>CM037873.1:59151988-59751988 GCA_021292105.1 Anadara kagoshimensis | reverse complement strand
TCAAGTGCTCATACAAAGTCGGAAATGTGTTCTTCTTTTCTTGTAAAATTTTGTTTTACCAGTCTTCTGTCATGTAAATGGTTGTGTTGAATGTTGCCAAGTACTTCTTTTGTTACAAAATGGGAATTAAAATACCAATTACGCACGTGGCGGGTGTAGCTAGCTAAACAAACAGGAGAGGTATAAACTTCCGTAGCACTCGGCCTCACTCCCCTGGTGGAAGTTCACGTGTCTAATATAACCTGACTTGTCAGTTCCAAGTTTTTACTTTGCTTCTGGTTATTGATTTGGGCATGGAATAGTATATTTGTTTTTTATTATGACCATAGTTTGAATGTTATCATTAACAGTTCGTTGACACTAAAAAAAAAAATCTTATAATTTCAATAGTAGATATGTCATGAGAAAAAGTCAAACCATACACAAAAAAGAAAAACGAAAATGTAGATTTTATATGTCAAATTTTAACATAAAATGCTAATTTATGATATAATCATTAATTATCATTGATCAATAAAACACTATAACATGTAAAATACCGATCCATCTTCAAATATTAACCCCAAAAGTAAAAACTTAGAAACCTGGCGCTCATTAAGCTTAAAACGTGACCTTCCACAAGTAAAGTGACACCGTTGATCATGAAGGGCAATCACCTCATATCTTGGTAAATGAATTGTATAATATAATCTCTTATTTTCTTCTTCGCTATCTTATTTGCCATTGTTACTGTCTTTTTGAGATCAATTTTAATTAAAATATATTTTCTATTTCTTAACATATTTTGATATGATAGCGATTGTTAAACAATTTTTTGTTCTTAACATTGACAAAAATGACAGTTATTACCGAGTCTTTGTTCTCATAATTCCAAAACCAGCATTTAAAAACCTTTGTAAAAGAGGGCTTTAATATTTAAAATACAATGTAGACAAATGAATTTATACATGCAGGGTTTTATTGCCTGGTGGAAGATCACATGTTTAATTTAATTAATTTGTCAGTTCTGAGGGTTTCACTTTGCTTTTGGATTTGATTTTGACATAGTTGTGTATGTTTGTTTTTGATAACAATAATAATAATAATGTAATTATAATAATAATGATGTTATTATAATAATGAAGACAGAAAACATGCAACCAAACCCATGATACATGTCAATGGTAAAATAGTCAAACAAAGTAAGACAAGAATACAAACATATATTGGTAATAAAATTGCTTACTTTAGATAGGCACTGAAAAATACTTCCTGTTATAGGGCTCTCAAAGATTCTACTAACTTTATAGTCTGTGGTCTTCATTCAAAAATTAAATACAAGTCTCGTTTTACCAAACAATGAACAAAGACATTGCATAAGTAAAAACTTTATAAAAACACACACACACATATATATATAATATATATATATATTATATATAATATATATATATATATATATATATATATATATTTGTTTATTATGATAATTCGTTTTACAAAAATATCCAATAACCGGTAATGTGTATTTTGCACATGATTGCTTTGTACTAGACAAGTGTAAACTCGTGGCTACTTGAAAATGCTAGTTTAGCAAGACAACAGTTGAATAGATTGTTGTCCCTGGTGATGCATGTGTAGGTAACACATTTGAAATATGTACAGCTAACTCTACATGAGTACAATATATCCCGTGGTAAAAATGAGTATATTATTATATATGATATATCACAGACAATAACAAAGGAATACAATCAATTTGGTAAAATTCCACACACAAACACTGTGTGTCAAGTTTGACCTGGTCCTTTGACCTTTATTTTGAATATTAAATTGGCTTAATATAAGTCTGTGTGGTTTAAGGTAACACAGCATTTTTTTATTGCCATAGACACCCAGCACACATCTATCTTTATACATCAACTTTATATAGCCCTAAATTACACAATGAATATAAGTGTTTGAATATCAAAATCAAAGGTCAAATGGCCAAGTCAAACTTGACACACTGTACAAATATATTTATCTTGTAATATATGTTTTGGATTTTGATGCAAAATAAAAATTCTCATAAAATGAAAAAAAACATTATATATATATAATCTAGAAAACCTGTCTACTTACTATGGTAAGCAAGATCATTGTCAGAGTTTATCTAGAACAATAAAGATGACCTTGGGATAATTTGTCATTTGATCCCTAATTGCAAATAACCATCCAGTTACAATGGTTAGGGTATACACAATACACAGAAACCATATTTTATCAAATTAAGGCTCCTCTGTCCTAGAGTAAGGGTTTTAACAACAAAAAAATCCAAAATCAAAATAAATTCTGTGATTCTATGTGTGTTATATTCAAATTATGAACAAAGCACGTCTGACATTTTATGTCTGAGTATGAAAAAACTTGCTACATTCTAACTTGCATTTTTGAAACAAACATTTATACAAAACATGTACGTTTTTCTCAGGGGAAAATATGACAAAAATTTATACAAAATTTAAATCATCATATTTCAGATATGGCAAGATTATATGAGAATTGCAGTAAAAATTACATCATATTTGGTCGTTTTTTTTAATTATTTTTAAAATTCATTGCTCTAGCCATATTTACCCAGAACATGGTCTTACTTTACAGTGTACACAATAACTGGGAAGTCACACTTGATGTCAGTATCAACATTTTGATTCTTGTGACTCTTATAAATTTATCAACAATAAAAATTAAAAGTGCACACACAGAAAACCCTGGTAAATTTCAAAGTTACTTTATAAATATTAAAAAAAATTGGAGTAAACGACTAAATTATTTAAAATACATTATGAGTTTTACAATGAAAAACTGTATTTGAAGAGTAAAAACATGATTATCAATACTGTCTATTATATTACATGATAATAATAAAATTATTCATACATCTGTATTAGTCATTACACTAAAACTAATAAAAGAGAAAAAATACAACCAGTGAAACTCTGATGTCTACGTTTAAACCAGAATTAAATAAACAATGCAAAAACTTTGAAAACTGGCAAGATATGCTAAACATGTGAAGTGCCACCTAAGAAGCAAGACTGGGGGCCCAGGATAGGGTGCTATACATTTAAAAAGTACTATACATTAAAAAAAAAATTAATTGAATGTGATTTTTTTATATCACGCTATCAGAGTGGAGTAGTGGATTTACGCAGGTGCATAGCCCCATACTAATATAGAGACATTCAGTCTATAGATGGTGAAGGAAGCTAAAATGGCCATGGCAAAGCACTGACCCTCAGCTATTAAAATGACCATGGCAAATGACCATGGCAAAGCACTGACCCTCAGGTACTAAAATGACCATGGCAAATGACCATGGCAAAGCACTGACCCTCATACTAAAATGACCATGGCAAATGACCATGGCAAAGCACTGACCCTCAGCTACTAAAATGACCATGGCAAACGACCATGGCAAAGCACTGACCCTCAGCTACTAAAATGACCATGGCAAACGACCATGGCAAAGCACTGACCCTCAGCTACTAAAATGACAATGGAAAAGCACTGACCCTCAGATACTGAAATGACAATGGAAAAGCCCTGACCCTCAGCTACCAGATGCCAAATGACACTAGAATCTCCCCAGAGTTACCTGATTCAAGCCAAAGCTAAAAGAGGCACAGTGATCCCGAGCACCTGCTATAGACCACTCAGATCCTCTTCAATCAGTAAAATTCTGATATATCAACTACATGTATATGAAAATTTAATTTTTACATCAAGTTATTGTGATGTTCCATATTTCAAATGCTTTCAAAAGAAAACAACTCAATTTGTACAATGAATTATCAAGTTATATTAATCAAGAGCAAATAATAAATGATAATGACTGATAACATAGTTGTGTGTTATTCAGTGAAGCTCTAACCATTACAAAGCTTATAATTGTGTGATTCAAATGGCGTTTATTAAATTTATTACAACAAAATTTTAATTTCCATGGTAAACATTGTCAGAACCAGCAATTTTGATTTTTTTCTGCAGATGCACAAGAACAAGCTAGGTTGTCTTGGAGCAAGCTCCCACTTAATATTATTGAAATGTAGCATACAATCCTCCAATTCCCTGCAATCTCAGTAAGTGATATACCCATACATATATATGGACAAAACCTCTAACCCCTCCCCCTTTTTAGGGTCCGACACTGGTTAATATCACAGACAAATTAGTGAAGAATCATGACAAAAATAGAAGCCAAATTCAAACCAATGTAAACTTATTTGACTTTGAATTATCAACAACCTGTACAATCATATACTGCAATTCCTCAATCTCTCAATGTATGTTTGTAACAATTAAATGTATCTACTTTTGCAGTATTTTCAAGTTTCTTGTTTTAATTTTAAAATCAAAGAGAATTAATATGAAATCTGAAAAATGTTTTCTTCAAAACAAATAATGCATGTTTTTATAAACCTAAATGTACTAATAATGAGTGAAATAATGGCAAGTGCATGGTACTAAGTGTCTACACTTCAATGTAATCTTAGTAGGCCTGAAAAGCCGATTAAAATCCCGAGTTAAAAATATGCCAATCTGAAATTTAATGCATCATTTAAAAATCACCTATTATTTCAGTCTAAATTTTCATAATGCCATTGCAAATATATTAAAAGTCAGTGTATGGTAAAACGTGAAAATTCTCAGTTTAAAAGTCTGAATTTTGTATTACAAAATTATATTAAAATTGATATCATCAATTAAATTCAAATTAAATTAAAAAAAATGTTTTATCATTTGAAGACCAATATTAAACTTGAAATTGGTATATCTGTATTTTGATGTTTCTCATTTTAAATTCTTATTTACCTGTATTCTTTGGTGCTTCAAAAATATAACAAAGAGAAAATCACAATTTTTTTACTTAAGGGCACTGTTTGTATATACCGGTAGATTGTCATTTATACCCTTATATATGTAATTAGGTATTCTGGATACGATTGTCTTGGATCATATACAATAAACTCCCTGAAGATCCACCGACCGTCCACTACGACAGAGTCTGAGAACGTTTTGTGTTCCTTACAACTGTCCTCGTAACACTGCACACAGGGGGCTCTACGATGCTTCTTAGGTTTGTTTGTTAAGCAGATTTCACCCATACACATCCTGATCATTAACATCTGCTTCTCTTCTCCAACTGATCTCTGACTTCTCGTATCTACAAATATAAAAAACAACAAATACATGTTATTAACAATTAATAATTAAATACATAAACAAAATCAAATAAATAAATAAATACAATAAACATACAAATTCATGTCCCAAAGCAAAGCAAAGAAAATTGAAACTGGCAATTCAAAACATACATGTAAACTTCCACCATAAAAGTGAGGCCAAGTGCTCCGAAAGGGTAAGCACCTCCTGTTTAGCTAGCTACATCTGAGAATGAAAGAAACATGGAACTATAGGACATCAAATATTTGAGCTATTTATATAAGAACAAACTGTGTAAAATCAAACTGTCTAAACCGAGCAAAATGTTTGCAATGTGAATTCTTTAAAGTGTTGAAACATTCTGCATACTGTGTGACCAGTAAAAACTGAACACTGTATAAATTGAAAAAATTTCTAAACTTAGAAACTTTATTAAGCATAACCAGAAAACAGTCAGATCATAACAAACTTACAATCCTTGAGTTGGTCAGTTTAGACAGGTTCTGTTGTACTTTATATTTATTAAAAATATATTATTTTAAATGAAACGAGCAAATTCATTGAATTAGGATGCCCCGTCAGCAGGGTTTATTTCAGTCAAAGGGCCATAACTCTGAAAACAATGAACAAACCAAATCGGATGAATGATATGTGCCATCCGACCAATGTTGAAGCTTTGCACCAAGTATTGTGACATAGTGCCTCATAGCCTTTGAGAATTGTTGCAGGCAAGAATTTTGGACAGACGGAAGGAAGGACGGAGGAAACTCAAATTTAATATCCCCTTTTTCTTTGAAAGGTAGGTAATAATAATACCTATATGCTGTGTAGGAAGACATCAAAGGTAAAGGTATTTAAACCCCTGAGCCGATATCTCTGCTGGTGGCTGGTGCCCCGATGATATCACCAACTCAGTAGGCAATAATTTCGTATAATTGTCAGAAATATACTTTAATTCTCTAAATTTCCTGCATATTAAAATTCGAAATCTCTCAAAAACGAAGGTATACTCCCCCATGCAAAGTATTTCCTTAGCTTAATTTGGTAAAATATATTTGGTCCTTTGGTAAGCTTTTCAACATCTTCAAAATAATTTTTGTTTCATTATTTTGGTCCAAGCACTACTGATGAGGAATTGTATTCCGAAACGGCCGTCTAGTGCTGTAAAATTAAAACTGGTATAATATGTAATCACACTCCTTACCTACGAACTGGTCAGCGCAACACATCAACAGGTACTTCATCATACTACTTACCTCGTACTGGTCAATGCAACACATCAACATCACACTACTTACCTACATACTGGTCAGCGCAACACATCAACAGGTACTTCATCACACTACTTACCTACATACTGGTCAGCGCAACACATTAACAGGTACTTCATTACACTACTTACCTACGTACTGGTCAGCACTACACATCAACAGGTACTTCATCACACTACTTACCTACATACTGGTCTGCGCAACACATCAACAGGTACTTCATTACACTACTTACCTACGTACTGATCAGCGCAACACATCAACAGGTACTTCATCACACTACTTACCTACGTACTGGTCAGCTTTTGTGGCACTCTCAGCGCATAAACACCCTGTCCAAACGCAGCATTGTCCCTGCCATTCTGTTATCCAAGCCTTGTGACAACACAGCATCAATGTTCCCTTGTTTGGTCCCATGAAATAAATAAATTCATTGATCTCGGGGTAAATGTCCTCTGTCAAAATCCCATCAGCTAATCTTTGAGTTCTAACTGGTCCAACTGATCCCTTCAGATCTTGAAGATGTTTAAATTTTTGTCCATTTTTACACGCTTTACTGAACAACTGCTGTCTCTCATTTGAATACTTTTCAAACAGATCTAAATGCTCTACCCTTTGAACTTTGGTGACCTTGATCTTTGAGAACTTCAGGCATTTAAGACCAGCTGCATCATGACCATGTCCAACCTTGTCTTTTTCCCATGAGGCATATACCATATTCTTGACTGCTTCTTCTGTTGGTTTGTCAACATCAACTAAAAAATAACTTTGACTGTTTCCATCCTTATCTCGTTCAAATTTGAGTTTTTTGATGTTCCTTCCACCTTCGACTTTTGTCCAGTATTTTGGACTACAGGGTTCTTCAATATATTTTTTCTGTAACCATTCTTTAGACCCTCGATGTGTGGCTTTGGGATCAGACTTCGTCTGTGATGGACTCGGTGGTTCTAAGTTTAACATCTGTGTAACCTGTTTTACTGGTTGCCGTTGTAAGACTTCTTTTACCAGTTCCTCAACCTCATCTGAAAGTTTCTTTAAACCTCTTTTGTATGCCTGAAATTAAAATAAATGCATATTTACAAAATGCACAGTAAGATTTTCAAATGTTTTTCCTACAAAATTATTTTGAAGTTGGAGTTACCAGATCTTAAAGAGGCATTCATGCCATGTTTCCTTCAACATGTTCAATTGGCACGTTTTAATAATTACAGACCCATGGACCTAAAACTCATCTGAGAATCAGCACAATTTTTGTATCTGTAATAAAATGTCAATACAATGTAATAGCTATGGATAATCTTTGACATTTCACTGTTTATAACCCTTTCATGCATGTATCAAATCATAATAAAAAAATACCAAAATTTACAATTTATTTTTACATTTCGAGGTGGCAACTCTTCCGTGGATGATCATATAGTTTGAATACTTGCTACTCAAGCAGATCTTGCCTGGTTCATAATTTTTAAAATAAAATAAGGGTTTGAAATTATAGCCAAAATATTGATTTTATTTAATGGTCTTTTGAGGATTTTTTTTTTTAAATTTATCTCAAAAATATGTAACCCATTTTCGACCACATTTCAAAATTTATCTCAAAAATGTGTAACCCATTTTCGACCACATTTCACAAAATAAACAAACTATAGACCAAAGGCCCAGAAAAACCAAATATAATGTAAAATATATGTTCTGGGTCCTAAAAAACACATATCCAAATGAATACTTACACAATTATTTTTATTAGTTTATCACTAGCTTGTGACTTAGGAATACCTAGCCATTCTGATGAAAATAAAAATCAAAGAAAAACAAAACCAAAATCTGCATGATTGCATTTAATTTGTTTTTTATGTTAGCATGCTTGTACTTCAGAATTACATTGTTTTGGGGTCACTTCATGCTAGTATGATACCGGTGTTCCGGGTACCAATTGCATGAAAAGTGAAGCTCTTCATGTGAAATTTGTACCCTGAACACCCGGTATTATAATAGCATGAAGTAACTCTAACAGAATGTCATTTCTTATATTTACAATTAATTTTTTATATCTAATCTGCTATATGGACTATAAACAATTACTGCCTCCATTGGTTTTAGTGTCACGTGGAACCCGTCTACCGCATCTCAATGAAGGATGTAGCCCAAGAGCTAGTGGGGTTTGAAATATGTGTCAATGGCCAAAAGCTTTGAAGGTTGTTTCTGATAGAAAAATGTCTGTAGTTTTCGAATTTGGGCGTCTTGTGAATGAACTCGTTTCCGATTTTTTTTCAGACGCGAGTTTTTACACTAGAATCGCATTTTTCAGCCGGTTTTTCGGTAATTTGATAATTCTGCATTATGGACGCGATATGGCCTTAAAATGTCTTATTACTGATGCGGTTATCAAGAATTATGATCATTGTTGACATTTAAGTTAAAAACTTCTTGATACATTTCAGATTTTTTTTAAAATAACTATTTTAGGAAAAAAATAGACCAAAAATTTTGCGTTTTTAATATTTTGCCCTCTTTTATGTCTTATAAAAAAATAATAAAAGCATTTAAGTGAAATGTTTTACCATATTGTCACAGCCTAATGTGTTTTGCATTCAATAAAAGTAGCTGCATATCATTTGGTAGGAAATTGCGGCACCCACAGTGGAAAAACTTTCCCCTACCCCAAAAATTGCAAATTTCTCAAAAAATCGATCTTTACTACAAATTTTGCTATTAGTTGCCATACTGATTGTTATACCGTGTAAGCTTTAATACTTGGGTGACAACATTGAAGACCTCTAACTAAAAACTTCTTGTTAAGCATTCAATCTCAATTTGTGGCCAATTTTAAACAACCGAGTTTTGCGTTTTTACTTAATCTTTATTCGTTAAAGTCTTGTAGCGCATTCAAAAAAAGCCTGATTATCAATATACTATTTTATTTAGAATCCCTGATGTGTGTGCTTTATTGTGCAAGTATAATGTATAACACAATCGTCACACAAACCCTTTCACCACAATTTATTCTTCCCCCTACCCCATATGCAATAAATAAGCGAGTTCGCGAGATATTGATTTTACACTTGTGCGTTCTCAGGCAGTGAGATTTTAAACACGGTAGAGTGTTATAACGTAAATTTGTACTTGAAACATATAGTAAATTACGCTGTTAGCTTGTTTATTCAATGCTTTGATTTTTGTATTATTAAGCAATGATAGTGCCACGCCCTTTTGTATGACTCGGCAGATGGCGCTGCGCAAAGCGTTTGTGTTACGTTTTCTGTCATTGCAAATCACACGTGGTTGCAATTATAGATACTTTCATATGGTTGTTGTTTATGATAAGTAAGAAAAAACTATTCACCCCTTTTTTCTATTGTTTTGTTACCGTTTATATTTCGTGTGAACAAGTTGATTTTATTTAATATTTGTTTTTAAAAAGAATCCGTGTTCACAATAGAATCAATGAAGTTTTGACGCAGATAAGTAATCTGTTTGTTAATTCTATTTGATTCCGTGACTGAATTAAAATCACTGTAAATAATATTTTGCGATTTGTTTGTGATAACTCATTGTCATTTCAATTAGAAGTGTTGCAAAATGGCCAGCACACGGCTGGATACATCTAAGGGGAAACAGATATTACAGGGCGATAGCACAGATGAAACAAATCTTGTTTGTTGCCTTCATGTCGATAAACGTTTCCAAGATATAGAAATTAAACCTTTTGATGAAACAACATGGAGTAAAGTGGCAAAAGTTGCTGAATATCGTCTTTCGAAAACAAAATCCCACAAATATAAACAAATTTGTCAAGATCTTCCTCAAAACTTTGATCCTAAAACCAATGGTTATCACAGAATGTGTTACAAGAACTTCACTGCTGTCTCAAAAAAAGAACTAGAGTCTTTTTCCACTGTAGAAGTAGAAGAAGTTTCTTACACTTTAAGATCCCACACTGAACATTTATCGGACGAAACTTCCTCCTCCGGTATTTTTCTTCCCGTATGTTTGTTTTGTGGCCTCCTGACGAAGGGTAAGAAAAGGGAACAGTTAGGCAATTGTGAAAGTTTGGAAGCGGGAGAAAAAATAAAAAATGCTGCAATGGTTCTGGGTGATACAGATATGATTGCCAGAGTTTGTGATATAGATTTTGTTGCTAAAGAGGTTAAATATCACCATAGCTGCCGAAAACATTACTTAAATCTTTCTGAGAGGTGTATACCCGGGTCTGCTAAGACAGAATATGGCAACATTAGGCTAGGACACGAAAAAGCATTTAAATGGTTGACCGAATACATAAATAAAAACGTTATAGCACAAGGTCAAGCTGTAACAATTGCCTCCTTGTATGAATATTACACTACAATGCTGATGGACATTGGTCTTGATTGCTCCTCATATACCATCCAGACTTTAGAAGTAAAACTTCTAAATCACTTCAAAGATGATATTTGCATGAGTAAAATAGGTAAACGACAAGGCAAAATATTATATCCAAGCTTTCTAGATACAGATCAGATTATAGGTTTCCATAATACGTTTTTATTAAATTCCAAAGTCACTGAAGCTGCATACCAGTTGCGAAATACAATATTAGAAATGTCAAAGACATGTCCCCAATTACAGAACCCATTGACTGTAAATGAAATACAGAAAGGCCAAGCTAACCCCCCAGACATACTTATGCAGTTTTTTAAAACTCTATATACAGGGTCTTCAACAAAAGAACCTTCTGAAAGAATGAATAGATGCATCAGTTCAGCAGCAGATGATGCTTTGTTTGCTGTAACCAATGGCGAAATAAAGCCATCAAAACATTTATGTCTTGGACTGGGTTTTAAAAGTATGACTGGTAGTAGGAAAATTATTGAAGTACTAAATCATTTAGGGCACTCAATAAGTTACCATGTTGCGGAGACACTTGAAACTGAACTTGCAATGACAATATCAGACAGGAATCAGCTAACTCCTGATGGATTACTGAAAATTCCAAACTTGTCAACCGGAACGGCTTGGGATAATTATGATGAAAACACCGAGACTTTGTCTGGAAGCGGAACTTTGCACGACACAGTTGGAATATGTTACCAGAACACTCCCGACGAACAACATTCAATGGGGGACTCTCTAGGAATTCCACAAGTATCCACTACACAAACAAAGTCATTGAAACGTAAACGCTCTTTAGATATTGAGGACCCTATTTTAGAATCTTACAGAAAGCGTCCAAAAATAACAAAATTTCAATATCCCGTAAAAGCAATTTCGGACCCCTCTAATTTAAATGAGACCAGAAAAAGGGATTTAACATGGGTGATTTGTCACCATTTATTTTCTAATATACCCATGTGGTCAGGATGGAATTCTCTAATCACAGTAGATCATCTACCAGAGCAAGTGATAGGCTATATGGACAATATAAGTTTGCCACCGACCCGATTAGATGTGGTGTCGGAAACATTACGTCGATCGCAGATTGTGGCACGGGAATGTTCTGATAACACAGCAATTGTCCACTATGATCTTGCCATAGCTAAACCAGCGATGCAGATACAATCGGAAGAATCACCAAAGTACGACAATATTTTCATATGTTTTGGTCCTTTCCATATAATGTTGGCATATTTTGGCGCTCTTGGTCACTTAATTGAGGGCTCTGGCGGACCATATGTGCTAACCGAGACCAAAGTTCTGGCAGAAGGGTCTCTAAATGGGTTCATAAAAGGGAAGCATTATAACAGATGTCAGAGAATGCATACTATATCTCTTTCTTTCCGTATTCTCCATTTTCGGTCTTTTCTGGAAGAGCATGGTCAGATATCTGAATCTTTATACGAGCAGTTAGAACAATTCATTACAAATACTTCTTCAGAAGAAATGCAAAACGTTCTAGAGCAAGAAAATTTAAAATCTATTTTTGATATGTATGAAGCCTTTTCCAATGACACAAGAACTGGAAACCATGGATCAACAGCACAGTATTGGTTTATGTATATTGAATTAGTTGAACTTCTGTTACTTTTCAGTAGATCTTGTCGAACTAACGATCTACCTTTATTTACTTACTGCTTAGGAAAAATGTGTCCAGTATTTTTGCAGCTAATAGACCAAACTATGCAAGATGGATGACACGCTATCACTTAAATTTACTTAACATTGATATAAGTCATCCACAAGCAAGAGCAATGCTTGAGAATGGTGGTTTGTCTATAAGACGCTCGAATAAATCATTTCCAGAATTCCAGTGGACATGACACTTGAGCAGACAATCAATGCTGATGCTGCATCTCGTCTAACTGGCATTTCTGCATTCAGCCAGTCATATACGGCCAGGCGAAGATGGATGATTACACGAAGTGTCCGCAGTGCTATCGTTGGTGCTCTTCTCTCAAAAACTGGAATCCGGAAAAAGGGGGATGTGAATCAAGAGCTCAAGCCGTCGCGAATTCAGAGAGATAATAAAGATGTAAGTAGTTTGATCGACTGTATTAAAGCAACTAAGAATCCGTTTGATACAGAGATAAGAAATGAGGATCTCCTGTGCATATCAACTGGTAACAGAGTCAAAGATGATGTGAAAAATGAGATACTTAGTTGTGTAAAATATGGCGAGCAATCTTTTCACGACTTTAGAAATGGCTGTTTTGCAGATCCCTCTAGATTTGAAAAACCTATTACAAGAAACAAATTGCGCACTTTTGCATCTTTGGCACTTAAGGTTCGGGTTGAGGTGAAAGCAAAGAAAATCATACAGCTACAGTGTTCACGTGATCTATTTGGTAGGCTTTTGTTTTTGGCAACGACAACAGATATAAACTTGCAGAAAGTTTTTGAATATCCTCTCACTCCCGTGCCGCCAGCTCTTGCACAAATTGACGGGAATATGAATAAAACCGACAAATCAATACTTATGAAAATGTTAGAGAGCAAGGCTCATTCTGATCCTCCAGCTGCAAATCAAATTGATGCTTATGTCGTTGATGCCATGTTCCTTATACAGTTGCTGTCAAACCTACCAGATACTTTTGAAGGTGTAGCCAAAACCATTCTCAAGCTATTATGTAAACTGGCAAAAGAAATACACTTTGTTTGTGACACATATGTCCATCCATCCATCAAAGATATTGAAAGAGATATGCGAGGAGAGAGCAGTGGACCAGATATTGTAGTAATGGGCCCAAAACAAAAGCGACCTCATGATTTCCGTTCAGCTTTGAAATCTGCTAATTTCAAGAGGTCATTACTATCGTTTTTGCTACAAGAATGGAAGAATGATAACTATGCTGACATTCTTGCAGGCCATACATTATATTATGCAACAGAGGACCACTGCCATCAATTCTATTGCGAAAATGATGCAACAGTAGTGTGCAGTGAAGTGTCCAATCTTGCCTGTACCCACGAGGAGGCAGATACCAGGATCACCTTACATGTGCAATACATTGCCTCAAGGTCCGATTCTCCTAACGTAGTGGTTAGAGCAAATGACACGGATGTAATGGTTATTTTATTGTATCATTGTCACCAAATACATGCAAACATATGGATGGATTCAGGCACTGACGGCACCAATACTAGGCGATTTATTGATCTAACAAAACTGTCCAATGAAATTGGGATCGAAATGTGCCAAGTTCTTCCAGCTATCCATGCTTTCACTGGATGTGATTATACTGCAGCATTTCTTAGAAAAGGTAAAATTAGGCCTTATAATATCGTTGAAAAAAGTGCAACTTTCAGAAGCGTTTTCTCAAATATTGGAACAAATCAAAGAGTTAATGAAAGAGATATGAAGGTAATGGAATCTTTTGTCTGTGAAATGTATGGCAAAAAAAACATTAAAACAGTAAATGAGGCACGATTTGCCATTTTCAGAGAGAAATACGCTCCAACAAATCAAACTGACCCATTAGAAAAGCTCAAAGGAGCCGATCCGAGTTCACTACCTCCTTGTAAAAGTGTTCTTGTTCAGAAAATCCTCCGAACAGAATATGTTGCATATTTTTGGAAACATGCCAATTGCAGTTGTCCTACATTAAATACTCCACAAGAAAATGGATGGAAAAAAGAAAATAACAAGTATGCGATTCACTGGTTTGAAGGTGAACAGATTCCGAAAGATATAAGACTGAAGATGGACAGTACAACTTTTACAGAGGATGACATGGGAGAAGATGAGGATGTACGTGAATCCGACAGTAGTGATAGTGAAGACACTGATGATGAATGAAATTATAATTCTGAATGAATACGAGTTATTTTGAACCAGCCTGTCTAAGAGCACTAACACAGTATATCCCGTGAATTCGCATATCGTTAGCATATTGGGGTAGGGGAAGAATAAATCGTGGGTAATGGGTTAATGTGACGATTTTGTTACACATTATACTTGCACAATAAAGCACACACATCAGGGATTCTAAATAAAATAGTATATTGATAATCAGGCTTTTTTTGAATGCGCTACAAGACTTTAACGAATAAAGATTAAGTAAAAACGCAAAACTCGGTTGTTTAAAATTGGCCACAAAATTGAGATTGAATGCTTAACAAGAAGTTTTTAGTTAGAGGTCTTCAATGTTGTCACCCAAGTATTAAAGCTTACACGGTATAACAATCAGTATGGCAACTAATAGCAAAATTTGTAGTAAAGATCGATTTTTTGAGAAATTTGCAATTTTTGGGGTAGGGGAAAGTTTTTCCACTGTGGGTGCCGCAATTTCCTACCAAATGATATGCAGCTACTTTTATTGAATGCAAAACACATTAGGCTGTGACAATATGGTAAAACATTTCACTTAAATGCTTTTATTATTTTTTTATAAGACATAAAAGAGGGCAAAATATTAAAAACGCAAAATTTTTGGTCTATTTTTTTCCTAAAATAGTTATTTTAAAAAAAAATCTGAAATGTATCAAGAAGTTTTTAACTTAAATGTCAACAATGATCATAATTCTTGATAACCGCATCAGTAATAAGACATTTTAAGGCCATATCGCGTCCATAATGCAGAATTATCAAATTACCGAAAAACCGGCTGAAAAATGCGATTCTAGTGTAAAAACTCGCGTCTGAAAAAAAATCGGAAACGAGTTCATTCACAAGACGCCCAAATTCGAAAACTACAGACATTTTTCTATCAGAAACAACCTTCAAAGCTTTTGGCCATTGACACATATTTCAAACCCCACTAGCTCTTGGGCTAATGACATAATCGATAAGTAGGATGATAGGTGACCCCCCCCCCCCGCCTACTTCCATTGATAAAAATCATCATACACGTATGAAGCAAATTTACGATAATGTTGAGAAATAGCATTCATAGCCAGAAAATGGGTGCTATTGTAAATATAACAGAAAACAAAAACAAAAATTTAAATATATCAAAACATTTTACAGACCTCCCAGACTGGTTCCCATCCACTGACTTGTGCATAGACTATAATCCTGATGTCTTTTAATGAGACACTGCTGCTGCTGATAGCATAGCGTCCAATTGCCTTATAAGTGTCTGAGATGATATGGCTGGCGGGATGTTCCAAAAACCAGTCCCTAGTACATTAAATGCAATAGACTGGTAACCCTTGCTGTCAGCTTCTAGTAAACACATCTGGACAGTCTGATCAATCTAAAATTAAAAACAATTTATCTATCTAATGCTGTTTATCTTCAGAAATTTGAAATAATTAAGAGGTTATATAAAGCATGGATTCAACAATGTTGTGCTGAATTAAAACTGAAAAATACAAAAAAATTGAATTAAAAAATTTACAAGAGGCCCATGGGCCTTAACGCTCACCTGTGACCTTTGAACCCATGAGCTTCATTCAAATATCAAAATGATAATTAGGCTAATATTCTAATATATATCCCTATACAAAAAGTGTAAAGTTTTTGAGATAAATAATCATCTCAGTACTTGTTTGTATCTGTGATTGTCATAAAGTATGTCTGTAAAAAGGAAAATGTTGGCGGTGTGGGGATTTTTCACATGCGAAAATGATGATGTTTACACCGAAAGTGATGTCCTTGGTGACGTTTTACGTCATATGCGGAAAAGAAGCCGCCATTTGCATGGTTTTTAAACATGTTAAATTTCCATAGCACCAACGTTTTTCCTATGCAGATATATTTTGGGTTAATCACGGATTTCCTGTTACGACTAGGTACAAGTAAGTGAAAAATATCGATCTTTATTCAAATTTATTTGATTTTCTATTGATATAAAGAGAATTTTACTGTCACAGCCACAGTGGTTCCTACAGTAATATGCATGCCTATACAAAAGGTTTATAGTTTTTAAGATAAATAATCATTTCAGAACTTGTTCACATCTGTAACCTTGACCTTTAAACCCATAACCTTCACTCATATATTAAAATGGTTGTTAGGCTAATACCTACAATATTCTAATATACATGCATATACAAAACGTTTATAGTTTTCAAGATAATTAACCATTTAGGTATTCATTCACATCTGTGACCTTGACCTTTGAACCATGACCTTCATTCATATATCAAAATGATTGTTAGGATAATATCTAAAATATTCTGATATACATGCCTATACAAAAAGTCTATAGTTTTTGAGATAAATAATCATTTTAGTACTTGTTTACATCTGTGACCTTGACGTTTGAACTCATGACCTTTATTCATATATCAAAATGACCATTGGGCCATTACCTACAATATTCTTATATACATGCCTATACAAAAAGTTCATAGTTTTGCAGATAATTATCTATTCTTGTAACCTTGTACATCTGTGACCTTAACCTTTGAACCCATGACCTTAATCGATATATCAAAATGATATGTAAATACCTACAATTAACCAAAAATCCTACGTCATTATCATCAGAAATGTTTTAAAAATAGCAGTCAAAAACTGAGACATGATCTTGACCTTTGACCTTGACATCAATCGGAAGAAAATCGCAAGACAAGATCAACAGTGAAAACTCCATACAATTATCTTCAGCCATTATGAAGTTATAGCAATAAATGTCTCATTTTAAAAATTACATAATTTTACGGCTCAGGTGAGCTAAAAATTAAAAATGTTGAGTATGCTTACCCTTCTGAAACACCCGGCATCATTTTCATGGTGGAAGTTTACATGTTTAACTTAATTTGACAGTTTTCAAAGTTTTTACTTTGGTTTGGTTTGTCATGCAAAAGATGCGGAGTTCATATTTTTTATAAACACTATTTCATGAAAGATCAAATGTTACATTTCCTTAAATTTAAAAAAAAGATCATACTTTCATCTTTCAACTGCAAAATTTAATTTTGCAATGAATCAAATTCAGAGATTATTTTGCTATACACACTGAAGTTCTTTCTTGACTATTTCTGCTGTTTTTGATGGCAAAGAACAGTTTGATTGGTAACAAGTGATGTGATAGATAAAACATATTTGTTCATATGAAAAGTCATCTGACCAATGATATTTATAGTTATATAAATGGAACTCCTCAAACTAGGTATTGATCACATAGTATGTTGGCAAACACTTTTTACAAAACATTTTCACTGGTTCATTCGATTTTTTTCAAAAAAGGTTTGGCAACAAATTCCATTTTGACTTAGAGAATTTTAAACTGTTAAAACTGTTGGATGAAGAACTCGAGAATAAAAATGCAACTTGAGTGATACATGTTTAATTGCAGTAAATTTGTTATTTCTGCTTGTAGAATTATCCCAAAGATATCACAAACTCAGTATGCAATACTTTTGTATTGTTAGACATATACAATTGTCTTACTTAGCTGCTAGTTAAAATCTAAAAATCCTCAAAAACTAAGGTATACTCCCTTATGCAAAGTATTTCCTTAGCTAAATTTGGTAAAATATATTTGAGTCCTTTGGGTACTTTTCAATCCCTTGAAAAAATTTTGGTGTCACAATTTTGGTTCAAGCACTACTGATGAGGAAATGTATTCCAAAAAGGCCGTCTAGTGCTGTAAAATTAAAACTGGTAAAATATGTAATTATCTAAGATTTATTTTATCATCTACCATATCTCCAGCATTCTTAATGACTTCCTTTTTAGCACTTCTTAACTGTGGTAATGTACAAAAATATACAGATTTACATGGTAACCTGTATCCCTTGACAACAGCTATTTGTCCTGGCTCTATACCATCTGGGTACTTATTACGACATTCTTGTTGTATTTCTGGACCAGCCGCTCCGAGAACCATACTTGAAAATCCACTCTGGTCAAGATCTAACTGTGGGTTAGTGCTTATAACTATGACATCTGCCTGGAAAAAAGATAATAAATGTAAAAAGTATTGGATAAAAGGGTAAATCTGCCATTAAGACAAAAGTTTGATGAATCTGCAGCATTTCAGCATTTTTTGATTGCTCTCTAGTGTTTAATATAGAACTTTAGATTAGTACAGGAATTCTGCACGTGACCTTAAGAAAACTGGAGCTATGTTTTCTAAAAGGGTCAACATTACAACAAACGCCATTTTATTTGGAATAAAAATGTAATTACTTGTTTGATCTTACAATCATATCTTAACACAAATGATAAACTTCATCTTTGAAAACTGTTAAGACAATTTAAATAAAGAAGAAAATCATATTTGATCCTCTGACCATACTGGCCCACTGGAACCTGTTTTGTTATTTTGGGCCAATTGTGTAAGAGTCCCATCTACATTGACCACTGACCTTCCTTGACCTTTATTATTGGTATGGTTTTAATGCAGTGGTACAGGTTGGTCATGCTATATATCTGTAAGAGCTATAGTGTTTACATTTTGTAGATGAATTGACTGCCTCAATATAAGTAAACGAATCTTGGTTGGCGTGCAAAAGCTCTATTTTTCCACTCCTGGTTAGCCCAGCATCATTATAAACCATTAAGATTAAATAACACATAGCTGATGTGACGTAAAACAACTTACTATAACATGAACTAACTTACCTGTTGTTCTATAACAGATCCTTGTATTAATCTAATAGTCAATCCATTTGTTTCTAGTTCTACCATTACATCTTCTTCATTTAAACATGATGGAGTTATGTCCTCTTGAGGCAAGACCAGTGCATTTTCTGGGATAAAAATAAAATGTTATAACACTATATAAATATTACATTTCTGATAGAGTGACAGTCCATATTGTCACCCCAAGAAATTTGGTAAACAAGGCAAAGCAGAGGTTGACAATGAATTTTGAGGGGTGACAATATGGACTGTCACCCTATCAGAAATGTAATAATTATTTTATTATACCGATTGTTGGTGTTTATTATACTGGGCAACCATAATATACTGGATTAAAAATCATTACAGTCAGCTGTTGTCGCTAAGCAACTTGTGAGAAGCTAATGTAACATTAATAATATTTAACATTACCTTAGAAAAGCATTTTACTGATTTAGAAGCCAAATGCGTTCAAAACGAATACGCAGTTTTTCTGCGCATGTGACATTTTTCGTAATGTCAACCGCTCACGATATGCCACCCTGTGACGTCACATTTTCTGGAATCCGAGGGTGACATTAAATTTATCCAAACGCTTATTAACCAATCAAATTTCGAGAAATTTACAAAAGGTATAATAAAATAAAATATTACTTTGGAAACAAAATTGTCACAGATTTTTCTATAGGTATTAGTTTTTTTATTTTAATTAAAGGTGGGATGGTTACAAGTGAGGCCTAAACATTTTAACCACACCACTGGACACCATGTAGATATTATGCTATGAGTGCCCATTAAAAGTCAGACATTTTATAATCACTTATCTTAATGATATACTCATGTTTATCTTGTATTTTATATCATTTCATGCATTAAAACTGAAGCATTTAAAAATATGAAATATAAAAATATAAAACTCAGTATATATGTTACAAACACTGAAATAAAGATGCTAAAATTTATAAATAACCTTTTAGTGAAACGGCAACTGCTTTTTGCCGGCCAAATATCAATGCCTCTTAATATGACCTTGTGGTTCTTGGCCTTCACACCTAAATAAGGTATGTAGCACAACATTTCATGTTGCTATGCATTTGTTGGATTAAACTGCATCCAAAGATGTGAAAGTTAGGGAGTGGACATGATTTTACATGGACAGACAGACAGACAGACAAACAAATGAATGGACAGACATTATAAGTTATACAGGGCTTTGGCAGGTTACACGGCCCCATGTACCCCGTCAAAGATTTATGTACCCTGAGCCGCAGGCGAAGGGTACATTCATCTTTGACGGGGTACATGGGGCCGTGTAACCTGCCAAAGCCCTGTATAACGTTTTTGTCACCCTTCAAAGCGTAACCAGTTGGATCTTTGTAACTTCCATTTCGTATTTTGTGTGACTTGCGTACGTTGTCGCCATGTTTGTTTACTATAACTAGACGTCAGCGATGTACGAGTTACTTCCCTTTAACCGCTAAACGTCGCGTGCGTTCATGTACCCCGGCAGATTTCCGAACATAGTTCCATGTACCCCGGCAAGTTAACCAATCGCTATGCGAGAAATTTCTTTGAAGGGTGACAAGTGCATATATACATGATGGTTCTACAAGCCACAGGCTCACACTAATTTGCAGGGAGTATAAAAATTGCTAAAATTTAGACAGAATAAAATAACCTGCTGTATAATAATAAAAGAACAGTAATGTGAGGTCTGGAAATCATCAACTGTAATGTCTATATAATAAACAAGAGGCCCATGGGCCTGATACACTCACCTGATAACTAATGGCTAGCTGATAGGTTTAAAGAAAACATAAATACTAAACCCCATGGCGTTTTTCTTTACATTATGATAACCATTGTATCAATACCTACAGCATTCTAATATACATGTCTATACAAAAAGTTAAAAGTTTTTAAGATAATTAACCATTTCAGTATTGTTTCACATCTTTAACCTTGACCTTTGAACCCATAACCATTGTATATACATCAAAATGATCGTTACATCAATACCTACAACATTCTAATATACATGTCTATACAAAAAGTTTATAGTTTTCGAGATAATTATTATAATCAGAGGTAAAAAAAATTAGGTCACGACCTTTACGATTGACCTTGACCTCATTTTGAAGAAACTAACAAGAAGATGTCAAAACTGGAAAACCCATGTCATAATCTGGTCAAATAGTCAAGTTATAACAATTTGAAGCTATTTTACGATTTTTTTTTAAATTAAAGGCAAAAACGCGTAACCTAATTTTATCTGAATTTCACAAAATGAACAAACTATAGGCTTAAGACCCTAGAGAAGCCAAATATCACATCAGATTTTTTTCTCCAATCAGTACTTTCGGAGAAGAAAATTTTTTAAGATTTTTGCATAGCCATGGCAACGGCACGAACAAAACTGAATAGCACTGGCCCATATATACATCTGACAAAGTTTCATTAAAACTGTCCAGTAGTTTCAGAGGAGAAGTTGAAAATAGGCGTTAACGACGCACACACGCACATACACACGCTGCGCTATGCCATAAGCTCACATGACCTTAGGTCAGCTAAAAATTGTGGTGTCAGATTCACAGATTGTTTATATGTAACTTTCAGCATAACTTGGATGTAGTGCTGGACTGAAATATAAAAGTTTGGCCATTTGCGTAGGTGAGCTAAAACACACATATACTGTTCAAACAAATCACACAAAAATCATCAAAGTGCTAGAGTGATATCTAGTGCTATTTAACCATTAAAATGTGTAGAAAGGGTGTTTGTAGTGCTATAACTTTCACTGCCATGCAAAGGAAACTATAATTGAAATGAGATCTAATTACAAAAGTGTCCAACAAGCCAACCCTAACTCTCAGGAAAAGTGGCATAAAAAATGTTGGAAAAAAATGTAGTAAACACTACATGTCCCCACCCACTTTGGTATCATACACGAGTCTAGTCATTTTATCAAAAACCCGGACTAATTGCAACATAATTTATTTTTGTTAGAATGTAAACAGTATCAACACCTTAGTAACAGAAAAAAATTCATGAAAAGCATGTTATGATTACTAGCAATGGAGGTTATAGCACTACAAACACCATTTCCAGACAGTTCAATGGTTATATCTACAATTCACATTTTACATTTTAAAAAGTCTTATATTGATTTTTTAATCCTGAAAGAAATTTAAGGCACCACCACTTATGACATGAATGCCCAGTCACTGGAACACCCAATAAATAGCATTGCACATATTATCTTAGATTGTGATAACTGATTTGTATCCCAAAGCTTTAGAAAACAGCCAATGAGGCCCTAGAAATGTTAAAACTTAGAACCTGTCTATAATATTCGTACTTATCATAGATATATGCAAAACGAAATTTATATAAAAATAATGAACAGTATGTGAAGCTGTTGCATGATGCACATAGTTAGTATTGCCAAGATGTTGTAAAATTAAATATTGACTGCATTACGACATCAAAGGTTGTGCACTTTACAACACATATCGTATTTAAACATGTTTTACTAGGCAATCAAAGAGAAGAGTAAGCAATGTTCATAACAAAACATAATCATCAATAGTGTCCAACTATATATCATTTGATACCGTATAAGTTGTGTCAATTAGGAGAATTGGAACTGCATTTATATGCCACAACCACTGCGTAAATGTTCATGGTTGTTGTAAAGCAGTTTTCTAGCAATGCATGATGACAGCAAATTTATTAATCTCTAGGGATTAAGTTCATATATGCACCAGATGTAAGATTGTGTTTTATAGTCTGCCTTGTATTACCACAAACTTCAGAGGGCTTTAAAGTACTAGCTCACAGAGTCTGTATGCCACAGACAAACATACCACTCTCCCAGTTATATTATCCTGGTACCTGGTAAATCAGTCAATAGTCTGCCCTCTTAATACTGAGCACCAAGTTTGGAAGCAGTATATTTAATTTGAAAGTCTCATTTATGACACAGCAAGTCAAAAATGTTTATAGATATCACATGGTAAATAGAAGAACAACATACAACACTGAGCAAAAGTGTCTCACAAAAAACAGAAAGCATTTAGAATTTTAGAATTTCTAAAAAATATTATCATTCATGGTCTTCTTAAAACAATGTAAATAGTCACTAAAACAAAGCTGATGGGATAAACAGCCATGCATATCATAAACATTATCAACGACTTTAGGCAAACAACATTGACCTGTCTGCTTGACCTTTGATTTAAATATCCATTCAGGCAGGTAAATTTAAGTAATAGAAATAATACTTTTATATTTCGTCTACATGATGTGACCAATGTGTATGTGTATTAAGTGCTAATTTTAACGCTACGCATGTATTGGGTAAACCCTCCTATACAAACACTCCTAATGAAAGGTAAAAAAATATTAATGCAAATGCAATTAAATCAATAAAATAATTACTTACTCCACAGTCACAGTAACAACACGTGAAGTGGATGAGGTTGAAGTTGGGCATTTGGAAGGGCCAGTTACCTTTAAATTGCTCCTTTCAAGTAACTTATTAATATTTATTTATTTACATCAGGCTATTTGCAACCACTTAATACCCAAATACAGACACCCAACTGCCCAAATTCCAGGGCTTTTTAGGGCCTTAAGGATAAATTCACGGACATTTTAGGGTCAGACTTGTTTTTAGGGCAAACCTAAAAATTTAAGGACTTTTCCAGACCTGTACGAACCCTGTCTATATAAGTATAATTTATAACGAAATGGCTTTATAATGTAGTTCAAAATAGAGTCCCCCGGGCTTCGTTAGATATACGTGTTTTACTTGTACGATGAACAGTGTGTCCATTTACCAGGCAAAGGGGAATTTAACTCTTTCTACATTATACTTTGAACTATGAGTTTCATTTCACAAACCTCCATAAGATATAATCATGTATATTCCCACGGAATCCACAAATAAGCCAACTTCAAAGTTAACATTACTACGTCATGGATATGACGTCAATGTTTCGTCATTATTCCTCATGGCTTCGTACTATTCAGACGTGTTGTCGTCGAAAGCCTATCTTTATCCAACGTGTTTGAGTGATTTTATTATCAATCCACGTTTGATTTTAATTTTATATCGTGCAGAAATATTTTATATTTTATATTTCTGCTATATTTTGTATATTTGGACTTTATGGCAACCGCAAAACCCTCCGATGTTTATGTCAGGCAGGGTAGCGGAGATAAACCTCCCGCTGTAGCTGAGGAGGTATATTTAGGAGACATAAGGACCCATGACGGTGTTAAACGCAAAACTGATGATGGGAATGCATCACCATCTAAGAGTAAGAGACAGAAATTTAGAGAAAATTAATCTTCGCATTCTGAAAGTGATTCAGGTCAGGACACTGATTCTGATGAAGAGAGCGAATCAAGTAGCTCTGATGATGACACTGCCAGTGTTCTGGCAGATAAACCACCTAACTCTATTCCTGACAATAATGCTACCGGACCTGGTGTGAACTCGTCAAACGAATCTGGCTACTCAAAGTTTGATATTGAAGAAACTGACTCTTAACCCGGATAAAGTACTAAAGGAAAAGATCTTGGATTTTTTCCCAGTTCCGGAAAATGTAAATTTACTGTCACCCAGTGTAGACGGATATATTCGAGGCTGCAAAGCGGTCTTATGGTAAGCCATATGATGATCATTTGGCCGAAATACAGAGCAGAATAGCATCCGTCATGGGTCATTTGAGCAAATTGTGGTTGGACCTGGACTCAAGAAGAGGCCGGTACACAGATGACCACCTGGATTTGTTTATATGCTTAAATTTAATTGAAAAGTTCATAACTTTATTGGGACAAGCATTCACTACAACAAACTTTCACAGACGTATGAACATTTTATACAATCTTACAAAAGATATTACAAAAATCCAGATTTCTCATTAAGTCAAATGACAGTAAATTGTCTATTTTAGATACTGATCTTTTTGGAAATAGCTTTTACAGGGTACTGTATAAGGCGGCTAATATAAAGAAATTGTCCAAAAAGATAGCCGATGAACTTGGTCCTAAGAAAGAGAGAAAAACTTGGAAATCTAAGACCTCCAAAAGCAGTTCCTGGAGGGGCGGACCGGAAGGTTACATTCTCTAGAGGACCCAGAGTCAGTTCTGGACCACAGAAGAAAACAGGCGGTAAGCCCATATTATTCTATGTCAGAAAACCTAAACTTAGATTTAGAGAAAAATCTGTTACAGGGTGCAGCATTTCCACTAAACACAAAAATGTGTACATTAGACACAGAAATACCACCTTTTCTAGACGTATGTCTGATTCACAAAGGTCTGGTAGACCTCGGTCTAAAATCTCCAGGCACAACGTTTCCTCTAGGCGGTCGAATTCAACAGTTTTATCAAAACTGGACAATTCTGACCGAGGACAAATTTATTTTGCAAATAGTAATGGGAATGAAGATTCCATTTCAAAAAGTTCCATTTCAGAAATTTGCTAAAGCACAAACCCTGAGTGGAAATTGCTGCACTCATGATAGATTCAGAAATAGAATCATTATTACAGAAATGTGTGGTAAGGGAGGTAACTCCATGTACCGGTCAATTTCTGAGCCCAATCTTTCTTGTGCCAAAGAAAGATGGGGGTCAGAGACCTGTAATAAATTTTGAAAAAAACTAAATACTTTCATAAATTATCAACATTTCAAAACGGAGGGCATTGTGTCCCTGAAATCGCTTATTCAAGCGGGCGACTTCATGGTGAAGGTGGATTTGAAAGATGCGTACCTCGCAGTTCCTATCCACAAGTTTCTGAGGTTCCTATGGATAGGGAGACTAATAGAATTCCAGACAATGGCTTTTGGGTTAGCCCCGTTACACAAGATAACGAACACTAACACAAATGCAAACGATTGATAATGAAGAAATCGGCCAGTGTCCACGAGTTAGCGGAAATTCTAGGTCACATGACTTCTTCAATGCAAGCAATAGCACCTGCCCCACTCCATTACCGACACCTGCAGATGCCTCAAATAAAGGGCCTGCTGCAATTGGAGCATATAAATGTGTTGGAATTAAAAACAGCTCTGTTTGCTTTGAGGGGTCTAGTAAAGACTCGCATGAAATGCCACGTCCATCTAGGTGTGGACAACAAGACGGCTGTAGCGCATATCCAAAAAATGGGGGGGGGGTTACAAAATCCCGTCAACTGGTGATTTTGACCAACATATTAATGGAATTCTGCCTCGAGAGAGAAATAATTTTGACCGCAGAATATGTCCCGGGTCTTTTGAACTCGGAAGCGGACTGGCAGTCCAGAAATTACACGGACAACAGCGATTGGCAGCTGAATAGGACCGTGTTCGAGTCAATAAATCTGACATGGGCCCCGTTCCAGTTGAATTTGTTTGCCAGTCGTCACAATGCACAACTCCCGAATTATGTGAGCTGGCACCCAGATCCTTACGCTCAAGCAGTAGATGCTTCCCAAATGTCTTCATCTCTTCCCTCCCTTTTGTATGATACCGAGGTGTCTACAGAAGGTAGTAGAGGAAAGGGCTACTGTGGTCTTAATTGCACTACCTTGGCAGACACAACCTTGGTTTCCACAATAAATGAGTCTCCTGGTAGATTTACCAATTCTGCTACCCCCTTTCAAGGATCTGATAACATCCCAGTCGAAAGGGACCCATCCTCTCATGAACCAGGCGATCTTTCGGCTAGCGGCCTGGAAATCTCCGGAAACGCAATATTGAGAGAGTTGTTTCAGTACAAGCTGCCGAATTATTGTCAGTTCACACAAGGCGGCAAGGAACAAACACATCTTACAACAGCTGTTGGAAACAGTGGTGTGGTTGGTGTATTCCACGACAAATTAATCCATTTCAAGCCCCTGTGGTAGAAATTGTCAATTATCTATCTATCTGTCATTATAAAGGTGACAGTTACCGGACCATGAATTCTCGTCGATCGTCAATTTCGGCATATCATGAAATCATAGATGGTTACAAAGCTGGTCAACATCCTATGGTTAAGGACACTCTGAGAGCGAGTTTCAATGCTAATCCTCCAGCTCCGAGGCATAAAACTATGTGGGAGGTTGATACAGTTTTGAATTATATAATTTCGACGGGCTCTAACGAGATCCTTTCAGATAAAATGTTATCTTTTAAACTGTCAATGTTTTTAGCTTTGACATCGGCTGGAAGGTCATCAGAGTTATGTGCCCTTGATATAAGATACATGGTTCTCAATGATAATGATGTTTCATTTACATGTTACCTTGAGCAGACTTACAAAGTCACGTAAAGTTCTTCAATCTCCTTTAGTTCTGACTTTTTAGGCATATGATAATGACCAACACCTTTGTGTAGTTCTCTGTTTAAAACAATATTTAGAGAGAACAAGTCAATGGAGGTGCCGCATGGATTCACCCCGTAACCAGTTGCTATAAAGCTATGTGGAGCCACATAAGCCTGTGGTACCGTGCTCTATCGCAGGATGGTTAGTCAAGCTTTTAGAAGCGGCAGGTATAGATACTAGTGAGTTTAAGGATCATTCTACTCGCGGTGCGTCCACATCAAAGGCTAGAGCTAAAGGTTTATCTTGTAGCGAGATTTTGCAAATGGGAAACTGGTCCAGTGATACCACTTTCAAAAGACACTATTTAAGAAATACTCAGCAGTCTCATAATGAGAACCAATTTCAAAATAAAGCATTGTCTTTTAACTTTGAACATACAATTATATCTTATGGAGGTTTGCGAAATGAAATTAGAAATTTCATCAGTGCATGTTAATGCACGCAATGAAATTAAGATTTCATAAGCA
The DNA here is from genome assembly GCA_021292105.1 of Anadara kagoshimensis. Lineage (NCBI taxonomy): Eukaryota > Metazoa > Mollusca > Bivalvia > Arcoida > Arcidae > Anadara > Anadara kagoshimensis. Next base: position 59,723,774 of record CM037873.1, on the reverse strand, counting down.
AACCGGAATAAGATATAATCCCACCCTAGTTTCCCTCCCAAAACAAGACAATACTGTATTACACGTTATTCGGTTGAATCTGTAGATGATCACGTGTAACTAAATAATAATAATAAAAAATAAAAAATAAATAAATAAATAATAAAAATAATAAAAATAAATAAATAAATAAATCAAAAAAAATAATAATAAAAAAAAAACACATGTATATATATTGTATATATATATATATATATATATATATATATATATATATATATATATATATATATATATATATATTTATGTATATAAATTTTGTATACATTGTATGCATTTCTTTTAACCACATTTCTTCCCTTTTATTTATTGTAGGAAGAAAGAAATAGAAGGTCAGAGGGTGGTAGGGCGGACTGATCTGGCAAGGACTGTGTTTCTTGATATCAGTATTTCCTGAATTATATAGGACTTCTTAAATTCAGGACTTTATGAACTTTAGTTTTTCGCACGTTTAACATTTCTCGACTAGAATTGTTCAGGACAGTGCAGAATAATTTATTATATTTTCGTTTAATGAAAATAAAGAAATTAAATTTCATATATAGTTATAATTAGGATTCGACTAATTATTTTTAGTGGCGTACTTCGCCATTTAGGAATTATGACGAAACATTGACGTCATATCCATGACGTAGTAATGTTTACTTTGAAGTTGGCTTATTTGTACGATTCTGTGGGAATATACATGATTATATATTATTCCGGTTTGCTCATGAAATCTTAATTTCATTGCGTGCATTAACATGCACTGATGAAATTTCTAATTAAACTGTTTGTTTCCAGTGCAGTGATTTTGTTAAGTTTTGAAAAACTACCTTCAGTCTTTAAAATTAGGAACATGTTTGCAATATCTTGAAATCCTCAATACAAAGATAAAGATGGTAATTTGGTAGAATATCTAACATTTTGTGAGTAAAGACAACTAGATTTAATTCACTAGTATATCACTATTGTTTTTGGGAATTTTAGCGATCAATTTAGAAAATTCACATGATTTTTTTCCAGTGGAAACTATCTCTAATCAGTGGTAAATTAGGCAAACAAAACCACTGCACTGCTTATTGTTTTTAACTCCAAGAGGAACGTCATCTGTGAAAACTTAAAATAAGTATTCAAATGTTATAAGTGGAAATGACAGTTCTGCATAAATATTATGTTACCTATGTTACTGTTACTAAATGGCTTCGGAGGAGGAAATTCGTTAAAATGGTGAAATTTAAATCTATTTTCAAAATCTGAAATGTTCAAATAAAAAAGGCAAATTCAAAATGTTTGTTTCCAGTGCAGTGATTTTGTTACATTTTTGAAAAAACTACATTCTGTCTTTAAAATTGGGAAAACATGAAGATCTGAAATACAGCAAACTGCATAATAACATGCTTGCAATATCTTGAAATCCTCAATACAAAGATGTTAAATTGGTAGAATACATGTATCTAACATTTTGTGGGTAATGGAAACTAGATTTTATTTACTAGTATTTCACTGTTGTTTTGGGAACTGGTCAAGTTGGGAAATTCATGACATTTTTCTCCAGGGGAAACTACCTTTAATCGGTAGTAAAGTAAGGCAAACAAAACCACTGCACTGCTTATTGTTTTTAACTCTAAGAGGAACATCATCTGTGAAAACTTAAAATAAGTATTCAAATATTACAAGTGGAAATGACAGTTCTGCATAAATATTAAAAAATATCACCCACCATGTTTCCATTCCTGGTATACAAAATCACCATTGGCTACTATTTTTAAGTCTTTCAAAAAATAACCTATTTTAGAAATTTTTAAAAAAAATAATTTACAAAAGGACTATATTTTCATAAACTTTGAGAATCTGGCTACACATAATTTTCATTTGTGAAAACATAGACATGGATGAAGCCCATTATATTTTCATAATTTCTAACTAATACCTTTACCTTTATATATATCTGAATACCCACTGGGATTTCTGGGGTTTTTACTTGGATATGTCTTGTTACTGTTACTAAATGGCTCCGGAGGAGGAAATTCGTTAAAATGGTGAAATTTAAATCTATTTTCAAAATCTGAAATGTTAAAAAAAAGCAAATTAATACATATTACTAGAGAATTTTGATATTCCAAACAAGAAATTACAGTAACACCTCATAATAATGCCCACTCAAAAACTTGAGATCTTGCTTATCGCCACAATATGTTCAGGCCTCAAAATCCAATTTTCGTGTTTTTCCTTTACAAGTCTCCCTCGATTTATCAACAAATCTTTAATAATGCCAAACTTTGAATCAATAAATGATGGCGATGAATCAAGACTTTACTGCATGTCTTCCAATTCTAACCTTGATGGTAAGAATTTCAACACATCCAAATATTTTTGATGCCTGAGATAACATCAGAGCCATTGGTCTCAGATTGATAAATAATCAAATGATAATTCACATATTGTATCTTGCATACTGGTTCAAGAATTGGACTTTTTGCACACTGAACAATTCACGTAGTCCATGACAAAATGAAAATTAACTTCATTTCTTATAATTCAATTTATAGAAATTTTTCAACAACAAATCAACAATTTAAATAAAAATATTGTCATAGCAAGTAAAAATAGCATCGCTATGGCATAGGAATTTAAATACTTCTGTGCGTCATCCATAATAAGATGACGTCACTGAGAGCCAATCCATTATGCAAACATAACAGAAAAATATGACCAATCAAAATGCTTGAAACAAAGGAGAATTGAATAATAGCCTAGGATAATCAAGGCCCTAAAAAGGTTTCATGGCCGTTATCACAATATTGTTAAGTTTGATGTATCCAAAATTACCCTGGATATTTTTGACATCCCATAGTTCCATGATCCTTTCATTCTCAATTTTGATTACACATGTGGTGGATGTAGCTTGCTAAACAGGGGGTACTTACCCTTCTGGAGAAACCAGTTTACTTCCCTGATGAATGTTCACGTGTATTTAATTTGCCAGTCTTCAAAGTTTTTGCTTTCAATGGAATTGTGTTTTTGACATAGATTGCAATGTTTGATTTTGTTTGATTTGGGATTATGATTTGGACATGGATTGGTATGTTTGATTTTGTTTTGATTTGGGATTATGATTTAGACATAGATTGGTATGTTTGATTTTGCTTTGATTTGGGATTATGATTTTGACATGGATTTGAATGTTTGTTTTTATTTGATTTGGGATTATGATTTGGACATGGATTGGTATTTTTGATTTGGGATTATGATTTGGACATGGATTAGTATGTTTGATTTTGCTTTGATTTGGGATTATGATTTAAACATGGATTGGTATGTTTGTTTTTATTTGATTTGGGATTATGATTTGGACATGGATTGGTATTTTTGATTTGGGATTATGATTAAGACATGCATTAGTATGTATGATTTTGCTTTGATTTGGGATTATGATTTAGACTTAGATTGGTATGTTTAATATTGTTTGATTTGGGATTATGATTTAGACATGGATTGGTATGTTTGATTTTGTTTGATTTGGGATTATGATTTAGACATGGATTGGTATGTTTGATTTTGTTTGATTTGGGATTGTGATTTAGACATGGATTGGTATGTTTGATTTTACTTTGATTTTGGATTATGATTTGGACATGGATTGGTATGTTTGATTTGGGATTATGATTAAGACATGGATTGGTATGTTTGATTTTGTTTGATTTGGGATTATGATTTAGACATAGATTAGTATGTTTGATTCTACTTTGATTTGGGATTATGATTTGGACATGGATTGGTATGTTTGATTTTGTTTGATTTGGGATTATGATTTAGACATGGATTGGTATGCTTGATTTTACTTTGATTTGGGATTATGATTTGGACATGGATTGGTATGTTTGATTTTGTTTGATTTGGGATTATGATTTGGGCATGGATTGGTATGTTTGATTTTGTTTGATTTGGGATAATGATTTGGACATGGATTGGTATGTTTGATTTTGTTTTGATTTGGGATTATCATTTAGACGACATGGATTGGTATGTTTGATTTTGTTTGATTTGGGATTATGATTTGGACATGGATTGGTATGTTTGATTTTGTTTTGATTTGGGATTATGATTTGGACATGGATTAGTATGTTTGATTTTGCTTTGATTTGGGATTTTGATTTAGACATGGATTGGTATGTTTGATTTTGTTTTGATTTGGGATTATGATTTGGACATGGATTGGTATGTTTGATTTTGTTTTGATTTGGGATTATGATTTGGACATGGATTGGTATGTTTGATTTTGCTTTGATTTGGGATTATGATTTGGACATGGATTAGTATGACTTTGCTTTGATTTGGGATTATGATTTGGACATGGATTTGTATGTTTCATTTTAGCTACTAGTTGGTTGTTTTTATACAAGTCTCTTTTCCCAAAGTCTCCTTAACAAGCTTTTTAATAATTGTTTTGTTCTAATACACAAATACGCAGGCGGAGGAGGTCGAGTTCCTCCTGCTCTGCCTATAGTGCCTGTGTTTTTTGGCGCCGATGTTATTCTTGCAGGTGGTGGAGGTGGTGCTCCTAATCTTCCTGCTGGAAAATTTGATGATGGCGGAGGTTGAGGAGGATTGGTATGTTTGATTTTGTTTTGATTTGGGATTATGATTTGGACATGGATTGGTATGTTTGATTTTGCTTTGATTTGGGATTATGATTTGGACATGGATAGGTATGTTTGATTTTGCTTTGATTTGGGATTATGATTTAGACATGGTTTGGTATGTTTGATTTTGCTTTGATTTGGGATTATGATTTAGACATGGATTGGTATGTTTGATTTTGCTTTGATTTGGGATTATGATTTGGACATGGATCGGTGTGTTTGATTTTGCTTTGATTTGGGATTATGATTTAGTCATAGATTGGTATGTTTGATTATGTTTTGATTTGGGATTGTGATTTGGACATGGATTAGTATGTTTGATTTTGCTTTGATTTGGGATTATGATTTAGACATTGATTGGTATGTTTGATTTTGTTATGTTTACCTTACAAATGCATTGCCTTATTTGAATCTCTTTGGAACCATTGCGTTAATTTTTCGATGACAGCAGTGTGTCACGCGCTCTGTGTAAAGCGATACGTCAGTTAATATCTTCAGCCAGTCCGCTTTCGATGTACAGCGGAGGAATACATACCACCAAGGAACTACTTATTCATTGATAATTTCCTGCGAGTTCATTCATAAATCTATCCGGCAACTGCAGGGACGCTCTTTACGAACGGTAACAAACGTAGAAATTTGTCATACTGCACCAATTTTAAAAATGATTTGAAAATAAAAAAGAATAATTAAAACCAATATTTGTTATCTTTTTATATCAAAATAATTTTTTAATGATTTATGACCATTTCCCATGGCCTATAAAGATACGAAGTGAAAAAATTAGTGAGTCCGAGGACACCACATTTAAATTATGAACAACTGTTTGTTAGTTGACTAAATAATTATATTCATAGTAATATCCTACCAAACACATTATTGTTTAGTAAAAAAGGAGAAATAGAATTTAATTTTCAAAAGTGTTTTACGGAACTATATTTTACGATCGCCAAGCAACGAGACAAATCAACATGGCTATTCTCTTTATATGGTTCTACAATAAGAGTTATCTCGCTTTAAATGATCCAACCACATTAATACACCGACTTTCGGAAAATTAATAATACCTTTTTGTGGGTAAAAATAATGTAAACATAAGGATTGAATGTCACTTTGAATGCTGTCATCGAGGTAAGCGAAGCGATTCATGTTAACTTTGAACGTGAGCTGATGCAGTCATACCTCGATGACAGCATTCAAAGTGACATTCAATCCTTAATTGATTTGGGATTATGATTTGGACATGGATTGGTATGTTTGATTTTTTTTTTGATTTGGGATTATGATTTGGACATGGATTGGTATGTTTGATTTTGTTTTGATTTGCGATTATGATTTAGACATGGATTGGTATGTTTGATTTTGTTTTGATTTGGGATTATGATTTAGACATGGATTGGTATGTTTGATTTTGCTTTGATTTGGGATTATGATTTGGACATGGATAAGTATGACTTTGCTTTGATTTGGGATTATGATTTGGACATGGATTTGTAAGTCTCTTTTCCCAAAGTCTCCTTAACAAGCTTTTTAATAATTTGTTTGACTTAATACACTATTTATATAGTATTAACTTTACCATCTGTTCCTCCTGAGTAGTTCCCCGACATCTGCTGTGGTGGCGGAGGTGGAAAGCCGTAGCTCGGTCCTCGTGCAGGCGGAGGAGGTCGAGTTACTCCTGCTCTGCCTATAGTGCCTGTGTTTTTTGGCACCGATGTTATTCTTGCAGGTGGTGGAGGTGGTGCTCCTAATCTTCCTGCTGGAAAATTTGATGGTGGCGGAGGTTGAGGAGGAGGCGGTCTGTTTGAAGGAGGGGGAGGAGGGTAATCCTGAAATATTAATTTATAGATAAGTGTATGCTAGAAACGTTTTTGTACCCAAGATTTCTACCTTTGCGGGAATTAAACTTTTTAATTAAGTTGCTTATTCATTTTTGAGTTGGGTGCCCCGTTCATTTTAGAAAAGAAGTTGTAGTAGTAACATACATCTAAGATGTGTTAAACCTCTCTGCATATTTCATGCAATGGTCAAAGTTTCCGCCACTTCATATGTAGCTGGTGACATCTCGATAGAAGTGAAATATCCTTGAATAAGTAACTTAATTAAATCTCAATTCAACCAACCGATCTACTGCAGTAATAAGTGACTGAAATTTCAACTGACCTGTATCTGTAATTTTCGCCAGTCTCTATAGTTTGAAAGGGGTTTGTTGAAAAAAGTTAATAGTCCTGCCAGAACATTGCCAGTCTAGTGGACTGCCTATTATTAAGAACACTGAGTCTAATGTGACCAATAGGAAAATTCTAAGACTTCACACACTATGAATAAAAGATATTCTCTTAACGTGATTGATTCAGAGTTTGCCAAATTATTGTCATTTTAATAGTAAGTTACTTTACAATCATGTCTGTGCTGAGTTACATGTCAGGGGTCTTTCACCCCTTTTTGGGAATGGAACCAGGGACTTTGGAAAAGAAAAAATTAGTGGGAAAATTTGAAAAGAGACTTTCACTGGTCATAAAAAATATAAATAAATGCAAATCAGAATTCTATTTGTCTATCTTTCATGTCTCTGAATTTATTTGCAGCATTCTCTAGTTGTGTTTCTGTGACAGATCATTCTAGAAAACATAACATTTTTTGTAAACATAACTTGCAATTAAATTGGGAATATTATTATCTATTGGGGACAAAACATATTTTATTGCATTGAAAATTGGGCCCAATTCCGGCCCCAAATTAACTTCAAGGAGACCCTGTATATATAAAACCTTATAAATACCTGTGATGGAGGAGGGGGAAGTGGCCTTCCAACCATACTTGGAGGTCTATTACTAGGTGTTCCTTGAGCAGACGATCTATTTGGAGGCGGCCTGTTTCGCGAGGGAGGAGGCATGTTCTTGGGTTGTCCCCCTGCAAGTCCTGGCGATTTTGGTGCTGATCCTGGTCGACCAGAATTTGATATAACACTACTACTGTCTGAATGTCCATTAACACTTGATTTATTTGTAGATTGAAAATTTGCTTCTGATGATTGCGGGGGAGGTGGAGGGGGGAGGGGTTTATCACTAGAGTCATTTGCATTCATAGATGGTTTTAAATTCGAAGACGGCACTGGAGGTTTAAAACCATGCTTTTTAATGCCACTAGAATCTTGTCCATTTGTTGTAGGTTGTACGTTGTTAAACACAGGCGGCTTATTGGTTGCCGGAGGAGGGGGAGGTCCTGGTCGTCCACCAGCTGGTGCAGAGTTTGGCACCTTTTGATTCTGTGGTGGAGGTGCTGGGCCTTGACCAAATGGCCTTTTTCCTAAATGAAGTCCATTACTTAATGAAGGAGGAGGATCTGATGGCCCATTTTGAAGCTTTCCTGGCGTTGGAGGTCTGAGAGCTGTTGATGGACCTGGTGCTGAGAAACAAAACATACAATGTATATTATACAAAATGTCAGACGTATAATCAAAGGAGAAAAAAATGATCATAAAAAATTGTTACAAGTAAAAAGGGGAATGATTTCTAAGTTTCTACAATTTCAAAATTATCAGTAGCAAAATGTCTGAAAATATGGTCCTTTTCAATTTTTTTTTTTTTTGGCTTAAATAAGGTTTTTTTTTTACATAACTTCTAATCAAAAACAAACATACTTATCCATTTCCGAATCGCAATCCAGAAGCAAAGTAAAAACTTTGGAACTGACAAGTTAGGTTAGACACGTGAACTTCCACCAGGGAAGTGAGGCCGGGTGCTCCGGAGGAAGGGTGAGCACCTCCTGTTTAGCTAAGAAATTAGTAGCCAAAAGCAAGTTTGGGTAACAAAAATTGAAGCATAAGATTTGTCCATGATGAATACTTTAACTGTTCATTTGAAAATGAAGAGTTGAGTTAAATAATGAGGTTTAACATCCCAGTCAAGAACATTTCACTAACATCAAGACATCACCAGCTATAGGTGAAGGTGCAGACATTTTGCTTTGTGTTGCAATGATGACATTATACAGTTTTCTTCATTGTGCCACACCTAACGTGACACAGGACCTTGTTTGTCTTAAGTTCTCATTAAAAAGAACCGAGACTTTCATTTCGTAATGCCGGTGCTTGGAGAAAAAACAGTCCTTACCAACTTTCAAGTCTTGGGTCAGACCCACCCGGGGTTCAAACATATGACCTCTAAAATATGTAGCCAGCGCTCTACCAACTGAGCTACTGAAGTGGTTAAAAATGAAGACGATACAAATTTCAAGTAGCTGATAATATCTCAATATAAATAATTTTTTCTTGAGCATTTCATTTATTCACCGACTCTAAATTATTCATGGCAAAGTTTGATACAAACCTCTAGGACCACCAGTTGATCTGCCACCTTTATTAGGTAATCTTGGAACACCCCCTGCAAATAATTCTCCAAGTCCCATTGGACCTCCCATGGAAGGCTTGGCACTGGCTGTAAAACATCAAATAGAAACACTTCAAATTCACTGATAAACACTGTTAATATACTTAATAATTTGTAATGCTGCAACTAAATTTTAACAAAATACATATATCTGCATTAAATGTTCTCCTTAAATAAGGTTATAAGTTATTAAACAAGTCAGTAACTTTAATCAGGATTATGGAAAAGGGACCTTGGAATGAAATTAGAAAAAAATCAATTAAAAAATACATAATAATGGGAAACAAGAGGGCCATGGGCCTTAACGCTCACCTGAGGCAGAGTACATATCTTATGCAGAGGTTCAATGGTCAATGACATTATTAAAAGAGAATATCAAAATTTTCAGCAGTAAGGGCCAACAATATGTAAGTATTTTTGCAAATTAATTATAATAATTATAAGTATGCTATATATAACAACTCTAAAGTCTAGCTACAATATATTATTTATAAACAGCTGAAACATCTGTATATTAAAATGTGCATAAGGCCAACACCTACAATATCCCAATATACATGCCCATACAAAAGTTTATAGTTTTTGAGATAATTAACCATTTAAGAATTCGTTCGCATCTATGACCTTGACCTTTGAACCTATGACCTTCATTCATATATCAAAATGATTTTTATGCCAATGCTTATAATATTCCAATATACATGCCTATACAAAAAGTTTATAATTTTTTAGATTATTAACCATTTAAGTATTCCTTCAATTCTATGACCTTAATCTTCAAACCTATGACCTTTATTCATATATCAAAATGATCGTTGTGCAAATACCTACAATATTCCAATATACATGCCTATACAAAAAGTTTATAGTTTTTGAGATAATTAACCATTTAAATATTCGTTCGCAGCTATGACCTTGACCTTTGAACCTATGACCTTCATTCATATATCAAAATGATCGTTAGGCCAATACCTACAATATTCCAATATACATGCCTTACAAAAAAGTTTATAGCTTTTTAGATAATTAACCATTTAAGTAGTCGTTCAATTTCTAAAACCTTGACCTTTGAACCTATGACCTTCATTTATATATCAAAATGATCGTTAGTCCAATACCTACAATATTCCAATATACATGCCTATACAAAAAGTTTATAGTTTTTGAGATAATTAACCATTTAAGTATTTGTTCGCGTCTATGACCTTGACCTTTGAACCTATGACCTTCATTCATATATCAAAATGATCGTTAGGCCAATACCTACAATATTCCAATATACATGCCTTACAAAAAAGTTTATAGTTTTTTAGATAATTAACCATTTAAGTTGTCGTTCAATTTCTAAAACCTTGACCTTTGAACCTATGACCTTCATTTATATATCAAAATGATCGTTAGTCCAATACCTACAATATTCTAATATACATGCCTATACAAAAAGTTTATAGTTTTTGAGATGATTAACCATTTTAATATTCATTCATATATCAAAATGATCGTTAATCCAATACCTACAATATTCCAATATACATGCCTATACAAAAAGTTTATAGCTTTTGAGATAATTAACCATTTAAATATTCGTTCGCAGCTATGACCTTGACCTTTGAACCTATGACCTTCATTCATATATCAAAATGATCGTTAGGCCAATACCTACAATATTCCAATATACATGCCTATACAAAAAAGTTTATAGTTTTCAAGATATATTGACAAATTCGTTAAATTTAGCGAATTTTCCCTTAAGTACCTTACCATTTCCCCATTTTGGCCTCAACAGTTATGATTTGTGCAAATCTGAAACTAGGTGACCTAAGTATGTTTAACGTGAAATATCTAAGCTATATCTCTTGTAAGTTCAGAGGAGATGATTTTTAAAGATTTTCACAATTTTCCCCTTTATGGGGCCCCAAGGGGACATAATCCTTTCATTTGTGCAAATCCGAAAGGCCTTCAACTAGGCATCATAATCACTAAGTTTCATCAAATTTGGCTTGGTAGTTTCAGAGGAGATGATTAAAATGTACAAAGTTAACGCACGACGCACGACGCACGACACACGACGCACGACAGACGATGGACGGGGAACCATTGCAATAGCTCATCTGAACTGAAAGTTCAGATGAACTAAAAAGTCATGACTATCTTAAGAGCCAACTAGACATTTCAATGTCTGAATGCATTTGTCTAATATCAACAACTGATACAAAATGTGCCAGAAAAGCCTAACCTCAACATCAGGAATATCTCATGTTCCAGTTCAGTTTTCTTTTACATAACTTATTAATCAAACAACTACTTCCATGGTCAGATTTATTTGACATTAGACATGCATGCTCTTTAGAATACAAATTGAAGACAGGCCGAACTATCTGCCTCAATGATGGTGTGTTACTTTTTAATATTGCCACAAAAAGTAAGTTACCAGTACCCAATTTAGACTAAAAATGAATTATTAAGCATGCCTCTACATGCAAGCTGCTTATGTATAGGCCCCAATACTGGAAGTCCTCAGTTAAACATTAAATGTTATTGATTAATGTTACTTACTCTCATCCTTTTGTTTTGTATCTGTACCTGACATTGTTCACATTATTTTTCAAACAAACTGCAAGTTAAAACACAAATATTTGTAACTAGGATCAAGACTACTGTGAAGTGGAAATCCCTGGCTGGCATGACTATGGGAATTCCAAAATAAACCTTTGTCAACTTCATAATAATCTCTAATATGAAACTAGGCATTGCCTATCCCGGGAAATGTCCAAATTTATTATCGGGTTATTGTGTACACAAACACACACACACACAAAAAAAGGGATGGCACACATTGTTTTGTCTTACCAAATACTAGTGGGACTGACTATAGTTAACTACCGCCGAGTTCTTGCGTCATCTTTCAGTCATGTTCTGTCACACAGAACTGAGTTTTGGTATGATCTTTCCAGGGACACAAAAGGCTATTCAATTACCCAATATAGTGAATATATACTAATCCATACCACAACATTCTCATGTTGTAATGTCTTCTCATCTTGAATCACCTTTTACCATACCATGTGAATAATTTATTCTACTGATTTATGGATTGCATAACTCCTGTTTCTTCAAACAAGATGTGTATCATATCACAGTTCAAGATTGCCCCATTCAATTAATGAAGCAGTTATACGAATGAAAAACAAACATACTAATCCATGTCCAAATCACAATCCAGGAGTAAAGTAAAAAAAAAAAACTTTGAAACTGACAAGTTGGGTTAAACACGCGAACTTCAACCAGGGAAGTGAGACCGAGTTTTCTGGAAGGGTAAGCACTTTCTGTTAGCTAGCTACACCGACCACGTGTGTATTCAATATTAAGTGAAGGGAATAAGGAACTAAAACACGTGTGTAATCAATATTAAGTGAAGGGAACAAGGATCTAACATCCACAGGTCAATATTGGACACAGAACATCAAACTTGTCAACAATACAGTGATGGTCATAAAACTTTTTGCCGAAGGCCCTGATAAACCTAGGCTTGCAATATGCCTTGGTCAACAATATATTCTGTTTGTGACCGCCTTGGTTGCTCAATAGTATAGCATCCTTCTGGAGAGTGGAAGGTTTTTGGTTCCAACCTGACTTGTGTTATACATGACAATACTTTAAAATTCGAGTTACTGCTTTCTCATTTTGCAAGCCACATTTGGCTTAGAGGATAGATTATCGACTGGTTATAGAATATTAATTGGGAGTGGAATGATTGTCTGTGGCGTGCTGACTCTGTGAGGCAGCACCTTTAACGCACAACCTGATACAGTGGTATGAAGGTAAGCTCCTCTTACATCCCAACATTTACAGGCATATAGTACCATGATGAGAATTTTCTAAAGCACAGGCCATTGCAAGTAACAAATGATATGATTAAAACTTGACAGGCTTGTACCGAAATAATGTTAATTTTAGCCCAGCCCTTTTAAGTTTCACTGCCTGAAGAGCATCAGCCCCGGAAAGTTGAAAATGCTTTTTCACTTATATCGAGACGGTTAATTCTAGGATGGTGGGTTGGAGTTTTTTTTTTACCCCAGTCAAGATTATTCATTATTCACCTTAATTAAAATGGAACATTCTGGAATAATATACTAGAAAGATGGTGCTTTAAGATTTATATTGAAATGGTCACTTCTGTGGATGGTGGAGTGGAAATTGTCATTTATTCACTAATACCAACTTTTTCGAGAACCAAGTCTGGGATATTGAAGAAGGTAATGTTGATTTTACCCTGGTTAAATTTTTTAAATTCATTTCGAGAACTGTAAATTATTGGAATCCCATGCCAGCATCAGTAGTCTAGTCGCCATTCCTGGAGGTTTTCAAGGATTCAATTCAGACCTTACCCAAGTGGATCTCAACTACAGTCAGCTGCTAAACTTCACAACTTTTTGGGACAGCGGTTCATCTCATTGAACAACATGTTAAGTTTCCTCATCAGTATTGTCCAAGCTAGATTTTTGATTAGTGCAGTCATTGTAGTTGAGGTCAGTTCTAGTCAGCATCTTAAAGTCAAACTGTCCCAGTTCGATCTGCTGATCACGATATCCATGTCACATGTAAACAAACAGGATTTGTCAATATTTACATTCAATTCGGAATAAATGTCAATAAATTTTATCTGTATTTTCATAAAATGATTATTGGGACGATCTGATAATTAATTCTTTCGAAAAACGCATTTTAATATTTTTTCTTAAAAATCGATCGTTTGTGAAAACGTCTTTCCTGTCCTGACGAACGCCATTTTTGTTTACACTGCATTCAGCGAGGGCCACATATGCACTCGAAATTTCCATTTAACTAGGTAGTTATATGTAAAAAAGTGTTGTAACAGACGTGTTTTCCCGGTATAAATAATAAGAACACGAACTGTTTGGGTTCAAATATGTTTATATATTAAAGTGTCAAAGTCATATTTAATGAAAACTAGGGTATGATGGAATCTCCAATAAGCACCCTAGAAAATATACAATACACACAATAAGTATAACATATAAAATTACATAAAACAATTATTTCACAATGTACATACATTATATGCACCATAATATTTACATAAAATCACACATTCTATATACTTTATAGCATTGACATAACCACGGATACACATAATACAACAACACACTTTGTATCATTGTTACCAAACGGTATATCTGTATATTACAAACACTATGTATAGACATTTAACACATAAATTAGACTGGATGAAAAATAGCGTTATAAGCAGTAAAATAAATACCAGTCTATACCACACTGAACATAAATATATATAACATATAACACCTACCAGAATGTGGATCTAAGTGCGTGTCCTCACAAAATCAAACACAAGATACTGGACTGACTCTAAACCATGACCTAGATAATGAAACAATTGTATGTATAAATATAGAGTCAGTGAAGCGATTAAAATGTGATGATGTTATAGCCCGTGATTTTACTAAACATATAATACAATATAGGCTTTAACGCACATAGACAAAATGTGTGTATAAAAACAAACGGACTAATTAATGAACTTTGGTTTGTTTACACATTTCGTACCCCAAACACTAATCTGACACTGTTATAGTCAGACAACACGTTATTTATAAATATATATATATACATTATCTGGGTTTATATTAATGTAGTTATGTAATCACCCATTTAAACATCCATACAGGTCGTGATAATTAGTAGAATGAAAAGGTTTTAAACAAAGGTACAATGGTCAAAACAAGGGAAATAACTTACCTATCCCGCTGCTTATTAACCAAGGTAAGTAAAGACTAAACTTAATGAAATTACCTGTTTTACCCGGAACATTACCTCTGAACTAAACAACTTAATTAATTTAGATTAAAACACTTAATTAACCAACACTAATTTAACTACATAAAACTAACGCTACTACAGTGTTACCGTAGAAGTCATATACTGTGGTTATGCTAACCTCGTAATACGGGAAATTTCCCGTCTATAGGTAACACGTATGTATTATGACGTTATAGAAAATTGTGGAAAAATTCCATAGACCGTACGTCCAAATCATTTGACGCCGCGCGTGTACCACTTTTCTCAAGGCCATTGAAGGGGTCAAATGGACAGGAAGTGAGCTCCATATGGGGGGAAATCTCGCCCGTCTCGTACATCAGAAATGAAACCAAAAAAAGATTATCGTGAAAATAATTTATTGTAACAAGTAATAATTTAAATAGGTTGATCGAATACCAAATATTTACGTTTCTTTCGCCTTTCTGGCTGATCTCCAAGTGTAGCGTTTCAAGATTCGCGATGACGTGATTTCTTTTGATTGGGTCAAAGTTCAATTTAGATCGATAACCACTGTAAGCCAATCAGCGACCGGCTTTCCCACGTGCATCAACCATGATCACACAGTATACAATGCGGGAAGATGCAAAATTTGCCGATTTCAAGTTAGATGAATTGATAACCATAGTTACCTGACACAAAACTATTACGAGGTTAGCAAAACCACAGTATACGACTTCTACCAGTAGGAACGCCAACCCGGCTTTTTCCGAGAATTGTGTTTCGGTTTTACAATTTTTTATCCTTCCGCCGTTTTGAAAATTGGGATTACTTTTTGACAAGTGTCTGATGGCCGAAAAAGTCCCCCGTGTTTAAACTAACGATAAAACATTATAAAATAAAGTTCAGCCGTGCATCAGTGGATTATATGCCAGAATAACCAATATTTTAATTTGGGTTTAAATTTGATATAAAACATTATATTCACACAAATTATTCGATTTCTTGACGCCAACTGATGTCGCAACAGAAACCCTAGGAATTTTTTGTCAATCTTTAAAACTTGGACACTTTTTGTGTAAAGAAAATTATCACTCGATATTTTGTAAAACATACAATAACACATCCAAATTAAATTCAACCTAAAATCTTTCTGGTGCATCAGGTGTAAATATCTTAAAGCAGAGAAAATCTGGATGGTACATTGGTTGTCAATGTAAACAAATATGGCTGCCCCCGCGATGATCGGTGTACCAATATCAAGTTGGAAATGACATTGCAACGTGTTTAAATTATATTCACGCGATACCGGTTTGGAGAATCATTAAGTCAATGTTCAAATCACCATGTTTCGCAAGTTTTCAATAAAAACCCTTAGACAAAGTAATATAATCTAAACACTGATCGGTTACCTACATGCCAAACCTTGTATGCATACGCTATCAAGAGTTGTCTCTCTTTTTGCATTTTCGCACTCTCTCTCCCTCTGTGTGTGTGTATATGAGAGAGAGAGAGAGAGAGAGAGAGAGAGAGAGATGTTCAGTAGAGCATATTTTGAAACACCAAGTCATAAGATTACCTTCACAATCAATGCAACCAGTATATTCTCCAAGGAGTCATATGTCATAATGGACATATTACCACCATACAGACTGAATCTTTAAATAACTTACATATGTCAACTGAATGTTCACATAATATTGTAATAAATAACACTATCCTAATTCAGAGTAAATAACAAATGAGTTTTAAAATAAATTTTGCAAAACAGTATAACCTGCTTAAAGACCACCTGTCTATAGCAACCAGTATGAAGTATCCCCAATGGATTTGCTATATAATGACCTTCCATATATATATTCCACCTGTCTAATGTGAATAAAGACCACCTTTTACAGTCCCAAATGACTACTCAACTTGTGTATAAAGTCCTTTTTCAATCAACCTTATTTTAAATTTTTTTAATAATTTTAGCAAAAAATTAACCAAGTACATTGTAATTCATATATTCTTAATGCATTAAGATTAGAAAATATAATTAATATATAGATTTTTGTTGAAAATGTATATAATAAGTAAAAAATGAGGAATAAAGTGAAGTCCTTATTGTCATGTCAATGACTGAAGTCATTAGATCAGAAGGGTTATTATAATAAAAACATTAGCATAAAGCAAATTACATGCTTGTAGCCTATTTAGAATATTGGATTACTAGTAACTAGTCTTTGTTATTAGTGGTAGTATGTTTACTATACCTTTTGTTTTAATTAGTGACACCCTGCTTCTTAAGAAACAAGGACATTAGTCAAGATCAACTCTAACCATATAATCAGATGTACAGTCCATTAAGATTATAATGCACTTTTCAAGTTTTTTCTATAATTAATCTAAATAATTATTTTTAAAAATAATAATAAAATAATTTTAACAAAATTATAAAAAGGTATTTTAGAGGTATTATTTTCACTCATTTGTATACCAGTATCAACAATACATGTTTAAGGTGACCCTCTATATAAAGTCTACCACTTTTGCTCAGTCCCCTGGGTGGTTTTTATACAAAGGTTATACTGTATACCAGATTCAGGTTTGATGGATGACATGATGTTGTTTTTGCTACCATAACCAAAATCAAGTATTAACATATTTAAAATGTGCAGGCAGAAATGGGCATAAACAGACTAGCTATAGAAAAATTGAAACAAGTACATCTGTTGTCTTATTGCATTGGCTGCCCATGTGTGTATATTGGGTGTGTGACCATTTATTCAGTAAAAATATATTATATACACACATTGCACATGTATGGAGCTGTTTCAAAAGTCAACACCAGTGTCACCACCCCTTTGCAAAATTTTCAAAAACAATACTGAGGAGAAAAAGAAGATTGTTTTACCTTGAACTTTTTTGGTGTTTTTATGGTTCATCTATTCAATTGGAAGTTTAATTTTTATGATATGTGGTAAGCATATGATGTCTCTCCCTTTCAGTCTTGAAGCAATGATAGAGTATGCAGTCTATGCCATTTGAACATATGGGTTTTGAAAACTGGCTATATATCCATAAGTAGCATTTTAGTAAACAGATTTAATTTATTATTGGTTGCATTTTAAATTTGAGATTTAACTAGCCAGTCACATACTGTTTCAGTTTTGGGTTTAGAAATTATTTTCCTCATTTGTTAGTTTGAATACCATATGCAAATGCACATTCTACTTTTATCTGCAAACTTAAAACAAAGGGAATTGGGCATTGTGAAATGTGACAAGTTGAATAGGTGTTTGTTGACTTCTTAGTTTATTAGGAGTGCAATACTAACCTTCTAATCTTACATGGCTTTTGGAATTTTATAATCAGTGGTCTCAAACTGCAATTTAAGTGACATTGCCTCTTGTTTTTCACTTGTCAGTGGTTTTTATGGTTTGTTGCTGGTTGATTGAACTTGAATGTTGCAAGTGTAAGCTTTTCAGCTGCATATGTGAAAGCTAAGTAAACACATGTGAATGAACATGTATTTAAATCAACTTGCATGACTCAAATGGCTATGTTCCTTGAAGTTTTAGCCAATATCTCAGTATTGTATGAGTCTGTAACTGTCTTCAAAAAGCACAGGAATTTCTCCTGGAACTGAGATTTAATATTTTAGCTAGAAGGAAATCTTTATTAGCCATGAAAGGCACATTATTTCAGTCTATCTGAAATATAAACACTAGACTACACCAAAATTAACAAATAATATTAAATATTCTTGCTAAATTATTTAACAAATTTATAATTTTTGTTATATTTAAACATAAATAGTTTTTGGCAAATCAGAATTTAAATTTTAATCAAATTGACTAAATCAGGGACAGTATAAATTTTCCAGACATTTAAATTTTGGAATATAGTATATATCTTCACTTTAAGTGCTGGTTTACTTGACAAAAGCTTATCAGCATTAATAGTTTAAGCAAAACCTTAATTGTTATATTAAAGTCTTTGTTTAATCATATTATTGCATTTACCTGCAGGAAATTTAACATGGGTTGGGGTCAATCAAGAGTGAAAAAAAGTGACAGTGGCCAAGCAAAGTTTAAACTGTTAGGCTAGTGTTTGTACAGGGTATGTTTTCAAAGTAAAATGCACTCTCTGTCTTGTCAGCTTAATATGGAAAATAATTCAGTCTCAACTTTACTGATTCAGTGATCAGGTGTTAATATCAGCTTGTAATGACTGAAATTCACAAGGCAAAGGTTGCCACAGTTGAGAAGTGAAGGGCCTTCTGAAAGCCTCTGGGGCCCAAATCGCATATCCTAAATAAACGGATTTATCATTGCCATTAATTCCACAATTCAACTAACACTTATAATACACCGTACGTAGTCAATCAACATAGATTTTGCGCATGTGGTTGTCGTATGGATTTTTAGTTTGTGAAATGAACGGTCGAAGCGGCATATTGCCGAGTTTTAACATGGAGACTGAAAGTAGGCCCTAAAATCCGGCAAATTCTATGAGAAGTCTGACGAAAAAGATGATAATTTTAACCTAAACTTACTTTATTTCAATCGTAAATGCCATTCTGCGTCTTCTGTGTGTCCAAACTAAATATAGAACACAGCTAGGAAGCAGTACTTACAAAATTTATAGGTCAAATTAGACGAAAAATGGACCCGACCCGTACCCAAGAATCCGGACTGACGGCGATTTTTTCACCTTTAAAACTTGGACACTTTTTGTGTAAAGAAAATTATTTGATGAATTATATATCAAATTGTGCATTGCAAAAAGACCTTTCTTTTGATATAAAAATCATTCTGGTGCACGCGCGTTGCGATAAATGGGAAGGAATCTTGTGCAGAACAAATTTTTAAATTTTAGTCAGTGACTCGTTTTTATCACTGAATTAAGATATTTAAATGTAACCGGAATTGTAAAAAATAGTTACAGACGAGTTTCATATATACTGATTTTTATATGTTATAGCCCTGTTCATAACATCCGATGATATATTGAACACAATTCCCGATTTTGCCTCGTTCAAAGGTTCGCCATTTTTTGCCCAATTTTATCTCATTTTTGCAAGTTCACAAATTTTAATGAATCCCTACGCCAGCGGCTTTGGCGTTCCTACTGTACGGTAACTCTTTTTCACATATTTGGTATTCGAGATTTCCCCCAATATGGAGCTCACTTCCTGTCGATTTTACTCAACTAGTTTTATTGACATTCATCAGGAGTATCTTACTCAACTAGTTTCATTGACATTCATCAGGAGTATCCTGATGTATCCTGAGTATCACTCCTGATGAATGCCAATGAAACTAGTTGAGTAAAATGAAGTGATACATATTTTTTTGGATTGTATATATAAAACCTGTTTCCTTACCAAGGTAAGCAAGATCATTGTCAGTGTTTATCTTGAACAATAAAGATGACCTATGGATTTGTCATTTGATCCCTAATTGCAAATAACCATCCAGTTACAATGGTTAGGGTATACACAATACACAGAAACCACATCCCATCACATTAAGGCTCCTCTGTCCTACAGTAAGGGTTTTTAAAACAAAAAAATCCGAAATTAAAATTAACATGTGATATTTTCCCCTGATACAATGTGTGTTATATTAAACAATAAGCTGAGAGAGGCCTTTCGTCATCCAGCTGTATTGTTGGTTTGCAGTATTCCAGTAGTTATTGGCTAAAAACATGTATATAAACTGAGAGAGGGGACCTTCTGCTCTACCACTGAGCTACCCAGACCTACAGCTTATACCAGTGTAATTTCACTACAGTACTGGTGTACCATAGACAGTCTCAAAATGCCATATAATTGATAGTGCATCATAAGCCTACAAAGGCTAGCCGGTAGATATATATGCTAAAGTCATCGCGCGCGAAAAAAAAATTGTAAATCGGGTTGCACTTTAAAATAAAAATTATTATTATTATTATTATTATTATTATTATATTAAAAAAATAAACAAAGCATGTATGACATTTTATGTGCGAGTATAAAAGAAATTGGTATCTACTGACGTGCATTTTTTCCTGGAAAAATTAGACAAACATTTATACAAAAACATGTACATTCTTCTCTGGGGAAAATATCACAAAATTTATACAAAATTTAAATCATCATAATTCAGATATGGCAAGATTATATGAGAATTCACAGTATAAATAACATCATATTTGGTCGTTTT
The DNA here is from genome assembly GCA_021292105.1 of Anadara kagoshimensis. Lineage (NCBI taxonomy): Eukaryota > Metazoa > Mollusca > Bivalvia > Arcoida > Arcidae > Anadara > Anadara kagoshimensis. Next base: position 59,702,729 of record CM037873.1, on the reverse strand, counting down.
TTTATTATTATTTTTAGAATTCATTGCTCTAGCCATATTTACCTAGAACATGGCCTTACTTTACAGTGTATACAATAACTGGGCAGTCACACTTGATGTCAGTATATCAACATTTTTATTTTTGTGACTCTTATAAATTTGTCAACAATAAAAATTAAAAGTGCACACACACAGAAAATCCTGGCAAATTATAAAGTTTTTTTATAAATATGAAAAATACTTGGAGTAAACGATTAAATTATTTAAAATACATTATGAGTTTTACAATGAAAAACTGTATTTGAAGAATAATACAAGATTATCAACACTGTCTATTATATTACATGATAATAATAAAAAGATAAATACATCTGTATTAGTCAACACTCTAAAACTAATAGAAGAGAAAAAATACAACCAGTGAAACTCTGATGTATCAAACACAGAGGTATAGGTCCACGTTCAAACAACAAATAACAAAACAATGCAAAAACTTTGAAAACTGGCAAGTTATGCTAAACATGTGATGAGCCACCTAAGAAGCGAGACTGGGTGAGTGCCATACATTAAAACGGTATCACACATTAAAAATGCATTTAAGTGCATGTGATTTTGATATCAAGCTATCAGAGTGGAGTAGTGGATTTACGCAGGTGCATAGCCCCATACTTATATAGAGGCATTCAGTTTATAGATGGTGAAGGAAACTGAAATGACCATGGAAAAGCACTGACCCTCTCAGCTACTAAAATGACCATGGCAAATGACCATGGCAAAGCACTGACCCTCAGCTACCAGAATGCCAAATGACACTAGAATCTCCCCAGAGTTACTTGATTCAAACCAAAGCTAAAAGAGGCACAGTGATCCCGAGCACCTGCTATAGACCACTCAGATCCTCTTTAAAATTCTAATATATCAACTATATGAAAATTTAATTTTTACATCAAGTTATTGTGATGTTCCAAATTCCAAATGCCTTCAAAAGAAAACAAACTTTGACTCATTATGTACAATGAATTATCAAGAAGATTGGTTTGCATTTTTAATCAAGAGCAAATGATAAAATGATAATGACTGATAACATAGTTGTGTGTTATTCAGCGAAGCTCACACCATTACAAAGCCCATGATTGTTAAATTCCCATTGTGTTTAATAAATTAATTACAACAAAATTTAAATTTCTATGGTGAACGTTGGCAGACCTAGTCATTTTGAAAAGGGAGGAGGTTTCATTTTTCTGTGGATGCATAACAACAAGCTAGGGGGTCTGAAGGCATGCCCCCTCCCCCACCCCCAAAATATTTTCGAAATATAGCATAAAATCATGCAATTCCAATTTCCTGCAATCTGAGTAAGTGATACACCCATATATATATATATATATATGGACAAAACCTCTAACCCCTCCCCCTTTTTAGGGGCCGACACTGGTAAATATCACAGATAAATTAGTGAAGAATCATGACAAAAATATAAGCCAAATTCAAACAAATATAAACATAATTGACTTTGAAATATCAACAACCTGTACAATCATATACTGCCATTCCTCAATCTCTCAATATATGTTTGTAACAATAAAATATATCTTCTTTTGTAGTATTTTCAAGTTTCTTATTTTAATTTTAAAATCAAAGAGAGTTAATATGAAATCTGAAAAATGTTTTCTTCAAAACAAATAATGCATGTTTTTATAAACCTAAATGTACTAATAATGAGTGAAATAATGGCAAGTGCATGGTACTAATCAACAGTGTCTACACTTCAATGTAAACTTAGTTGGACTGAAAAGCCGATTAAAATCCCGAGTTAAAAAATATGCCAATCTGAAATTTAATGCATCATTAAAAAATCACCCCTTTATTTCAGTCTAAATTTTCATAATGCTATTACAAATATATTTTAAAGTAAAACATGAAATTTCTCGGTTTAAAAATCTGAATCTTGTTTTACAAAATTAATATTAAAAAGGATATCATCAATTATATTCAAATTAATTTTTAAAAAAAATGTTTTATCATTTGAAGACCAATAGTAAACAGGAAATTGGTATACATGTATTTTGATGTTTCTCAATTTAAATTTTTATTTACCAGTATTCTTAGGTTCTTCAAAAATATAACATAAAGAGAAAATCACAATTTGTTTTACTTAAGGGCGCTGTTTGTATATAAATAGTCCTTTATACCCTTATATATGTAATTAAATATTCTGGATACGATTGTCTTGGATCATATACAATAAACTCCCTGAAGATCCACAGACCGTCCACCACGACGGAGTCTGAGAACGTTTTGTGTTCCTTACAACTGTCCTCGTAACACTGCACACACGGAGCTCTACGATGCTTCTTAAGTTTGTTTGTTAAGCAGATTTCACCCATACACATCCTGATCATCAACATCTGCTTCTCTTCTCCAACTGATCTCTGACTTCTCGTATCTACAAATATAAAAAACAATAAATACATGTTATTAACAATTAATAAATAAATACATAAAAAAATCAAATAAATAAATAAATAAATACCATAAACATACAAATTCATGTCCCAAAACAAAGCAAAGAAAATTGAAACTAGCAATTCAAAACAAACATGTGAACTTTCACCATAAAAGTGAGGCCGGGTGCTCCGGAAGGGTAAGTACCTCCTGTTTAGCTAGCTACATCTGACATGTGTGTAATAAATCAAAATGGAGAATGAAAGAAACATGGAACTATAAGACATCAAATATTTGAGCTATTTATATAAGAACAAACTTGTAGTTTGTTAAGTTAACCTGTGTAAAATCAAACTGTCTAAACCGAGCCAAATGTTACCAATGTGAATTCTTTTAAGTGTTGAAACATTCTGCATATGTGTAGACTGTGTGACCAGTAAAAACTGAACACTGTATAAATTTCTAAATTTCTAAACTTAGAAACTTTATTAAGCATAACCAGAAAACAGTCAGATCATAACAAACTTACAATCCTTGAGTTGGTCAGTTTAGACAGGTTCTGTTGTACTTTATATTTATTAAAAATATATTATCTAAATGAAACGAGCAAATTCAGTGAATTAGGATGCCCCGTCAGCAGGATTATTTCAGTCAAAGGGCCATAACTCTGAAAACAATGAACAAACCAAATCGGATGAATGATATGTGCCATCCAACCAATGTTGAAGCTTTGCACCAAGTATTTTGACATTGTGCCTCATAGCCTTTGAGAATTGTTGCAGGCAAGAATTTTGGACAGACGGAAGGAAGGGCGGATGGAAACTCAAATTTAATATCCCCTTTTTCTATGAAAGGTAGGTAATAATAATACCTATATGCTGTGTAGGAACACATCAACAGGTAAAGGTATTTAAACCCCTGAGCCGATATCTCTGCTGGTGGCTGGTGCCCCGAGGATATCACCAACTCAGTAGGCAATAATTTCGTATAATTGTCAGAAATATACTATAATTCTCTAAATTTCCTGCATGTTAAAATTTGAAATCTCTCAAAAACTAAGGTATACTCCCCCATGCAAAGTATTTCCTTAGCTTAATTTGGTAAAATATATTTTGCTCCTTTGGTAAGCTTTTCAACATCTTCAAAATAATTTTGGTTTCATTATTTTGGTCCAAGCACTGCTGATGAGGAATTGTATTCCGAAACGGCCGTCTAGTGCTGTAAAATTAAAACTGGTATAATATGTAATCACACTACATACCTACGTACTGGTCAGCGCAACACATCAACAGGTACTTCATCACACTACTTACCTACCTAATGGTCAGTGCAACACATCAACAGGTACTTCATCACACTACTTACCTACGTACTGGTCAGCGCAACACATCAACAGGTACTTCATCACACTACTTACCTACATACTGGTCAGCGCAACACATTAACAGGTACTTCATCACACTACTTACCTACGTACTGGTCAGCACAACACATCAACAGGTACTTCATCACACTACTTACCTACATACTCGTCAGCGCAACACATCAACAGGTACTTCATTACACTACTTACCTACGTACTGATCAGCGCAACACATCAACAGGTACTTCATCACACTACTTACCTACGTACTGGTCAGCTTTTGTGGCACTCTCAGCAGCATAAACACCCTGTCCAAACGCAGCATTTGTCCCTGCCATTCTGTTATCCAAGCCTTGTGACAACACAGCATCAATGTTCCCTTGTTTGGTCCCATGAAATAAATAAAATTCATTGATCTCGGGGTAAATGTCCTCTGTCAAAATCCCATCAGCTAATCTTTGAGTTCTAACTGGTCCAACTGATCCCTTCAGATCTTGAAGATGTTTAAATTTTTGTCCATTTTTACACGCTTTACTGAACAACTGTTGTCTCTCATTTGAATACTTTTCAAACAGATCTAAATGCTCTACCCTTTGAACTTTGGTGACCTTGATCTTTGAGAACTTCAGGCATTTAAGACCAGCTGCATCATGACCATGTCCAACCTTGTCTTTTTCCCATGAGGCATATACCATATTCTTGACTGCTTCTTCTGTTGGTTTGTCAACATCAACTAAAAAATAACTTTGACTGTTTCCATCCTTATCTCGTTCAAATTTGAGTTTTTTGATGTTCCTTCCACCTTCGACTTTTGTCCAGTATTTTGGACTACAGGGTTCTTCACTATATTTTTTCTGTAACCATTCTTTAGACCCTCGAGGTGTGGCTTTGGGATCAGACTTCGTCTGTGATGGACTCGGCGGTTCTAAGTTTAACATCTTTGTAACCTGTTTTACTGGTTGCCGTTGTAAGACTTCTTTTACCAGTTCCTCAACCTTAGAAGAAAGTTTCTTTAAACCTCTTTTGTATGCCTGAAATTAAAATAAATGCATATTTACAAAATGCACAGTAAGATTTTTAAATGTTTTTCCTACAAAATTATTTTGAAGTTGGAGTTACCAGATCTTAAAGAGGTATTCATGCCATGTTTCCTTCAACATGTTCAATTGGCACCTTTTAATAACTACAGAGCCATGGACCTAAAACTCATCTGATAATCAGCACAATTTTTGTATCTGTAATAAAATGTCAATACAATGTAATAGCTATGGATAATCTTTGACATTTCACTGGTAATAACCCTTTCATGCATGTATCAAATTATAATGAAATATAACAAAATTTACAATTTATTTTTACGAGGTGGCAACTCTTCCGTGGATGATCATATAGTTTGAATACTTGCTACTTAAGCAGATCTTGCCTGGTTCATAATTCTTAAAATAAAATAAGGGTTTGAAATTATAGCCAAAATATTGATTTTATTTAATGGTCTTTTGAGGATTTTTTTTAAAATTTATCCCAAAAATGTGTAACCCATTTTCGACCAGATTTCAAAATTTATCCCAAAAATGTGTAACCCATTTTCGACCACATTTCACAAAATAAACAAACTATAGACCAAAGGCCCCAGAAAAACCAAATATAATGTAAAATATATGTTCTGGGCCCTAACAAACACATATCCAAATGAATACTTACACAATTATTTTTATTAGTTTATAACTAGCTTGTGACTTAGGAATACCTAGCCATTCTGATGAAAATAAAAATCAAAGAAAAACAAAACCAAAATCTGCATGATTGCATTTAATTTGTTTTTATGTTAGCATGCTTACGATAATGGTGAGAAATAGCATTCATAGCCAGAAAATGGGTGTTATTGTAAATATAACAGAAAACAAGAACAAAAATTTAAATATATTAAAACATTTTACAGACCTCCCAGACTGGTTCCCATCCACTGACTTGTGCATAGACTATAATCCTGATATCTTTTAATGAGACACTGCTGCTGCTGATAGCATAGCGTCTAATTGCCTTTATAAGTGTCCGAGCTGATATGGCTGGCGGGATGTTCCAAAAACCGGTCCCAGTGCAGGAAATACAATAGACTGGTAACCCTTGCTATCAGCTTCTAGTAAACAGATCTGGACAGTCTGATAAATCTAAAATTAAAAACAATTTATCTATTTAATGCTGTTCATCTTCAGAAATTTGAAATAATTAAGAGGTTATATAGATCATGGATTCAACAATGTTGTGCTGAATTAAAACTAAAAAATACAAAAAAAATTTGAATTAAAAAATTTACAAGAGGCCCATGAGCTTCATTCAAATATCAAAATGATAATTAGGCTAATATTCTAATATATACCCTATACAAAAAGTGTATAGTTTTTGAGATAAATAATCATCTCAGTACTTGTTTGTATCTGTGATCTTGACATTTGAACCCAACCTTCATTCATATATCAAAATTACCACTGTGCCAGTACCAACAATATTTTATTATACATGCCTATACAAAAAGTTAATAGTTAATATCTATAGAAAATCAAATAAATTTATCTAAAGATCGATATTTTTCACTTACTTGTACCTGGTCGTAACAGGAAATATGTATGCGCATCCGCGATTGTCATAAAGTATGTCTGTAAAAAGGAAAATGTTGGCGGTGTGGGGATTTTTCACATGCGAAAATGACGATGTTTACACCGAAAGTGATGTCCTTGGTGACGTTTTACGTCATATGCGCAACAGAAGCCGCCATTTGCATGGTTTTTCAACATGTTAAATTCCAATAGCACCAACGTTTTTTCTATGCAGATATATTTTGGTTTAATCGCGGATTTCCTGTTACGACTAGGTACAAGTAAGTGAAAAATATCGATCTTTGTTCAAATTTATTTGATTTTCTATTGATATAAAGAAAATTTCACTGTCACAGCCACAGTGGTTCCTACAGTAATATACATGCCTATACAAAAGGTTTATAGTTTTTGAGATAAATAATCATTTCAGAACTTGTTCCCATCTGTAACCTTGACCTTTAAACCCATAACCTTCATTCATATATCAAAATGGTTGTTAGGCTAATACCTACAATATTCTAATATACATGCATATACAAAACGTTTATAGTTTCAAGATAATTAACCATTTAGGTATTCATTCACATCTGTGACCTTGACCTTTGAACCATGACCTTCATTCATATATCAAAATGATCGTTAGGATAATATCTATAATATTCTAATATACATGCCTATACAAAAAGTCTATAGTTTTTGAGATAAATAATCATTTTAGTATTTGTTTACATCTGTGACCTTGACGTTTGAACTCATGACCTTTATTTATATATCAAAATGACCATTGGGCCATTACCTACACTATTCTAATATACATGCCTATACAAAAAGTTCATAGTTTTCAGATAATACTTATTCTTGTAACTTGTACATCTGTGACATGGACCTTTGAACCCATGACCTTAATCGATTTATCAAAATGATCGTCATGTAAATACCTACAATTAACCAAAAATTCTACGTCATTATCATCAGAAATGTTTTAAAAATAGCAGTCAAAAACTGAGACATGATCTTGACCTTTGACCTTGACATCAATCGGAAAAATCGCAAGACAAGATCAACAGTGAAAACTCCATACAATTATCTTCAGCCATTATGAAGTTATAGCAATAAATGTCTCATTTTAAAAATTACATAATTTTACGGCTCAGGTGAGCTAAAAATTAAAAATGTTGAGTATGCTTACCCTTCTGAAACACCCGGCATCATTTTCATGGTGGAAGTTTACATGTTTAACTTAATTTGACAGTTTTCAAAGTTTTTACTTTGGTTTGGTTTGTCATGCAAAAGATGCGGAGTTCATATTTTCTTATAAACACTATTTCATGAAAGATCAAATGTTACATTTTCATTCTTTCATCTTTCAACTGCAAAATTTAATTTTGCAATGAATCAAATTCAGAGATTATTTTGCTATACACACTGAAGTTCTTTATTGTCTATTTCTACTGTTTTTGATTGGTAACAAGTGATGTGATAGATAAAACATATTTGTTCATATGAAAAGTCATCTGACCAATGATATTTATAGTTATATAAATGGAACTCCTCAAACTAGGTATTGATCACATAGTATGTTGGCAAACACTATTTACAAAACATTTTCACTGGTTCATTCGATTTTTTTCAAAAAAAGTTTGGCAACAAATTCCATTTTGACTTAGAGAATTTTAAACTGTTAAAACTGTTGGATGAAAAGCTCGAGAATAAAAATGCAATTTGAGTGATACATGTTTAATTGCAGTAAATTTGTGATTTCTGCTTGTAGAATTATCCCAAAAATATCACAAACTCAGTATGCAATACTTTTGTATTGTTAGACATATATAATTGTCTTACTTAGCTGCTAGTTAAAATCTAAAAATCCTCAAAAACTTGGGTATACTCCCTAATGCAAAGTATTTCCTTAGCTAAATTTGGTAAAATATATTTGAGTCCTTTGGGTACTTTTCAATCCCTTGAAAAAAATTTTGGTGTCACAATTTTGGTTCAAGCACTACTGATGAGGAAATGTATTCCGAAATGCCGTCTAGTACAGTAAAATTAAAACTGGTAAAATATGTAATTATCTAAGATTTGTTTTATTATCTACCATATCTCCAGCATTCATAATGTCTTCCTCTTCAGCACTTCTTAACTGTGGTAATTTACATAAATATACAGATTTACATGGTAACCTGTATCCCTTGACAACAGCTATTTGTCCTGGTTCTATACCATCTGGGTACTTATTACGGCATTCCTGTTGTATTTCTGGACCAGCCGCTCTGAGAACCATCCTTGATAATCCACCCTGGTCAAGATTTAACTGTAGGTTAGAGCTTATAACTATGACATCTGCCTGGAAAAAAGAAAATAAATTTTAAAAGTATTAAATAAAAGAGTAAATCTGCCATTAAGACAAAAGTTTGATGAATCTGCAGCATTTCAGCAATTTTTGATTGCTCTCTAGTGTTTAATATAGAACTTAGATTAGTACAGGAATTCTGCCCTTGACCTTAAGAAAACTGGAGCTATGTTTTCTAAAAGGGTCAACATTACAACAAACGCCATTTTATTTGGAATAAAAATGTGTTTACTTGTTTGTTCTTACAATCATATCTTAACACAAATGATAAACTTCATCTTTGAAAACTGTTAAGACAATTTAACGAAAGAAGAATATCAAATTTGATCCACTGACCAATACTGGCCCACAGGAACCTGTTTTATTATTTTGGGCCAATTGTGTAAGAGTCCCATCTACATTGACCACTGACCTTCCTTGACCTTTATTATTGGTATGGTTTTAATGCAGTGGTACAGGTTGGTCATAATATATATCTGTAAGAGCTATAGTGTTTACATTTTATAGATGAATTGACTGCCTCAATATAAGTAAAAGAATCTTGGTTGGCGTGTAAAAGCTCTATTACTCCACTCCTGGTTAGCCCAGCATCATTATAAACAGTTAAGATTAAATAACACATAGCTGATGTGAAAATAGACCCATACCTATTATATTCAGTGACATTGAATTGAGATAAAAAAAAATTAGGAGAAAAAACAACTTACTATAACATGAACTAACTAACCTGTTGTTCTATAACAGATCCTTGTATTAATCTAATTGTGACTCCATTTGTTTCTAGTTCTACCACTTCATCTTCTTCATTTAAACATGATGGAGTTATATCCCCTTGAGGCAAGACCGGTGCATTATCTGGGATAAAAATAAAATGTTATAACACTATATAAATATTACATTTCTGATAGAGTGACAGTCCATATTGTCACCCCAAGAAATTTGGTAAACAAGGCAAAGCAGAGGTTGACAATGAATTTCGAGGGGTGACAAATTTGGACTGTCACCCTATCAAAAATGTAATAATTATTTTATTATACCGATTGTTGGTGTTTATTATACTGTGTAACCGAAATATACTGGATTAAAAATCATTACAGTCAGCTGTTGTCTCTAAGCAACTTGTGAGAAGCTAATGTAACATTAATAATATTTAACATTTCCTTAGAAAAGCATTTTACTGATTTAGAAGACAAATGCGTTCAAAACTAATACGCAGTTTTTCTGCGCATGTGACATTTGTCGTAATGTCAACCGCTCACAATATGTCACCCTGTGACGTCACATTTTCTGGAATCCGAGGGTGACATTAAATTTACCCAAACGCTTATTAACCAATCAAATTTCGAGAAATTTACAAAAGGTATAATAAAATAAAATATTATTTTGGAAACAAAACTGTCACACATTTTTCTATAGGTATTAGTTTTTTTATTTTAATTAAAGGTGGGATGGCTACAAGTGAGGCCTAAACATTTTAACCACACCACTGGACACCATATAGATATTATGCTACGAATGCCCATTAAAAGTCAGACATTTTATAATCACTTATCTTACTGATAAATTCATGTTTATCTTGTATTTTATATCATTTCATGCATTAAAACTGAAGCATTTAAAAATATGAAATATAAAAATATAAAACTCGGTATATATGTTACAAACACTGAAATAAAGATGCTTAAATTTATCAATAACCTTTTAGTGAAACGGCAACTGCATCTTGCCGGCCAAATATCAATGCCTCTTAATATGACCTTGTGGTTCTTGACCTTCACACCTAAATAAGGCATGTAGCACAACATTTCTTGTTGCTATGCATTTGTTGGATTAAACTGCATCCATAGATGTGATAGTTAGGGAGTGGACATGGTTTTACATGGACAGACAGACAGACAAACAGATGAATGGACAGACATGTGCATATATACATGATGGTTCTACAAGCCACGGGTTCACACTAATTTAATGGGAGTATAAAAATTGCTAAAATTTAGACATAATAAAATAACCTGCTGTATGATAAATAAACCACCAGTAATTTCTGGATTATCTCCCTTATGGATAAGTATGTTTGTTTTTGATTACCTTCAGATAACTGTGAGGTCTGCAAATCATCAACTGTAATGTCTATATAATAAACTAGAGGCCCATGGGCCTGATACGGCCACCTGATAACTAATGGCTAGCTGATAGATTTAAAGAAAACATAAATACTGAACCCCAATGACTTTTTTCTTTACATCATGATAACCATTGTATCAATACCTACAACATTCTAATATACATGCCTATACAAAAAGTTAAAGTTTTTAAGATAATTAACCATTTCAGTATTGTTTCACATCTGTGACCTTGACCTTTGAACCCATGACCTTTTTCTATACATCAAAATGATCGTTATATCAATACCAACAACATTCTAATATACATGCCTATACAAAAAGTTTTACGGACCTGATGTTGTTTAGCATCATATTTTTTCTCCATGGATTTTTTCCCACTATTTTATAAGAAGACCTTAATGATGTACATGTATATTTTGGATATAACATCAGCAAAACAGCAACAGGAACAAAAGGAAATCAGCTATTAGCAAATAAGCGTTTTTTAAGTTTTAATCCAAGACCAAATTTTTTTTTACACTTCTTAAAATTCGAAAATCAATTTCTTAAACGTATACTGCAGGTATTTTATAAAGAACACAAAAGTAACAAATTAGAGTGTAAAATGGCTAATTGGTAATTTTCTAGGACAAATTTGGACAAATTGAGCCTTATTCTATTGGGATTAATGCTGTTTGTATTTGGATGCTAAGAGTTTCTAAAATAAACACTATTTCTGTTTGTAAGTCTTTGTTGTATCTAAAACTTTTAACTAACGGTAGATTTACCTTGTAATTCATCACCTCCTGCAGCCGGAGTTATTAAACAAAACATGTCCACCATATCAGCTATAACAAATTCTGATAGACCGACACCTGAAGTAAAACAATTAATGATGATCTGTACTTAAACATATTAAATTAAAAAAACTTCACATGGTCAATTTAGAAATTCATGGCTTTATAAGTCTCAATGTTCCCATTAAAAAAAGCAAGTGCTATTCAAAGCCATGACATTTTTTTCAGATTTTAAAAAACTTTATATGAAATGCTGCAATGGTACATATATTTTTTAAGTCCAATAAAAAACAAGAGGCCCATGGGCCTTATACGCTCACCTGATAACTAATGGCTAGCTGATAGATTTAAAGAAAACATAAATACTAAAATCCAATGGCTTTTTTCTTTACATCAAAATGATCATTGTATCAATACCTACAACATTCTAATATACATGCCTATACAAAACGTTTATAGTTTTCAAGATAATTAACCATTTCAGTATTGTTTTGCATCTGTGACCTTGACCTTTAAACCCATGACCTTTTTCTATACATCGCAATGATTGTTGTATCCACACCAACAACATTTCAATATACATGCTTACATAAAAATTTAATAGTTTTCGAGATAATTAACCATTTCGGTATTGTTTTGCATCTGTGACCTTGACCTTTGAACCCATGACCTTTTTCTATACATCAAAATGATCGTTGTATCAATACCTACAATATTCTAATATACAAGTCTATACAAAAAATTTATAGTTTTCGAGATAATTAACCATTTCGGTATTTTTTCGCATCTGTGACCTTGACCTTTGAACCCATGACCTTTTTCTATACATCAAAATGATCGTTGTATGAATACCTACAACATTCTAATATACATGCCTATACAAAATGTTCATAGTTTTCGAGATAATTAACCATTTCGGTATTGTTTCACATCTGTGACCTTGACCTTTGAACCCATGACCTTTTTCTATACATCAAAATGATCGTTATATCGATACCTACAACATTCTAATATACATGCCTATACAAAAAATTTATAGTTTTCGAGATAATTATTATAATCAGAGGTAAAAAAATTAGGTCACGACCTTCACAATTGACCTTGACCTCATTTTGAAGAAACTACCAAGAAGATGTCAAAACTGAAAACCCCATGTCATTATCTTGTCAAATAGTCAAGTTATAACAATCTGAAGCTATTTTACAATTTTTTTCAAAATTAAAGGCAAAAACGCGTAACCTAATTTTTATCTGAATTTCACTAAATGAACAAACTATAGGCTTAAGACCCTAGAGAAGCCAAATATCACATCAGATTTTTTCTCCAATCAGTACTTTTGGAGAAGAAATTTTTTTAAGATTTTGCACCCTTAGTCACCTTGACCTAGTTATGGTAGCCATGGCAACGCCACGAACAAAACTGAATTGCACTTGCCCATATATACATCTGACAAAGTTTCATTAAAAACTGTCCAGTAGTTTCAGAGGAGAAGTTGAAAATAGGTGTTAACGACGCACACACGCACACACGCACATACACACGCTGCGCTATGCCATAAGCTCACATGACCTTCGGTCAGGTGAGCTAAAAATGTGTGGTGTCAGATTCACAGATTGTTTAAATGTAACTTTCAGCATAACTTGGATGTAGTGTTGGACTGAAATATAAAAGTTTGGCCATTTGCGTAGGTGGGCTAAAACACACATATACTGTTCAAACAAATCACACAAAAATCATCAAAGTGCTAGAGTGATATCTAGTGCTATTTAACCATCAAAATTTGTAGAAAGGGTGTTTGTAGTGCTATAACTTTCACTGCCATGCAAAGCAAACTATAATTGAAATGAGATCTAATTACAAAAGTGTCCAACAAGCAAACCCTAACTCTCAAGAAAAGTGGCATAAAAATGTTGGAAAAAAATGTAGTAAACACTACATGTCCCCACCCACTTTGGTATCATACACGAGTCTAGTCATTTTATCAAAAACCCGGACTAATTGCAACATAATTTATTTTTGTTAGAATGTAAACAGTATCAACACCTTAGTAACAGAAAAAAAGTCCTGAAAAGCATGTTATGATTACTAGCAATGGAGGTTATAGCACTACAAACACCATTTCCAGACAGTTCAATGGTTTTATCTACAATTCACATTTTACATTTTAAAAAGTCTTATATTGATTTTTTAATCCTGAAAGAAATTTATGGCACCACCATTTATGACATGCATGCCCACTCATTTGAACACCCAATAAATAGCATTGCACATTTTTTCTTAGATTGTGATAACTGATTTGTAGCCCAAAGCTTTAGAAAACAGCCAATGAGGCACCTAAAAATGTTAAAACTTAGAACCTGTCTATAATATTCGTACTGATCATAGATATATGCAAAAAGAAATTTATATAAAAATAATGAACAGTATGTGAAGCTGTTGCATGATGCATAGTTAGTATTGCCAAGATGTTGTAAAATCATATATTGACTGCATTACGACACCAAATGTTGTGCACTTTACAACACATATCCTATTTAAACATGTTTTACTAGGCAATTAAAGAGAAGAGTAAGCAATGTACATAACAAAACATAATCATAAATAGTGTCCAACTATATATCATTTGATACCGTATAAGTTGTGTCAATTAGGAGAATTGGAACTGCATTTATATGCCACAACCACTGAATAAATGTTCATGGTTGTTGTAAAGCAGAGTTTTCTAGCAATGCACGATGACAGCAAATTTATTAATCTCTAGGGATTAAGTTTATATATGCACAGGATGTAAGATTGTGTTTTATAGTCTGCCTTGTATTACCACAAACTTCAGAGGACTTTAAAGTACTAGCTCACAGAGTCTGTATGCCACAGACAAACATACCACTCTCCCAGTTATATTATCCTGGTACCTGGTAAATCAGTCAATAGTCTGCCCTCTTAACACTGAGCACCAAGTTTGGAAGCAGTATATCTAATCTGAAAGTCTCATTTATGACACAGCTAGTCAAAAATGTTTATAGATATCACATGGTCAATAGAAGAACAACATACAACACTGAGCAAAAGTGTCTCATCACAAAAAAACAGAAAACATTTAGAATTTTAGAATTTCTAAAAAAATATTATCATGCATGGTCTTCTTAAAACAATGTAAATAGTCACTAAAACAAAGCTGATGGGATAAACAGCCATGCATATCATAAACATTATCAACGACTTTAGGCAAACAACATTGACCTGTCTGCTTGACCTTTGATTTAAATATTCATTCAGGCAGGTAAATTTAAGTAATAGAGATAATACTTGTATAAATCGTCTACATGATGTGGCTAATGTGTATGTGTATTAAGTGCTAATTTTAACGCTACGCATGTATTGGGTAAACCCTCCTATACAAACACTCCCAATGAAAGGTCAAACAGACAGGTCAATATTGTTTGCATTTACACTATAAAAACAAAAGCTGAAGGGGTTATTTTCATTTCACACAATCCTGTTATTATGACCTTCAGTGTCAATGTGCATCATTCAGATGTGATAAATACACACGTACCTGATCCTCTTCTCGATTATCTGATTATAATCAAATTATCACCAAATTAAATACAGTAAAACACAAATATAACGAACACGCTTACAATAAATACATGGATAGTACAAAGTCAAATTCTGGGCCTGGTTGCTCCTCTATACAGGGTTCATACAGACATTTGGAGTGCAAATTTAAGGACTTTTTAGGGTCTTTTCAGGGTCTTATTTGCAAATTTAAGGCCTAACTAATCAGAGGTACAATTGAAGCAAAAAATATTAATGCAAATGCAATTAAATCAATAAAATAATTACTTACATGTCCACAGTAACAACACGTGAAGTGGATAAGGTTGAAGTTGGGCATTTGGAAGGGCTAGTTACCTTTAAATTGCTCCTTTCAAGTAACTTATCAATATTTATTTATTTACATCAGGCTATTTGCAACCACTTAATACCCAAATAAAGACACCCAACTGCCCAAATTCCAGGGCTTTTTAGGGCCTTAAGGATAAATTCACGGACTTTTTAGGGTCAGACTTATTTTTAGTGTCTTTTTAGGCCAAACCTAAAAATTTAAGGACTTTCTATATAAGTATATTTATAACGGTATAACGAAATGGCTTTATAATGTAGTTCAAAATAGAGTCCCAGGGGCTTCGTTATATATACGTGTTTAACTGTTATATATACAGTAACTTGAAATGAACAGTGTGTCCATTTACAAGGCAAAGGGGAATAACTCTTTCTACATTATACTTTGAACTATGAATTTCATTTCACAAACCTCCATATATAATATGATATAATCATGTATATTCCCACGGAATCCACAAATAAGCCAACTTCAAAGGTAACATTACTACGTCATGGATATGACGTCAATGTTTCGTCATTATTCCTCATGGCTTTGTACTATTCAGACGTGCTGTCGTCGTAAGCCTATCTTTATCCAACGTGTTTGAGTGATTTTATTATCAATCCACGTTTAATTTTAGTTTTATATCGTGCAGAAATATTTTATATTTTATATTTCTGCTATATTTTTTATATTTGGACTTTATGGCAACCACAAAACCCTCCGATGTTTATGTCAGGCAGGGTAGCGGAGATAACCCTCCCGCTGTAGCTGAGGAGGTAAATTTAGGGGACACAAGTACCCCTGACAGTGGTAAACGCAAAACTGATGATGGGAATGCATCACCATCTAAGAGTAAGAGACAGAAATTTAGAGAAAATTCATCTTCGGATTCTGAAAGTGATTGAGATCAGGACACTGATTCTGATGGAGAGAGCGAATCAAGTAGCTCTGATGATGACACTGCACCAGTGTTCTGGCAGATAAACCACCTAACTCTATTCCGGACAATAATGCTACCGGACCCGGTGTGAACTCGTCAAACGAATCTGGCTACTCAAGGTTTGATATTGAAGAAACTGACTCTGTCAGAGTGGTTTTACCAGATAACATGAAAGAGTATATCAACCGTAAGTTCACAAAGTTTATCCGGGATAAAGTACTAAAAGAAAAGATCTTGGATTTTTTCCCAGTTCCGGAAAATATAAATTTACTGTCACCCAGTGTAGACGGATATGTGCCCGATATATTCCAGGCTGCAAAGCGGTCTTATGGTAAGCCATATGATGATAATTTGGCCCAAATACAGAGCAGAATAGCATCCGTCATGGGTCCTTTGAGCAAATTGTGGATGGACCTGGACTCTATAAGATCAGGCCGGGTCACAGATGACCACCTGGATTTGTTTATGCTTAAATTTAATTGAAAAGTCCATAACTTTAATGGGACAAGCATTCACTACAACAAACTTTTACAGACGTATGAACATTTAATACAATCTTACAAAAGATATTAAAAAATCCAGATTTCTCATTATGTCAAATGACAGTAAATTGTCTATTTTAGATACTGATCTTTTTAGAAATAGCTTTTACAGGGTACTGTATAAGGCGGCTAATATAAAGAAATTGTCCAAAAAGATAGCCGATGAACTTGGTCCTAAGAAAGAGAGAAAACTTGGAAATCTAAGACCTCCAACGGCAGTTCCACCACTCCCTTTCTCAAGGGGTCCGCAACTCGAAGAGCTGGAGGGGCGGACCGGAAGGTTACATTCTCTAGAGGACCCAGAACCAGTTCTGGACCACAGAAGAGAACAGGCGGTAAGCTTATATCATTCTGTGCCAGAAAACCTAAACTTAGATTTAGAGAAAAATCTGTTGCAGGCGGTCGAATTCAACATTTTTATCAAAACTGGACAATTCTGACCGAAGACAAATTTATTTTGCAAATAGTAATGAGATTCCATTTCAAAAAGTTCTATTTCAGAAATTTGCTACAGCACAAACCCTGAGTGGAAATTGCTGCACTCATGATAGATTCAGAAATAAAATCATTATTACAGAAATGTGTGGTAAGGGAGGTAACTCCATGTACCGGTCAATTTCTGAGCCCAATCTTTCTTGTGCCAAAGAAAGATGGGGGTCAGAGACCTGTAATAAATTTGAAAAAAACTAAATACTTTCATAAATTATCAACATTTCAAAATGGAGGGCATTGTGTCCCTGAAATCGCTTGTTCAAGCGGGCGACTTCATGGTGAAGGTGGATTTGAAAGATGCGTACCTCGCAGTTCCTATCCACAAGGAGCACAGAAAGTTCCTGAGGTTCCTATGGAAAGGGAGACGACTGGAATTCCAGACAATGGCTTTTGGGTTAGTCCCAGCTCCACTTTATTTCACCAAATTAATGAAACCCGTGGTGGCGTTTCTCCGACGTCTAGGCGTGAGAATGATCATTTATCTCGACGACATGTTACTTCTGAATCAGTCAAAATCGGAACTGAGCAAGTATCTAGCATCTCTGAGATAGCTATTGGAAAACCTAGGTTTTCTTATCAATTTAAAAAAGTCAGTTTGCGTACCAACTCAAAATCTACATTTTCTACGCTATGTCATAGATTCAGTCAAGATGACAATATCACTGCCACTACACATAACAAGATAACGAACATTATACACAGATGCAAACGATTGATAATGAAGAAATCGGCCAGTGTCCACGAGTTAGCGGAAGTTCTAGGTCACATGGCTTCTTCAATGCCAGCAATAGCACCTGCCCCACTCCATTACCGACACCTGCAGATGTCTCAAATAAAGGGTCTGCTTGAATACAAGTCTTATCAGACAAAGATATGTGTGACAGCGGACTGTGTGACCGAACTTCGGTGGTGGATTTTCCAAATGAAGGACTGGAATGGGAAATCCATGATAATTTCCCATCCAGATATGATAATTCACACCGATGCCACAAAATCGGGTTGGGGTGCGGCATGGGGCAATGTGAAAATCCAAGGTCTCTGGACAGAGGCAGAGAAATTAGAGCATATAAATGTGTTGGAATTAAAACCAGCTCTGTTTGCTGTTTCCCTCCCAGAACAAGACAATACTGTATAACACGTTATTTGGTTGAATCTGTAGATGATCACGTGTAACTAAATAATAATAATAAATAAACAAAATAAATAAATAAATAAAAAAATAAATACATAAATAAATCAGTAAAAAATAATAATAATAATAAAAACATTGGATATACATGTATATATATTGTACATATATATGTTATAATGTATAAATTTTGTATACATTGTATACATTCTTTTAACCACATTTCTTCCCTTTTATTTATTGTAGGAAGAAAGAAATAGAAGGTCAGAGGGTGGTAGGGCGGACTGATCTGGCAAGGACTGTGTTTCTTGATATCAGTATTTCCTGATTTATATAGGACTTCTTAAATTCAAGACTTTATAAACTTTAGTTTTTCGCACGTTTAACATTTCTCGACTAGAATTGTTCAGGACAGTGCAGAATAATTTATTATATATTCGTTTAATGAAAATAAAGAAATTAAATTTCATATATAGTTATAATTAGGATTCGACTAATTATTTTTAGTGGCGTACTTCGCCATTTAGGAATAATGACGAAACATTGACGTCATATCCATGACGTAGTAATGTTTACTTTGAAGTTGGCTTATTTGTACGATTCCGTGGGAATATACATGATTATATCTTATTCCGGTTTGCTCATGAAATCTTAATTTTATTGCGTGCATTAACATGCACTGATGAAATTTCTAATTTTCTAACTGTTTGTTTCCAGTGCAGTAATTTTGTTAAGTTTTGAAAAACAACCTTCAGTCTTTAAAATTGGGAATAATTTAAAGTTCTGAAATACAGCAAACTCAATAATGACATGTTTGCAATATCTTGAAATCTTCAATACAAAGATAAAGATGGTAATTTGGTAGAATATCTAACATTTTGTGAGTAAAGACAACTAAATTTAATTCACTAGTCTATCACTATTGTTTTGGGAATTTAGTGATCAATTTAGAAAATTCACATCATTTTTTTCCAGTGGAAACTATCTTTAATCAGTGGTAAAATTAGGCAAACAAAACCACTGCACTGCTTATAGTTTTTAACTCCAAGAGGAACGTCTTCTGTAAAAACTTAAAATAAGTATTCAAATGTTGTAAGTGGAAATGACAGTTCTGCATAAATATTATGTTACTTATGTTACTGTTACTAAATGGCTTCGGAGGAGGAAATTCGTTAAAATGGTGAAATTTAAATCTATTTTTAAAATCTGAAATGTTCAAACAAAAAAAAATTAATACATATTACTGGAGAATTTTGATATTCCAAACAAGAAATTACAGTAACACCTCATAATAATGCCCACTCAAAAACTTGAGATCTTGCTTATCGCCACAATATGTTCAGGCCTCAAAATCCAATTTTCGTGTTTTTCCTTTACAAGTCTCCCTCGATTTATCAACAAATCCTTTAATAATGCCAAACTTTGAATCAATAAATGATGGCGATGAATCAAAACTTTACTGCATGTCTTCCAATCCTAACCTTGATGGTAAGAATTTCAACACATCCAAATATTTTTGATGCCTGAGATAACATCAGAGCCCATTGGTCTCAGATTGATAAATATAATCAAATGATAATTCACATATTGTATCTTGCATACTAGTTCAAGAATTGGACTTTTGCACACTGAACTATTCACGTAGTCCATGACAAAATGAAAAGTGAACTTCATTTCTTATATTTCAATTTATAGAAATTTTTCAACAAATCAACAATTTAAATAACTATATTGTTGTAGCAAGTAAAATAGCATAGGAATTTAAATACTTTTGTGCGTCATCCATAATCTGATGACATCACTGAGAGCCAATTCATTCATTCAAACATAACAGAAAAATATGACCAATCAAAATGCTGGAAACAAAGGAGAATTGAATTATAGCCTAGGATTATCAAGGCCCTCAAGAGTTTCACAATATTCACAATATTGTTAAGTTTGATGTTTCCATAATTACCCTGGATATTTTTGACATCCCATAGTTCCATGATCCTTTCATTCTCAATTTTGATTACACATGTGGTGGATGCAGCTTGCTAAACAGGAGGTACTTACCCTTCTGGAGAAACCAGTTTACTTCCCTGATAAATGTTCACGTGTATTTAATTTGCCAGTTTTCAAAGTTTTTGCTTTCAATAGAATTGTGTTTTTGAAATGGATTGGTATGTTTGATTTTTTGATTTGGGATTATGATTTTGACAAGGATTGGTATGTTTGTTTTTGCTTTGATTTGGGATTATGATTTAGACATAGATGAGTATGTTTGATTTTGTTTTGATTTGGGATTATGATTTAGACATGGATTGGTATGTTTGATTTTGCTTTGATTTGGGATTATGATTTAGACATGGATTAGTATGTTTAATTTTGTTTGATTTGCGATTATGATTTAGACATGGATTGGTATGTTTGATTTTGCTTTGATTTGGGATTATGATTTAGACATGGATTAGTATGTTTAATTTTGTTTGATTTGCGATTATGATTTAGACATGGATTGGTATGTTTGATTTTGTTTTGATTTGGGATTATGATTTGGACATGGATTGGTATGTTTGATTTTGCTTTGATTTGGGATTATGATTTGGACATGGATTGGTATGTTTGATTTTGCTTTGATTTAGACCTGGATTGGTAGTGTTTGATTTTGCTTTGATTTGGATTATCATTAATACATGGATTGGTATGTTTGATTTTGCTTTGATTTGGGATTATGATTTGGACATGGATTGGTATGTTTGATTTTGCTTTGATTTAGACCTGGACTGGTATGTTTGATTTTGCTTTGATTTGGGATTATCATTAATACATGGATTGGTATGTTTGATTTTGCTTTGATTTGGGATTATGATTTGGACATGGATTGGTATGTTTGATTATAGCTACTAGTTGGTTTTTTTTATACAAGTCTCTTTTCCAAAAGTCTCCTTAACAAACTCTTTGATAATTGTTTTGACTTAATACAATATTTATATAGTATAAACTTTACTATCTGTTCCTACTTAGTAGTTCCCCGACATCTTTTGTGGTGGCGGAGGTGGAAAGTCCGAGCTCGGTCCTCGTGCAGGCGGAGGAGGTCGATTTCCTCCTGCTCTGCCTATAGTACCTGTGTTATTCTGCGCCGATGTCGTTCTCGCAGGTGGTGGAGGTGGTGCTCCTAATCTTCCTGCTGGAGGATTTGATGGTGGCGGAGGTGGAGGACCTCCTGTTCTTGGAGGAGGAAGGGGAGGAGGGTTATCCTGAAATATTAATATATATATTTATAGATAAGTGTATGCTAGAAACGTTTTTGTACCCAAGATTTCTACCTTTGCAGGAATTAAACTTAACATTTTTGAGTTGGGTGCCCCGTTCATTTTAGAAAAAAAGTTGTAGTAGTAACATACAGCTAAGATGTGTTAAACCTCTCTGCACATTTCATGCAATGGTCAAAGTTTCCGCCACTTCATATGTAGCTGGTGACATCTCGATACAAGTGAAATATCCTTGAATAAGTAACTTAATTAAATCTTAATTCAACCAACCGATCTACTGCAGTAATAAGTGTTTGAAATTTGACTGAATTTTCAACTGACCTTTATCTGTAATTTTCGCCAGTCTCTATAGTTTGAAAGGGGTTTGTTGAAAAAAGTTAATAGTCCTGCCAGAACATTGCCAGTCTATTCTCTCAACGTTTAGGTCACTGTGGCATAGTAGCCTAAACCACTGGCTTAATGATAAAGGCCCCACTCAGGGTTTGCTAAATTATTGTCATTTTAATAGTAAGTTAATTTACAATCATGTCTGTGCTGAGTTACATGTCAGGGGTTTTTCACCCCTTTTTTGGAATGGAACCAGGGACTTTGGAAAAGGAAAAATTAGTGGGAAAATTCGACAAGAGACTTTCACTGGTCATAAAATATAAATAAATGCAAATCAGAATTCTATTTGTCTATCTTTCATGTCTCTGAATTTATTTGCAGCATTTTCTAGTTGTGTGTCTGTGACGACAGATCAATCTAGAAAACATAACATTTTTATGTAAACATAACTTACAATTAAATTAGGAATGTTATTATTATATATTGGGGAAAAAACATATTTTATTGCATTGGGAATTGGGCCCAATTCCGGCCCCAAATTAATTCAAGGAGACCCCTGTATATATAAAACCTTATAAATACCTGTGATGGGAGGGGGGGTAGTGGCTTTCCAACTATACTTGGAGGTATATTACTAGGTGTTCCTTGAGCAGACGATCTATTTGGAGGCGGCCTGTTTGGCGGGGGAGGAGGCATGTTCTTGGGTTGTCCCCCTGCAAGTCCTGGCGATTTTGGTGCTGATCTGGTCGACCAGAATTTGATATAACACTACTACTGTCTGAATGTCCATTAACACTTGATTTATTTGTAGATTGAAAATTTGCTTTTGATGATTGCGGGGGATGGAGGGGGGAGGGTTTATCACTAGAGTAATTTGCAATCATAGATGGTTTTAAATTCGAAGACGGCACTGGAGGTTTAAAACCCTGCTTTTGTTGTACTTTGTTAAACATAGGCGGCTTATTGGTTGCCGGAGGAGGAGGGGGAGGTCGTCGTCGTCCACCAGCTGGTGCAGAGTTTGGCACCTTTCGATTCTGTGGTGGAGATGCTGGGCCTTGACCAAATGGCCTTTTTCTTAAATCAGGTCCATTACTTAATGAAGGAGGGGGATGTGATGGCCCATTTTGAAGTTTTCCTTGCGTTGGAGGTCTGAGAGCTGTTGATGGACCTGGTGCTGAAAAACAAAACATACAATGTATAATTATTATAAAAATGTCAGACGCATAATCAAAGGAGAAAAAATAATATCAAATGATCATAAAAAATTGTTACAAGTAAAAAGGGGAATGATTTATAAGTTTCTACAATTTCAAAATTATCAGTAGCAAAATGTCTGAAAATATGGTCCTTTTCAATTTTTTTTTCTCTTAAATAAGGTTTTTTTTTTACATAACTTCTAAGAAATTAGTAGCCAAAAGCAAGTTTGCGTAACAAAAATTGAAGCATAAGATTTGTCCATGATGAATACTTTAACTGTCCATTTGAAAATGAAGAGTTGAGTTAAATAATGAGGTTTAACATCCCAGTCAAGAACATTTCACTAACATCAAGACATCACCAGCTATAGGTGAAGGTGCAGAAATTTTGCTTTGTGTTGCAATGATGACATTATACAGTTTTCTTCATTGTGCCACACCTAACGTGACACAGGACCTTGTTTGTCTTAAGTTCTCATTAAAAAGAACCGAGACTTTCATTTCGTAATGCCGGTGCTTGGAGAAAAAACAGTCCTTACCAACTTTCAAGTCTTGGGTCAGACCCACCCGGGGTTCAAACCCATGACCTCTAAAATATGTAGCCAGCGCTCTACCAACTGAGCTACTGAAGTGGTAAAAAATGAAGACGATACAAATTTCAAGTAGCTGATTATCTCAATATAAACATTTTTCTTGAGCATTTCATTTATTCACCGACTCTAAATTATTCATGACAAAGTTTGATACAAACCTCTAGGACCACCAGTTGATCTGCCACCTTTATTAGGTAATCTTGGAACACCCTCTGCAAATAATCCTCCAAGTCCCATTGGACCTCCCATGGAAGGCTTGGCACTGGCTGTAAAACATCAAATAGAAACACTTCAAATTTACTGATAAACACTGTTAATATACTTAATAATTTGTAATGCTGCAACTAAATTTTAACAAAATACATATATCTGCATTAAATGTTCTCCTTAAATAAGGTTAATATGAAAATAGGCATTGCCTATCCAAAGAAATGTCCAAATTTATTATCGGGTTACTGTGCACACACACACACACACACACACACACACCCAAAAAAGGGATGGCACACATTGTTTTGTCTCACCAAATACTAGTTAAAGTTAAAGTCTGTCCCGAGCCATTAGGTCTATCAGGCCGGTCTTATACCGGTTTCGGTGGCGTTAAGCGTCTGAGAGTACAAGACTCTCCCCTGAATGGGACGCCGGTCCATCGCAGGGTTAACCCCCAGCAGTTTGCTGGTACTCATTTATTTTTCAGCTGAGTGAACTGGAACAACGTGAAATTAAGGGTCTTGCTCAAGGACACAACACATCGCCCGGTCCAGGGATCGAACCCACGACCTTCGAATCATGAGTCCAACGCCTTAACCACTAGGCCACGCGCTTCCACACCAAATACTAGTGGGAATGACTATAGTTAACTACCGCCGAGTTCTTGCGTCATCTTTCAATCATGTTCTGTCACACAGAACTGAGTTTTGGTATGATCTTTCCAGGGACACAAAAGGCTATTCAATTACCCAATACAGTGAATATACTAATCCATACCTCGACAACATTTTCACATTGTAATGTCTTCTCATCTTAAATCACCTTTTACCATACCATGTGAATAATTTAATCTACTGATTTATGGATTGCATAAATAACTACTCCTGTTTCTTAAAACAAGATGTGTATCATATCACAGTTCAAGATTGCCCCATTCAATTAATGAAGCAGTTATACCAATGAAAAACAAACATACTTATCCATGTCCAAATCACAATCCGGGAGATAAGTAAAAAAAACTTTGAAACTGACAAGTTAGGTTAAACACGCGAACTTCCACCAGGGAAGTGAGACCGAGTTTTCTGGAAGGGTAAGCACCTTCTGTTAGCTAGCTACACCGGCCACGTGTGTAATCAATATTAAATAAAGGGAACATGGAACTAAAACATCCAGGTCAATATTGGACACAGAGACATCAAACTTGTCAACAATACAGTGATGATAATCATAAAACTTTTTGCCGAAGGCCCTGATAAGCCTAGGCTTGCAATATCCCTTGGTCAACAATCTATTCTGTTTGTGACCGCCTTGGTTGCTCAATGGTATACCATCCTCTTGGAGAGTGGAAGGTTTTTGGTTCCAACCTTTCTTGTGTTATACATGACAATACTTCAAAATTTGAGTTACTGCTTTCTCATTTTGCAAGCCACATTTGGCTTAAAGGATAGATTATCGACTGGTTATAGAATTATATTAATTGGGAGTGGAATGCTTGTCTGTGACTCTGTTAGGCAGCACCTTTAACCCACAACCCGATATTAATACAGTGGTATGAGGGTAAGCTCCTCTTACACCTTCAACATTCACAGGCATATAGTACCATGATGAGAATTTTCTAAAGCACAGACCATTGCAATTGACAAATGATATGATTAAAACTTGACAGGCTTGTACCGAAATAATGTTAATTTTAGCCCAGCCCCTTTAAGTTTCACTGCATGAAGAGTCCCAGCCCCGGAGTGTTGAAAATGCTGTTTTACTTATATCGAGACGGTTAATTCTAGAATGGTGGTTTTTTTTTACCCCAGTCAAGATTATTCATTATTCACCTAAATTGAAATGAAACATTCTGGGATGATATACTACAAAGATGGTGCTTTAAGATTTATATTGAAATGGTCGCTTATGTGGATGGTGGAGTGGAAATTGGCATTTATTCACTTATACAAACTTTTTTTCGAGAAACAAGTCTGGGATATTGAAGAAGGTAATGTTGATTTTACCCTAGTTAAAATTTGTATATTCATTCCGAGAACTAAATTATTGGAATCCCCTGCCAGCATCAGTAGTCCAGTCGTCATCCCTGGAGGTTTTCAAGGAGTCAATTCAGACCTTACCTAAGTGGATCTCAACTACAGTCAGCTGCTAAACTCAACATGAATGTTTTATTATTGTTATTTTCATCACAACTTTTTGGGACAGCGGTCCATCTCATTGCACAACATGTACAGTTTCCTCATCAGTTAGATTTTTGATGAGTGCAGTCATTGTAGTTGAAGTCAGTTCTAGTCAGCACCTTAAAGTCAAACTGGTCCAGCTCGATCAGCTGATCATGATATCCACGTCACATGTAAACAAACAAGAGGATTTGTCAATATTTACATTAAATTCGAAATAAATTCAATAAATTTTATCTATTTTTTTATAAAAAAGATTATTGGGACGAACTGTTAATTAATTCTTTTGAAAAACGCATTTTATTATTTTTCTTAAAAATCGATCCTTTGTGAAAACGTCTTTCCCGTCCTGACGAACGCTATTTTTGTTTACACTGCATTCAGCAGCTGTTCAGCAAGTTCACAGATGCACTCAAAATTTTGATTCAATTAAGTAAAATATGTGAAAAAGAGTTACCGTAGAAGTCGTATACTGTGGTTATGCTAACCTCGTAATAGTTTTGTGTCAGGTAACTATGGTTATCGATTTATCTAACTTGAACTCGGCAAATTTTGTATCTTCCCGCATTGTATACTGTGTGATCATGGTTGATGCACGTGGGAAAGTCGGTCGCTGATTGGCTTACAGTGGTTATCAATCTGAATTGAACTTTGACCCGATCAAAAGAAATCACGTCATCGCGAATCTTGAAACGCTACACTTGGAGATCAGCCAGAATGGCGAAAGAAACGTAAATATTTGGTATTCGATCAACCTATTTAAATTATTACTTGTTTCAATGAATTATTTTCACGATAATCGTTTCTTGGTTTCATTTCTGATGTACGAGACGGGCGAGATTTCCCCCATATGGAGCTCACTTCCTGTCGATTTGACTCCTTCAATGGCCTTAGAAAAGTGATTAAAGTGGTGCACGCGCGGCGTCAAATGATTTTGACGTACGGTCTATGGAATTTTTCCACAATTTTCTATGACGTCATAATACATACGTGTTACCTATAGACGGGAAATTCTAGGCGCTTCGCGCCGGGACATTTCCCGTATAAGTTATTAAACAAGTCAGTAACTTTAATCAGGATTATGGAAAAGGGACCTTGGAATGAAATTAGAAAAAAAAATCAATTAAAAAATACATAATAATGGGAAACAAGAGGCCCATGGGCCTTAACGCTCACCTGAGGCAGAGTACATATCTTATGCAGAGGTTCAATGGTCAATGACATTAATAAAAGAGAATATCAAAATTTTCAGCAGTAAGGCCAATAATATGCAAGTATTTTCGCAAATTAATTATAATAATTATTATATAAGTATGCTATATATAACAACTCTAAAGTCTAGCTACAATATATTATTTATAAACAGCTGAAACATCTGTATATTAAAATGTGCATTAGGCCAACACCTACAATATTCCAATATACATGCCTATACAAAAGTTTATAGTTTTTGAGATAATTAACCATTTAAGAATTCGTTCGCATCCATGACCTTGACCTTTGAACCTATGAGCTTCATTCATATATCAAAATGATTTTTGTGCAAATGCCTACAATATACCAATATACATGCCTATACAAAAAGTTTATAATTTTTGAGATAATTAACCATTTAAGTATTCGTTCAATTCTATGACCTTGATCTTTAAACCTATGACCTTCATTCATATATCAAAATGATCGTTGTGCAAATACTTACACTATTCCAATATACATGCTTATACAAAAAGTTTATAGTTTTTGAGATAATTAACCATTTAAATATTCGTTCGCAGCTATGACCTTGACCTTTAAACCTATGACCTTTATTCATATATCAAAATGATCGTTAGGCCAATATCTACAATATTCCAACATGTCCATATACATGCCTATACAAAAAGTTTATAATTTTCAAGATATATTGACAAATACATTAAATTGAGCGATGTTCCCCTTAAGTACCTTGCCATTTCTCCATTTTGGCCTCAACAGTTATGATTTGTGAAAATGTGAAACTGGGTGCCCTAAGTATGTTTCACGTGAAATATCTAAGCTATATCTCTTGTAAGTTAAGAGTAGATGATTTTTTAAAGATTTTCACAATTTCCCCTTTATGGGGCCCCAAGTGTCATACATGTAATTCTTTCATTTGTGCAAATCTGAAAGGCCTTCACCTAGGCATAATAATCACTAAGTTTCATCAAATTTGGCTTAGTAGTTTCAGAGGAGATGATTAAAATGTACAAAGTTAACGCACGACGCACGACACACGACGCACGATAGACGATGGACGGGGAACCATTGCAATAGCTCATCTGAGCTTTCAGCTCAGATGAGCTAAAAAGTCATGACTATCTTAAGAGCCAACTAGACATTTCAACGTCTGAATGCATTTGTCTAATATCAACAACTGATACAAAATGTGTCAGAAAAGCCTAACCTCAACATCAGGAATATCTCATGTTCCAGTTCAGTTTTCTTTTACATAACTTATTAATCAAACAACTACTTTCATGGTCAGATTTATTTGACATTAGACATTCATGCTCTTTAGAATACAAATTGAAGACAGGTCGAACTATCTGCCTTAATGATGGTGAGTTACTTTTTGATATTGTCACAAAAAGTAAGTTACCAGTACCCAATTTAGAATAAAAATGAATTATTAAGCATGCCTCTACATTCAAGCTGCTTATTCATAGGCCCCAATACTGGAAGTCCTCAGTTAAACATTAAATGTTATTCATTAATGTTACTTACTGTCATGCTTTTGTTTTGTATCTGTACCTGACATTGTTCACATTATTTTTCAAACAAACTGCAAGGTAAAACACAAATATTTGTAACTAGGATCAAGACTACTGTGAAGTGGAAATCCCTGGCTGGCATGACTAAGGGAATTCCAAAATAAACCTTTGTCAACTTCATAATAATCCCTTATATGAAACTAGGCATTGCCTATCCCGAGAAATGTCCAAATTTATTATTGGGTTATTGTGTACACAAACACACACACAAAAAAAGGGATGTCACACATTGTTTTGTCTTACCAAATACTAGTGGGACTGACTATAGTTAACTACCGCCGAGTTCTTGCGTCATCTTTCAATCATGTTCTGTCACACAGAACTGAGTTTTGGTATGATCTTTCCAGGGACCAAAAGGCTATTCAATTACCCAATATAGTGAATATATACTTATCCATACCACGACAACATTTTCGCGTTGTAATGTCTTCTCATCTTGAATCACCTTTTACCATACAATGTGAATAATTTAATCTACTGATTTATGGATTGCATAAATAACTATTCCTGTTTCCTAAAACAAGTTGTGTATTATATCACAGTTTAAGATTGCCCCATTCAATTAATGAAGCAGTTATACGAATGGTCATAAAACTTTTTGCCGAAGGCCCTGATAAGCCTAGGCTTGCAATATGCCTTGGTCAACAATCTATTCTGTTTGTGACCGCCTTGGTTGCTCAATAGTATAGCATCCTCCTGGAGAGTGGAAGGTTTTTGGTTCCAACCTGACTTGTGTTATACATGACAATGCTTTAAAATTTGAGTTACTGCTTCCTTATTTTGCAAGCCACATTTGGCTTTGAAGATAGATTATCGACTGGTTATAGAATATTAATTATTGGGAGTGGAATGCTTGTCTGTGGCGTGCTGACTCTGCGAGACAGCACCTTTAACGCACAACCTGATATGAATACAGTGGTATGAGGGTAAGCTCCTCTTGCACCTTCAACATTCACAGGCATATAGAACCATGGTGAGAATTTTCTAAAGCACAGACCGTTGAAAGTAACAAATTATATGATTAAAACTTGACAGGCTTGTACCGAAATAATGTTAATTTTAGCCCAGCCCCTTTAAGTTTCACTGCATGAAGAGCCTCTGTCCCGGAGAGTTGAAAATGCTTTTTCACTTATATCGAGACGGTTAATTCTAGGATGGTGGGTTGGAGTTTTTTTACCCCAGTCAAGATTATTCATTATTCACCTAAATTAAAATGGAACATTTTGGGATGATATACTAGAAAGATGTGCTTTAAGATTTATATTGAAATGGTCACTTCTGTATTTTCATAAAAATGATTATTGGGACGAACTGTTAATTAATTCTTTCGAAAGGCGCATTTTATTATTTTTCTTAAAAATCGATCATTTGTGACACCGTCTTTCCCGTCCTGGCGAACGCCATTTTTGTTTACACTGCATTCAGCGAGGGTCACATATGCACTCAAAATTTCCATTCAATTAAGTAATAATATGTGAAAAAGTGTTACCGTAGAAGTCATATACCGTGTGGTTATGCTAACCTCGTAATATTTTTGTGTCAAGTAACTATGGATATCAATTTATCTAACTTGAAATCGGCAAATTTTGTATCTTCCCGCATTGTATACTGTGTAATCATGGTTGATGCACGTGGGAAAGTCGGTCGCTGATTGGCTTACAGTGGTTATCGATCTGAATTGAACTTTGATCCAATCAAAAGAAATCACGTCATCGCGAATCTTGAAACGCTACACTTGGAGATCAGCCAGAATGGCGAAAGAAACGATCAACCTATTTAAATTATTACTTGTTCCAATGAATTATTTTCACGATAATCGTTTTTTGGTTTCATTTCTGATGTATTTCCCCCCATATGGAGCTCACTTCCTGTCGATTTGACCCCTTCAATGGCCTTGAGAAAAGTGGTGCACGCGCGGCGTCAAATGATTTTGACTACGGTCTATGGAATTTTTCCACAATTTTCTATGACGTCATAATACATACGTGTTGCCTATAGACGGGAAATTCCCGTATTAACAATAATAATATTAAAATTACCGATAGATGAAAGTATTTAAAATACCATTTTAAATTGTCTTTTGAGGTAAATTGTGGTTAAAATACTAATTCTAAATTTCTATTTTCACTTTAGCCTGAGTTAACGTTCAGTTTTGATTTTCATATTAAACTATTTTTAAAACTAGTTTAGTGATACATTGAGTACTTACCTATTTTATACAGTATTTTTTGACAGAGATGTATCTAGATAACATCTACATTTGATCTAATTCGTGAGTGTATAACTTCTTTGACAACCATCTGTCTCACGTTTTTCAAAGAAACGGGTCGCTGTCTTTCCTTTTTGCGCATTATCATCAAGTTACTTCCGACAGCAAATTCCTCTGATGATAAGTTTAAGTGTTGTTTACACAATACCAGGGACTTGACAAGTAAAGGTTATTTTTAATAAATTATCTATGTAGCCATTACATAAATTCATTGATATTTGTACCATCTTTATTGGAAAATTCTGTGAAATGGGATCAAGTAATGTCCTTTATCCTTGTCAAAGGCAAAGAGAACATCTCAATAACTTTGGGGTCAACAACCTTTGTTTTTGTTTTTGAAATTTTTCTTACCTTTATCTTATCAGTAGACAGTTGTTAAGGTCTGATTTTTTGTTGAAAAAGACACGTGTCGTGTAATCTTAAAGGCAGTATGAAGAAGTTAAAGTATAAGAAATTGTGTTTTATTATCCTCTAAATCCTTTAGACAAGTTTTTGACATCAGTTACTAGAATGTTATTTGTAGCTCGTATTTTTTTTCAAGTGACCAACATAATTTCGGATTTATTTAGAGCAAGGTTTGTGAAAACTGAGAGACTTGTCTTAAACAAGAGGCCCATGGGCCTTAACGCTCACCTGTGACCTTGACCTTTGAACCCATGAGCTTCATTCAAATATCAAAATGATAATTAGGCCAATATTCTAATATACATCCCTATACAAAAAGTTTATAGTTTTTGAGATAAATAATCATCTCAGCACTTGTTTATATCTGTGATCTTGACATTTGAACCCATGCCCTTCATTCAGATATCAAAATGACCACTGTGCCAGTACCAACAATATTCTAATATACATGCCTATACAAAAAGTTAATAGTTTTCAAGATAATTAACCATTTAGGTATTCATTCGCATCTGTGATCTTGACCTTTGAACCCATGACCTTCATTCATATATCAAAATGATTGTTAGGCTAATACCTACAATATTCTAATATACATGCATATATAAAAAGTTAACAGTTTTCAAGATAATTAACCATTCAGGTATTCATTCACATCTGTGACCTTGACCTTTGAACCCATGACCTTCATTCATATATCAAAATGATCGTTAGGATAATACCTAAAATATTTTAATATACATGCCTATACAAAAAGTCTATAGTTTTGAGATAAATAATCATTTCAGTACTTGTTTACATCTGTGACCTTGACCTTTGAACTCATGACCTTTTTTTTATATCAAAATGACCATTGGGCCATTACCTACAATATTTTAATATAAATGCCTATACAAAAAGTTCATAGTTTTGCAGATAATTAACTATTTTGGTAAACTTGTACATCTGTGACCTTGACCTTTGAACCCATGAACTTAATCGATATATCAAAATGATCGTCATGTAATACCTACAATTAACCAAAAATCCTACATCATTATCACCAGAAATGTTTTAAAAAATAGCATTTTTTATCAAAGGTCAAAACTGGGACATGACCTTGACTTTGACCTTGACATCAATCGGAAGAAAATCGCAAAGACAAGATCAACAGTGAAAACTCCATACAATTATCTTCAGCCATTATGAAGTTATAACAATAAATGTCTCATTTTAAAAATTACATAATTTTACGCAAAAAACGCGTAACCTATTTTTCGTTCAATTTTCATGAAAAACACAATTATAGTGTATCTAGGTATCCTGAATCCAAATATCCAATCAAAATTTGCCTGCACCTTTTGGTTTCAGAGAAGAAGATTTTTTGTCTTTTGGCTATTTATAGTAATGGCAGCCATATTGTTGGGCGTGGTCAAACCCCGAACACAATTTTGAAAGCCTGTTACCCAGGCATAACAATCACCAAGTTTCATCAAATATGGCCCAGTAGTTTTGGAGGAGAAGATTAAAATGTAAAGTTTACGCACGACGCACGACGCACGACGGACGACGAACGACGAACGACGGACGACGGACGACGGACGGTGATAGATAGCAATAGCTCATCTGAGCCTTTTGGCTCAGGTGAGCTAAAAACATGTGTAATGCATTATGTTTACATGCCTCATAAATAAGGAGGATCGGTATGTATATTGATACTTGAAATAACTTCTTCACTTAGTGTCTGGCTGAAGTTCCAACCCAGCTAAATAAATCTATATCAGAAGTCAGCAAGTAAATGCCAAAATGTCTCCTTTCAAGTATTCATTGGTTATTTATTTATTTATTTATTTATTTATTTATTTTTCCAGGCTCTTTGGATGGAATGTTATTTATTATTTATTTATTTATATTTTTTCAGGTTCTTTGGATACCATCTATGTGACGCGAAATATATGTAGGGAAATCCTGGACAGAGACAAATTACTTATCAACAATACTTTTTGAAGGTCCTGCGATACCCCTGGGTCAACAGTTTACTTGTTAGCAGCTTGTCCTGTTGTATAAAGTTCCTATGATAGCGACTACATGCGTGGTGGGTGAACAAGCTAACAGGAGGTGCTTACCCTTACGGACCACCAGGTCTCACTCCCCTGGTGAAAGTTCACTTGTCTAACCTGACTTGGCAGTTCCAAAGTTTTTACTTTGCTTCTGGATAATGATTCGGGCATACATTAGTATGTTTGTTTTTTATCAAGAACATAGTTTGAATAAGTCGGACAAGAAATTTAAATAAATCAAAACTTTACACTGGTTTCAACTCAAAAACAATTTTATTTTACTTTTGTTGCCATTAGCTGTACGGTGACACTAACACAGAAATCATATAATTTTAAAAGTAGACACGTCATGAAAAAAGTCAAACCGTCCACAAAGAAAAACAAAAAAGTAGATTTTATATGTCAAATTTTAACATAAAATGCTAATTTATGATATAATCATTAATTATCATTTATCAATAAAACACTATAACATGTAAAATACCGATCAATCGTCAAATAACAACCCCAAAAGTAAAATCTTAGAAACCTGGCGCTCATTGAGCTAAAAACGGGACCTTCCACAAGTAAAGTGACACCGGTTGATCATGAAGGGTAATCACCTCATATCTTGGTAAATGAATTGTATAATATAATCTCTTATTTTCTTCTTCCTTATCTTATTTGCTAAATTTGAAGACTTTGTAAATGTCATCTATCCTAGTGAGCTTGAAATAAAAGACACGACTGATTCCTCAAGTTCTGCTTCATATTTTAGACTTATACCTGAATTATGACGCACATGGAAGGCTACATTTGAAACATTATGACAAACGTGATGATTTCAATTTTCTATTTTCAACTTTTCTTTTTTATGCAGCAATATACGTGCTTATCCTGCTTATGGTGCACTTGTTTCCCAATTAATACGCTATGGTAGAGCTTGTTCCCACTATGAGGACTTTGTACAACGAAATAAGCTGCTTGCAAATAAATTGTTGACTCAGGGATATTGCAACCCTAGGCTTATCAAGGCTCTGAAAAAAGTTTTATGGCCGTCATCACAGTATAACGGATAAGTTGATGTCTCTGTGTCCAGGATTGCCCTGCATATATTTGACGTCTCATAATGCCATGTTCCTTTCACACAATTTTGAATACACACGTGGCGGGTGTAGCTAGCTAAACAGGAGGTGCTTACCCTTCCGGAGCACCTGGCCTCACTTCCCTGGTGGACGCTCACATGTCTAACCTAACTTGTCAGTTCCAAAGTTTTTACTTTGCTTCTGGATTATGATTCTGACATGGATTAGTATGTTTGTTTTTGATTGCCATTGTCGCTGTCCTTTTTAGATCAATTTAAATTAAAATCTATTTTCTATTTCTAGACAAATTTTGAAATGATAGCGGATGATAAACAATTTTTTGTTCTTAACCTTGAAAATGTTAATTACAAACGTTAATCTTAAAAAATGTAAGAGTTATTACAGAGTCCTTATTGTTATAATTCCAAAACCAGCGTAACCTTTGTAAAAGTTTTAGGAAAACATAATTTGCATTTTTAGAGGTTTTTTCAATTTCTTGATTAATATTTAAAATACAATGTAGACAAATGAATTAATACATGCAGGGTTTTATTGCCTGGTGGAAGATCACATGTTTTAATTTAATTAATTTGCCAGTTCTGGGGGTTTCACTTTGCTTTAGGATTTTGATTTTGACAAAGATGTGTATGTTTGTTTTTAATAATAATAATTATAATAATAAAGACAGAAAACATGTCTTTGGCATCAGCCGAAGCGACCAAACCCATGATACATGTCAATGGTAAAACAGTCAAACAAAGTAAGACAAGAATACAAACATATATTGGTACCAATGGTTATAAAATTACCTACTTTAGATAGGCACTGAAAAATACTTCCTGTTATAGGGCTCTCAAAGATTCTACTAACTTTATAGTCAGTGGTCTTCATTCAAAAATTAAATACAAGTCTCGTTTTACCAAACAATGAACAAAGACATTGCGAAAGTACAAACTTTAAAAAAAGAAGTTGTATATATATCTTTAATTTTAATATGATAATTTGTGTCACAAAAATATACCATGGCCGCTAATGTGTATTTTGCATATGACTGCATTTAGTGAAAACTCATGGCTACTTTAAAGTGCTAGCTTAGCAAGACAGCAGTTGAATAGATTGTTGGTCCTGGGGATGCATGTGTAGGTAACACATTTGAAATATGTAGAGCTAACTCTACATGAGTACAATATATCCTGTGATAAAAATGAGTATATTATTATATATATCACAGACAATAACAAAGGAATAAAATAAATTTGGTAAAATAACACACACAAACACTGTGTGTCAAGTTTGATCTAGTCCTTTGACCTTTATTTTGAATATTAAATTGGCTTAATATAAGACTGTGTGATTAAGGTAACACAGTATGTTTCATTGCCATAAACACCCAACACACATTTATTTCTATCATCTATATATTTACATCAACTTTATATAACCCTAAATTACACAATGGATATGTGTTTGAATATTAAAATCAAAGGTCAAATGGCCAAGTCAAACTTGACACACTGTATAAATATATAACAATGTATACAATAACTGGGGAGTCACACTTGATGTCAGTATCTCAACATGTTGGTTCTTATGACTTCTATAACCTTATCAATAATAGAAATTAAAAGTGCACAAACAGAAAACACTGGCAAATTTCAAAGTTATTTTATAAATATGAATTTTTTACAATGAATAACTGTATTTGAAGAATAAAACAAGATTATCAACACTGTCTATTATATAACATAATAATAATAAAATGATAAATACATCTGTATTAGTCATCACACTAAAACTAATAAAAGAAAAAATACAACCAGTGAAACTCTGATGTATCAAACACAGAGGTATAGGTCCACGTTCAAACCACAAATAACAACACAATGCAAAAACTTTGAAAACTGGCAAGTTATACTAAACATGTGATGAGCCACCTAAGAAGCGAGACTGGGTGAGTGCCATACATTAAAACAGTATCACACATTAAAAATGCATCTAAGTACATGTGATTTTGATATCAAGCTATCAGAGTGGGGTAGTGGATTTACGCAGGTGCATAGCCCCATACTTATATAGAGACATTCAGTTTATAGATGGTGAAGGAAACTAAAATAACCATGGAAAAGCACTGACCCCCTCAGCTACTAAAATGACCATGGCAAATGACCATGGCAAATAACCATGGAAAAGCACTGACCCCCTCAGCTACTAAAATGAAAAACATTCTGGCACTAGAATCTCCCCAGAGTTACCTGATTCAAACCAAAGCTAAAAGAGGCACAGTGATCCCGAGCACCTGCTACAGACCACTCATATCCTCTTGAACCAGAAAAATTCTGATATATCAACCACATGAAAATTTATTTTTTACATCAAGTTACTGTGATGTTCCAAATTCCAAATGACTTTAAAAGAAAACAAACTTGGACTCATCATGTACAATAAATTATCAAGATTTGTTTGCATTATTAATCAAGAGCAAATGATAAAATGATAATGACTGATAACATAGTTGTGTGTTATTCAGTGAAGCTCACACCATTACAAAGCTTTTGATCATTTGATTCCCATTGTGTTTAATAAATTTATTACAACAAAATTTAAATTTCTATGGTAAACATTGGCAGACCCAGTAATTTTGAAAAGAGAGGAGGGGTGTCATTTTTCTGTGGATGCATAACAACAAGCTAGGGGTCTGGGGGCATGCTCCCCCATAATAGTTTCGAAATATAGCATAAAATCATGCAATTCCAATTTCCTGCAATCTGAGTAAGTGATACACCCATACATATACATGGACAAAACCTCTAACCCCTCCCCCTTTGTAGGGGCCGACACTGGTAAATATCACAGATAAATTAATGAAGAATTGTGATAAAAAAATAAATAAACAAAATTCAAACAAATGTAAACTTATTTGACTTTGAAATATCAACAACCTGTACAATCATTTACTGGCATTCCTCAATCTCTCAATATATGTTTGTAACAATTAAATGTATCTACTTTTGCAGTATTTTCAAGTTTCTTGTTTTAATTTTAAAATCAAAGAGAGTTAATATGAAATCTGAAAAATGTTTTCTTCAAAACAAATAATGCATGATTTTATAAACCTAAATGTACTAATAATGAGTCAAATAAGGGCAAGTGCATGGTACTAATCAACAGTGTCTACACTTCAATGTAAAAAACATTATTTTACTTTATTTGCATAGTTGGCTTGAAAAGCTGATTAAAATCCAGAGTTAAAAAATATGCCAATCTAAAATTTAATGCATCATTCAAAAATCACCCCTTTATTTCAGTCTAAATTTTCATAATGCTATTACAAATATATTTTAAAAGTCAGTGTATGGTATAACGTGACAATTCTCAGTTTAAAAGTCTGAATTTTGTTTTACAAAATTAATATTAAAAAGGATATCATCAATTTAATTCAAATTAAATTTTAAAAAAATGTCTTTATCATTTGAAGACCAATAGTAAACTGGAAATTGGTGTACCTGTATTTTGATGTTTCTTATTTTAAATTCTTATTTACCAGTATTCTTTGGTGCTTCAAAAATATAACATAAAGAGAAAATCACAATTTGTTTTACTTAAGGTCGCTGTTTGTATATAGATAGTCCTTTATACCCTTATATATGTAATTAGGTATTCTGGATACGATTGTCTTGGATCATATACAATAAACTCCCTGAAGATCCACAGACCGTCCACCACGACGGAGTCTGAGAACGTTTTGTGATCCTTACAACTGTCCTCGTAACACTGCACACACGGAGCTCTACGATGCTTCTTAGGTTTGTTTGTTAAGCAGATTTCACCCATACACATCCTGATCATCAACATCTGCTTCTC
The DNA here is from genome assembly GCA_021292105.1 of Anadara kagoshimensis. Classification (NCBI taxonomy): domain Eukaryota; kingdom Metazoa; phylum Mollusca; class Bivalvia; order Arcoida; family Arcidae; genus Anadara; species Anadara kagoshimensis. The sequence goes on along the minus strand of CM037873.1, from coordinate 59,663,920 downwards.
TTCTCCAACTGATCTCTGACTTCTCGTATCTACAAATATAAAAAGCAACAAATACATGTTATTAACAATTAATAAATAGATACATAAACAAAATGAAATAAATAAATAAATAAATAAATACAATAAACATACAAATTCATGTCCCAAAGCAAAGCAAAGAAAATTGAAACTGGCAATTCAAAACAAACATGTGAACTTTCACCATAAAAGTGAGGCCGGGTGCTCCAGAAGGGTAAGCACCTCCTGTTTAGCTAGCTACATCTGACATGTGTAAATCAAAATGGAGAATGAAAGAAACATGGAACTATTGGACATCAAATATTTGAGCTATTTATATAGGAACAAACTTGTAGTTTGTTAAGTTAACCTGTGTAAAATAAACTGTCTAAACTGAGCCAAATGTTAGCAATGTGAATTCTTTTAAGTGTTGAAACATTCTGCATATGTGTAGACAGTGTAACCAGTAAAAACTGAACACTGTATAAATTGAAAAAATTTCTAAACTTAGAAACTTTATTAAGCATAACCAGATCATAACAAACTTACAATCCTTGAGTTGGTCAGGTTAGACAGGTTCTATTGTACTTTATATTTATTAAAAATATATTATTTTAAATGAAACGAGCAAATTCAGTGAATTAGGATGCCCCGTCAGCAGGGTTTATTTCAGTCAAAGGGCCATAACTCTGAAAACAATGACAAACCAAATCGGATGAATGATATGTGCCATCCAACCAATGTTGAAGCTTTGCACCAAGTATTGTGACATAGTGCCTCATAGCCTTTGAGAATTGTTGCAGGCAAGAATTTCAGACAGATAGAAAGAAGGACGGATGGAAACTCAAATTTAATATCCCCTTTTCTTTGAAAGGTAGGTAATAATAATACCTATATGCTGTGTAGAAACACATCAACAGGTACTTCATCACACTACTTACCTACATACTGGTCAGCACAACACATCAACAGGTTCTTCATCACACTACTTACCTACGTACTGGTCAGCGCAACACATCAACAGGTACTTCATCACACTACTTACCTACGTACTGGTCAGCGCAACACATCAACAGGTACTTCATCACACTACTTACCTACGCACTGGTCAGCACAACACATCAACAGGTACTTCATGACACTACTTACCTACGTACTGGTCAGCACAACACATCAACAGGTACTTCATCACACTACTTACCTACGTACTGGTCAGCTTTTGTGGCACTCTCAGCAGCATAAACACCCTGTCCAAACACAGCATTGGTCCCTGCCATTCTGTTATCCAAGCCTTGTGACAACACAGCATCAATGTTACCTTGTTTGGTCCCATGAAATAAATAAAATTCATTAATTTCAGGATAAATGTCCTCTGTCAAAATCCCATCAGCTAATCTTTGAGTTCTAACTGGTCCAACTGACCCCTTCAGATCTTGAAGATGTTTAAATTTTTGTCCATTTTTACACGCTTTACTGAACAACTGTTGTCTCTCATTTGAATACTTTTCAAACAGATCTAAATGCTCTACCCTTTGAACTTTGGTGACCTTGATCTTTGAGAACTTCAGGCAATCAAGACCAGCTGCATCATGACCATGTCCAACCTTGTCTTTTTCCCATGAGGCATATACCATATTTTTGACTGCTTCTTCTGTTGGTTTGTCAACATCAACTAAAAAATAACTTGGACTGTTTCCATCCTTATCTCGTTCAAATTTGAGTTTTTTGAGGTTCTTTCCCCCTTTGACTTTTGTCCAGTATTTTGGACTACAGGGTTCTTCACTATATTTTTTCTGTAACCATTCTTTAGACCCTCGAGGTGTGGCTTTGGGATCAGACTTTGTCTTTGATGGACCCGGCGGTTCTAACTTTAACATCTGTGTAACCTGTTTTACTAATTGCCGTTGTAAGACTTCTTTTACCAGTTCCTCAACCTCATCTGAAAGTTTCTTTAAACCTCTTTTGTATGCCTGAAATTAAAATAAATGCATATTTACAAAATGCACAGTAAGATTTTCTTTTTTTTTCCTAAAAAAATATTTTGAAGTTGGAGTTACCAGATCTTAAAGAGGCATTCATGCCATGTTTCCTTCAACATGTTCAATTGGCACCTTTTAATAACTACAGACCCATGGACCTAAAACTCATCTGAGAATCAGCACAATTTTTGTATCTCTAATAAATTGTCAATAATAGCTATAGATAATCTTTGACATTTCACTGGTAATAACTCTTTCATGCATGTCTCAAATCATAATGAAATATACCAAAATTTACAATTTATTTTTACATTTTGAGGTGGCAACTCTTCCCTGGATGATCATATAGTTTGAATATACTTGCTACTCAAGCAGATCTTGCCTGGTTCATAATTCTTAAAATAAAATAAGGGTTTGAAACTATAGCCAAAATATTGATTTCATTTAATAATCTTTTGAGGAATTTTTTTTTCAAAATTTATCCCAAAAATGTGTAACCCATTTTCGACCACATTTCACAAAATAAACAAACTATAGACCAAAGGCCCCAGAAAAACCAAATATAATGTAAAATATATGTCCTGGGTCCTAACAAACACATATCCAAATGAATACTTACACAATTATTTTTATTAATTTATAACTAGCTTGTGACTTAGGAATACCTAGCCATTCTGATGAAAATAAAAATCAAAGAAAAACAAAGCAAAAATCTGCATGATTGCATTTAATTTGTTTTTTATGTTAGCATGCTTGTACTTCAGAAATTACATTGTTTTGGGGTCACTTCATGCTAGGATGATACCAGTGTTACGGGTACCAATTGCATGAAAAGTGAAGCTCTTCATGTGAAATTTGTACCCAGAACACCCGGTATCATAATAGTATGAAGTGACTCTAAAACAATGTCATTTCTTATATTTACAATTCATTTTTTATATCTAATCTGCTATATGGACACATTTAAGGTCCTTAAAGACACCTTAAAGATCCTTAAAGCCCCATTTAATGAGTCTTTAAGGGGGCTTTAAGGATCCTTAAAGATGACTTTTCTTCTTGTGAGTGTTCAACAGAAGAACCTTTACTGTGATATGTGTTTTCAATAGTAAGCTATTGGTCCACACTAAACTATGAACTAAGCATTATCTAGCAACAGCAAACACTAGGTAGCTGTTATACTGTAAACCGCTTTATATTAGCGCATACTTATTTTAGCGATTGATGACTGGTAAACATATTAGCGCAGTTTAATTTTAGCGTAATTAATTTCAGTCTGAACTGTTTAATTCGCCTAAAACCCACAACTTTTAGGCAAAGAAATAAAATAAAATTTGAGAAGGGGATGCCAGGTTACAAGAAAATAATATAAATAACTGTGTAATGTTTGACTTTTACTAAGATCTCCGTAAATGACCCAGGAAGTCACTAGGCAGACAGATGTCTGCAGGAAGCTTTCATCATAATTTGGCCCTCTCGTCGATTAGACATTTTACTGAATGAATGAATATTTAAATCAATACTAACCTATTTTGTTATTATTCATTTAATTACCAACTGTTTTTTTTTAAATACAAATGTTTCGACACATTGGTCGATGTATCCCCAATAACCACCGCTTAGATCATTATAGAGGTCAATAATTAGGATTTATAATATGTTGCCGACATCACTGAAAAAATAAACAATTTTCGCATAACGGGTCTAATTTGTTGATATAATTGTTAATATTTTAACAATTGAAGCCAACTACTGGAAAATTAAAATTAATTACCTGAAAAGGAGACTTGTCAGATTTTACATATCACATACAATGGCCAGTAATTAACAGCTATGCCAGTATTCCCTAATTTGTCTGTTTGTCGGTGGTCAGTCTTCCGTGTCTGGGTAATTAATCCCTAATTACTTATCATATGCGGGTATATTGGTGAAAGCCATACCAGTGTCATTCAGAACTATTATTATTTTAACAATGACTATCTATATAACCATTTAATGTGCGTCCATACCCATTCATAGTACAGCAGCGCTGTACAGAACTGACCTTTTTTGTTGTAATTTTAGCGGCAGTTCTATTTTAGCGCTGACACTCTTATCGCCAATTGCGCTAAAATAAAACTGCCGCTAAAAAAACACGGTTTACAGTATTTACAATTCATTTTTTATATCTAATCTGCTATATGGACTATAAACAATTACTGCCTCCATTGGTTTTAGTGCCACGTGGAACCTGTCTACTGCATCTCAATGAAGGATGACATCATCGATGAGTGGGATGACAGGTGACCCCCCTACTTCCATTGATAAAAAATCATCAGTTCAAAAAGGTCAAACAAACGTTTTCATACACGTATGAAGCAAATTTACGATAATGTTGAGAAATAGCATTCATAGCCGGAAAATGAGTGCTATTGTAAATATAACAGAATAATAAAAATTTAAATATATCAAAACATTTTACAGACCTCCCAGACTGGTTCCCATCCACTGACTTGTGCATAGACTATAATCCTGATGTCTTTTAATGAGACACTGCTGCTGCTGATAGCATAGCGTCCAATTGCCTTTATAAGTGTCCGAGATGATATGGCTGGCGGGATGTTCCAAAAACCGGTCCCCAGTGCAGGAAATGCAATAGACTGGTAACCCTTGCTGTCAGCTTCTAATAAACACATCTGGACAGTCTGATCAATCTAAAATTAAAAACAATTTATCTATCTAGTGCTGTTCATCGGCAGAAATTGGAAATAATTAAGAGCTTATATAAAGCATGGATTCAACAATGTTGTGCTGTGCTGAATGAAAACTGAAAAATACAAAAAAAAAAAAAAAAAAAAATTAAAAATTAAAAATGTTAAGTATGCTTACCCTTCTGGAGCACCCGGCCTCATTTTCATGGTGAAAATTCACATGTTTAACTTAAGTTGACAGTTTTCAAAGTTTTTACTTTGCTTTGGTATTGTGATTTGGACATGGATTGGTATGTTTGTTTTGATTAACTTATATCCATCAGTGTCATTATTATCCCTTAATAGTGAATAGAGTAATTTAATTTATTTACCATATCCTCGGCAACTGCTAAATCTTCTTCACTAGGTTCTGTAAGCACAGGTAAAGTACAAAAATGGACAGCTTTACATGGTAAATTGTAACCATTAACGACAGCTATCTGACCTATTTCTACACCATCTGGAAACTGATTTTTACACTCCTGCTGTAGTTCTGGTCCTGCAGCATTTCCAATAGACATGGACAAAGCACCATCACTAAGATCCAAGTTAGCATTAGTAGACACAACCAACACATCAGCCTACAAATCAAACAAATAACTGTCAATTAATCTGTAATACCAATGTATAATCCATGCTTAAATACTGTCAGAGGTCTCGCTTGGACATATTTGGGGCCAATAATGTCCCCATTTACCAACAAAATTCTTATGGTTTTTCACAAACACCAAGCCAATTTTCACAATTAATAAAAATAACTGCAAAATGAACATAAAAATGCCATAAGGATATGGTAGGGTAACCATGGTAACTATATTACAATAATTTGTTTACCTGTTCCTCTACAATAGATCCTTGTTTAAGCTGAATCCTTACTTTACCAACTTTTAGTTCAATCTTTGTAGCTTTCTCCTGCATGGCTGCAGAGGATTCTTTTTGTGGAGCAGATGATGCAACAGCTAAATTGATTAAAATATCAAATATTAGTTATGTGACTAAATTTAAATCAGTCTAAAAATAGCCACCAAAGTAAAATCTGTGATCAGGTGGTCTTTATATACAACTTAAATTCAGTTATATATATTAAGATTTCCCTAGGTCTATACGAGTGTGTGATTTTTGTACAGAGGTGAGTTTTATAGACCAGTTTGTCTGTAGTTGTACATGTTGTATTCAGACAAAGATATTACTAAAATATTACTAACTCAATTTTGTAATATTACCAAGATATCATTAGCATTGTCATAGTTACAGAATCTTGGGATTTATATATTTACTAACATTCTTAAATTTCAAGACTATTCTTTAAAACTTTTTATGGTTTACCAGGTATGCAAACAAAGTATTAATTTTCCTGGCCCTACAGTATCACAATCATTGATTAACAAAAAACATGTTAAAATTAGCAAATTTTCACAATCTCTTAACAATTTTGTTAAAACCAAATACATAGTTAGGTAATTAGCTTGAACTGATCGATGAAAATGACACCAAAATTCCTGAATATCTTCACAATTAGAAAAATTAAAATTTTGAATTTGTCAGGTTTAAGATAAGACAAATCATAGCTAGGATTGTCGAATTGGGCCATGTTTGAATTGTAATAAAAAAATTAATCAGATCATAGAGTTTTACAATTCATAAGCAAATGTGTACATTCTTTTTTACCTTGTTTCTTCAGAGTTCCTTCATACACATCTTTAGCTACTTCAATGAATGCCTGAAATCATGTGTAATACATAAATATTAAATAAATGGATTTAAAAATGGATAAATATCTTAAAATTGATAACATTTCCTGAAACGGATTGATATTGCAATCTATGTTTATACAGTAACTTAATAAGTGGGGTCATTGGTTGGAAGCTGTGAAATGAGGCAAAGTTGTCATCAGCAATGAATGGGGGGGGACTGGTGACGAGGTGCAACACGAGTATGATATCAATGATTCTGTTGTATAAATATATTGTAAGATAAACTGACATAGTAAGCAATTAGTTAGACTTGGTGTAATGCTGGTATGATTTTACAACATCTACTGCCTTATAACTTCAGTCATTAGAAATGTACATGTAGGTGAAAGTGCTTTCAGTAAAAAAAAAATTACCATAATGAGCTTGGAATTGCATGAAGTGAGAATGGAAAATGACATTGACAACAAATTAATGGTGCTTCTGTCTAATGGTGATATTGAAAATGGTTCTATCTACAATGTATTTGTTTTCATTGTAAGTAAAAATATGCATCAGTATTGTGATTTTAGTGGCCTTGCATTTGTTACCAACATTATTCTGATGTTAAAGTACAGTAAAACCTGAATATAAAGATCACCAAGAGAACCTAAGAAATATGGACTTTATAGACAGGTGTAGTCATTATATAGAGAGAGGTTCTAATTGGTTTATATATGAAGCAAAGGGACTCTGCAAGTGTCTTAATACAAAGATGGTCTTTATATAGAGCTGGTCATTATAGCAGGATTTACTGTACATTAGAAATGTTACCAATACCTGTATGTGTATGAAAATGATGGTGGTGAGTGATTTAATTAAATAATGACATTCAAATTAAGCCAAAGCAATCATATTCTACAGATTTAGAAAACACTACAAACACACATATACATACCAAGACAAAAAAATAACAAAGAAAAATGCTAAATAATAAATAAAAAATCTGACAAAAACGTGCCTAACTAGCATAAACACCACACAATAATATTCAAACTAGCATAAAACTGAATAGGCACTATAAGTCCATTTTGTCATGTGACCACTGTTAATTTGTGATTTCCAGGTACAGAAACTATAGTTGTGATTAAAAAACCACAATGGATGAAATGTAACAATGTTGGATTCTCCCATACCTTCAAGGTGATTCCTCTTCATGTGGGATACCTAAAATACCTCAAAGGAGATTCACTCAATGTGGGATTCCCTAAAATACCTCCCAAGATGATTGACCCATGTGGGATTCCCCAAAATACCTCTAAGGTGATCCCCCCATGTGGGATTTCCCAAAATACCTCCAATGTGATTGCCCCATGTGGGATTCCCCCTTAATACCTCCAAGGTGTGGTTCCTTCTACTGCCTTTATTATACACTACAATTCTGACATCCTTCAAAGATATGTTGTTAGAATATTCTACCAGAGTTTTATATATTGTTATTCCTGATATATTTGCTGGAATGTTCTGATATCCGGTTCCCAGTGCAGGAAATACAATAGACTGGTATCCATTACTGTCTGCTTCTAACAAACACATTTGTACAGTTTGATAAATCTGTAAATAAATAATCACATCACTAATCATATCATTATAATATCATAAACCATATCATAACATATATCATATGGGTGACAAGAAAGACAAATGTTCTCTATACTATACTTAAGGGACAAAAAAATACAAAGCGATTATTGCCCTGTTGGTGGTAATAACAAAGGTGTTATTACCACATATTTTTTTAAGGCGTATTTTAAAATATACATGTATATGGACTTTATAACTTTATGAATGGCTATAAATACATCAGTGATAATTAAAGCATAAATAAAAGAAATTTGTCATATTTTGCTCAAATAATACATCATTTTGATCAAAATTTTAGATCCGCCATTTTGTTTTCACCATAAGGTCGGATCGTTTTTGCTGTTCAACACTATCCAAGATAGATCATCCATCATTAAGACAGCAACTTTTGGAAAAATATCAAAAAATTTGGATTTAGTTATAATTTTGACTACTTACCGGTAATCATATTCAAACAGTTCAATCAATGTAAGGATGCGTAAAGTTATACAATTATAAAAAAATATGTCGTAATAACATCAGCCAAAAAATATGGACTTAATGCACAAGCCACAGAACTTTATATACAAGTTTTTTTTTGGTTAAAATGGAGCAAAAGGATCTTAAAACACTTATCTAAATGGACAGGTACTAGGTGGTCTTTATATAAAGGTGAACATTATAACAGGTTTCACTGTAGTTTACTTCCTACTGAGACTTGTCACTACATAACTATCAAATAACGCACACCCTTACTTTGTCACAACAAAACCAATGCTTATATATTTAGAAAATCACAAATTCTATTTTCCGTAAACAGTAAAACCTCTTTATAATGTTCTTAAATAACTTTGCTACCTCAATTATTGCAACACTATTATGAAGTCTCAAAATCTATTTTTCATGTTTTTCTTCAATTAAACCCCTTTAAATCAGAACATGCAGAAAGAAGAAATGTTAGCGATGAATTAAGGTTTTGCTACATTTTTTTGTCAAACTTTTCTATGATATTTACAGTATGTATTGCCACAAACAAGACCCAGGTTTGAATCCCACTAATGCAAGAAAGTTTGTCTTTGATAGATTGTGTTAAGTCAACATTATACAATAATTGTCTCTTGATGAGGTGGATATGGGATTATATGACCCTGACCAAAGTAATATTCATCAAAGCCGTTGATGTCTCGGCTGCTCATAGTTTGCCATTTTATTTCTATATAACACAGTATTCTGTGGCCAAACTACATAAAGGACATGTTATTTTTTGATTGGTGAGATAAATATAACATCAGAGTTTCTGGAAAGTCCTAGTTCTGTTTTTGTCCAAAAACTGGTCAGCTAATTTTTGTTTCTATTTATAGTGTTTAACTGGTCAGCCAATTATTTACAGACTTTATGAAACTTTTTCATTGAATATTGCTATATGTACTACTAAAATTGACCAATCAGAGAAAAGGAAAGCACTCAGTAATGTAATAATTTTCTATATGTTTTTTTCTAACATTCTACAATAACATCCACCATTTTAGTGAAATAAATCATGTTACAAGTGAAATATTCTTCAGATTCTGGCATGTAGCACCCCATTCCATTAATCAATCAATGAATTAAAGGAAATATATTTTCTAAGATTTATATCATTATCTACCATATCTCCAGCATTCATAATGTCTTCCTCTTCAGCACTTCTTAACTGTGGTAATGTACAAAAATATACAGATTTACATGGTAACCTGTATCCCTTCAGAACAGCTATTTGTCCTGGCTCTATCCCATCAGGGTACTTGTTAGAACATTCCTGTTGTATTTCTGGACCAGCTGCTTTGAGTACCATCCTTGACAATCCTCCCTGCCCAAGATTTAACTGGGGATTAGTGCTAATAACTATGACATCTGCCTGGAATAAAGAAAATAAATACAAAATGTATTGGATAAAATAGTAAATTTGCCATAAGGACTCATGTTTGATGAATCTGCAGATTTTTTAGGAATCGCTGGTAACCCTATAGTGTTTAATCTAGAACTGACGATAAGTGCATGAATTCTGGTCCTGACCTTGATTAAAATGGGGCCATACTCTCAAAAAGGATCAACATTACAACACACATCATTTTATTTGGAATAAAAATGTGTTATTTTGTTTGTTGTTCTTATAATCATATATTAGGATAAACTTCATCTTTGAAAACTGTTAAGACAATGTAAATAAAGAAGAATATCAAATTTGATCCACTGACCATACTGGCCCACAGGAACCTGTTTTGTTATTTTGGGCCAATTGTGTAAGAGTCCCATCTACATTGACCACTGACCTTCCTTGACTTATATTACTGGTTTGGTTTCAATGCAGTGGTACAGGTTGGCCATGATATATATCTGTAAGAAATGGTGTTTACATTTTGTAGATGATTTGACCGCCTCAATATAAGTTAAAGAATCTTAGTCGGGGTGAAAAACTCTATTACTCCAGTCCTGGTAAGTCCAACATTATTATAAACAATTATGTTTTTATAACACATAACTGATATGGAGTAAAACAACTAATTACATGTATTCACTAACCTGTTGTTCTATAATAGATCCTTGTATTAATCTAATTGTGACTCCATTTGTTTCTAGTTCTACCACTACATCTTCTTCATTTAAACATGATGGAGTTATGTCCCCTTGAGGCAAGACCAGTGCATTTTCTTGGATAAAAATAATATACCGTAAGTTATACAGGTCTTTGGCAGGTTACACGGTCCCATGTACCCGTCAAAGATTTATGTACCCTGAGCCGCAGGCTCAGGGTACATTCATCTTTGACGGGGTACATGGGACCGTGTAACCTGCCAAAGACCTGTATAACGTTTTTGTCACCCTTCAAAGCGTTACCAGTTGGATCTTTTTAACCTCATTTCGTATTTTCTGTGATTTGCGTGCGTTGTCGCCATGTTTGTTTACCGTAACTAGACGTCAGAGATGTACGAGTTACTTCCCTTTTACCGCTAAACGTCGCGTGCTCTCATGTACCCCGGCAGATTTCCGAACATCGTTCCATGTACCCCGGCAAGTTAACCAATCGCTATGCGAGAAATTTCTTTGAAGGGTGACAAAATGTTATAACACAATAAAATATGACTTTGGCAACAAAATTGTCACAAATTTGTCCATAGGTACTAGTATTAGATTTAATACCTTAATTAAAGGTGAAATGGTTACAAGTGAGGCCTAAACATATTTTAACCACACCACTGGACACCATGTAGATATTATGCTATGAGTGCCCATCAAAAGTCAGACATTTTATATTCACTTATCTTAATGATAAACTCATGTTTATCTTGTATTTTATATCATTTCATGGATTAAAATTGAAGCATTTAAAAATATGAAATATAAAAATATAAAACTCAGTATATATTACAAACGCTGAAATAAAGATGCTAAAATTTATAAATAACCTTTTAGTGAAACGGCAACTGCTTCTTGCCGGCCAAATATCAATGCCTCTTAATTTGACCATGTGGTTCTTGACTTTCACACCTAAATAAGGTATGAAGCACAACATTTCATGTTGCTATGCATTTGTTGGATTAAACTGCATCCATAGATGTGATAGTTAGGGAGTGGACATGATTTTACATGGACAGACAGACAGACAAACAGATTAATGGACAGACATGTGCATGTATACATGATGGTTCTACAAGCCACAGGTTCACACTAATTTGCAGGGAGTATAAAAATTGCTAAAATTTAGACGGAATAAAATAACCTGCTGTATGATAAATATACCACCAGTAATTTCTGGATTATCTCCCTTACCTTCAGATACCTGTGAGGTCTGGAAATCATCAACTGTAATGTCTATAATAAAAAAGTCATGATAATTATAACACAGAAAGGTGGATTTACTCTAAATAAGTTAATAATCAGTCCTTTTTCAAATTGAAATATTTTAAAAATATTGTTTTCAGTCACACATTAAAATTAATAAAAAATACAAGTATTTCTGGGAAAAATAAATTCATGATGGTGTCTAATTATGTGCAAATATTCCTCTAAAATATGTATTTATAACCTATATTTTACAATGAATTTTTTTTTAACTTTGTTTTTAAGATTCTTTTTACTGACATATCGTCTAGAAGGTTGAATTAATATTCCAATAAATAGACTTATAATGAAGTTTTGCTAGTTTGCTACATGAACAATACTTCTTAAGGTTTTTACAAAATAGTTTGGAAAACATTTGTTGCGAAAAATTCCCAGAAAAGCATCAACTATAGATTAGTGATCTACCAACTGAGCAACACAGACCAATCATAGGGAACTGAAATTCATGCAGATGCATTACTCTGTAAACAAAAACATATGTATACTAATAACAATAATACTGTATACAAATGTTTACTATCTTTTCTAGAGATGGAAAATGTATTGAATATAGTGCATGACTGGATTTCTGTGAATTCATCCTGCTATGTATGACAAGTCATCACTTAAACATTGTAATAAACATTCCACTTTACCTGTATCTTCTGAGTGTTGTGGATCATTTTGAAAATTTTGGGCAACCATTTTAAAAGACTACAACAAAAAACAATATATGTGAAACAGAAGGAGGAAAAATTCAGTGGGAAACCATGACTCAAACCCAGAAACCTTAACAATACTATCGGAACTCTCTACTACTTGATCTAATCAGCCACACGTAAATCCAGACTGCTGAATCAGAAACACAGAATACTTCTTTTTATCTTTCATGTTTTATTAATCCACCACTACTCATAAATTATCATAGGTGGTGCTGCTATAGCTCAGATTCATTACGATGGTGAAGACTTAATATGGTCAATTTCTTTAAACTTGGCAGTTCTGCCATCTAAGTAAAGCAGAATTTGTATGTTCAACTTGAAATACAGTAAAACCTTGAATCACCCCCACCATTTGTGAAATCAGACTTTGGCAATATAAAGGGGTTTGACAATAAATTGACAGAAGTTTAAAAAGAAAAACATATAAGAAATAGATTTTTGGATTTAAAAATAGTGCTGGAGTAACTGAGTAAGCATAGTTATGAAGGGGCATTATAATGAGGTTTTATTGTGGCAATAGGCAAGGTGGAAAAAATTACTGAGGGGCATACTGAGGTCTTTTTTGTGTTGATAAGTGAGGTGGCAAGGTTACTGTGGGGCTTTACAATGAGGTTTTACTTTTGGTGATAAGCAAAGTGGCAAATTTATGGGGGGGGATATAACAAGGTTTTATTGTATTCTCAAAGTATTTTGTAATAGAGACTGAAAAACAGCCAACACAATCAAGAAAATGACACAATACATGTTTACAATATAAGCAGCTAGACAACACACAGATACAAGAAAAGGCAAATACAAATATACATAGTGAGACACATGGGAAAAGCTAATAAATATAATGATTAGTTAAAATTAGCTAAATCTAATTTAAGGGAAATCTTAGTTATTGAACGATTGTGGAACATAGGGCCAGGTAGTTTACTTGATGATGATGATGATGATGAAATGATGATGATGATGATTAATTACCTAAAGTATATTTTGTAATGATGATGATGACGACGACGATGACGGCAGTGATAATGGTGATGATAAGAGGTTAAGTAAAATATATATTAGTTCCAAAAGGCCTGCAAAATTAACAAGAGGCCCATGGGCCTTATACGCTCACCTGATAACTAATGGCTAGCTGATAGATTTAAAGAAAACATAAATACTAAACCCCAATGAATTTTTTCTTTACATCAAAATGATCATTGCATCAATACCTACAACATTCTAATATACATGCCTATACAAAACTTTTATAGTTTTCAAGATAATTAACCATTTCAGTATTGTTTTCGCATCTGTGACCTTGACCTTTGAACCCATGACCTTTTTCTATACGTCAAAATGATCATTGTATCAATACCTACAACATTCTAATATACATGCCTATACAAAACTTTTATAGTTTTCAAGATAATTAACCATTTCGGTATTGATTCGCATCTGTGACCTTGACCTTTGAACCCATGACCTTTTTCTATACATCAAAATGATTGTTGTATCAATACCTACAACATTCTAATATACATGCCTATACAAAAAGTTTATAGTTTTCGAGATAATTAACCATTTCGGTATTGTCTCGCATCTGTGACCTTGACCTTTGAACCCATGACCTTTTTCTATACATCAAAATGATCGTTGTATCAATACCTACAACATTCTAATATACATGCCTATACAAAAAGTTTATAGTTTTCGAGATAATTAAACATTTCCGTATTGTTTCGCATCTGTGACCTTGACTTTTGAACCCATGACCTCTTTCTGTACATCAAAATGATCGTTGTATCAATACCTACAGCATTCTAATATACATGCCTATACAAAAAGTTTATAGTTTTCGAGATAATTAAACATTTCCGTATTGTTTCGCATCTGTGACCTTGACCTTTGAACCCATGACCTTTTTCTATATATCAAAATGATCGTTGTATCAATACCTACAACATTCTAATATAAATGCCTATACAAAAAGTTTATAGTTTTCGAGATAAGTAACCATTTTGGTATTGTTTTACATCTGTGACCTTGACCTTTGAACCCATGACCTTTTTCTATACACCAAAATGATTGTTGTATCAATACCTACAACATTCTAATATACATGCCTATACAAAAAGTTTATAGTTTTCGAGATAATAATTATAATCAGAGGTAAAAAAAATTAGGTCACGACCTTCACAATTGACCTTGACCTCAATTTGAAGATACTAACAAGAAGATGTCAAAACTGAAAACCCCATGTCATTATCTGGCCAAATAGTCAAGTTATAACAATTTGAAGCTATTTTACGATTTTTTCAAAATTAAACGCAAAAACGCGTAACCTATTTTTTGTCCGAATTTCACAAAATGAACAAACTATAGGCTAAAGACCCTAGAGAAGCCAAATATCACATCAGATTTTTTCTCTTATTAATACTTTTGGAGAAGAAGATTTTTTAAGATTTTTGCACCCCTAGGTCACCTTGACCTAGTTATGGTAGCCATGGCAACACCACGAACAAATTTGAATTGCACCGACCAAGACATGCATCTGACCAAGTCTCGTTGAAATCTGCCCAGTGGTTCGTGAGAAGAAGATGAAAATGTGAAAAGTTTACGACGACGACAACGACGACGACGACGACGACGACAGACAACGGACAAATTGTGATCAGAAAAGCTCACTTGAGCCTTTGGCTCAGGTGAGCTAATAAAAAATGTACCAGGCATGTAATATTTAATATGACCTCATTTCACAGCAATTAACAAATATATCTTTCATCTCTAAACTACAAAATATAACCAAGCAAATGTTACAAATACAGATATGTACTGATCTTAAAAAGAGTACATGTACATGTAATAATTTTGTTGTAAAGATAATTAGTCATTTTTAAGTATTTTTGTAGTTGAAAAATATTTTTTGAAGTCAAAATTACAATTTTTGATTCAACAAAATTATATCAAAGGTATTTATATGACTCTAAGTAAATAAATGTGTTACATTCAACACATTTTAATGTAATTAACTATGGTAACACATTTTAATGTAATTAACCATGGTAACACATTTTAATGTAATTAACCATGGTAACACATTTTAATGTAATTAACTATGGTAACACATTTTAATGTAATTAACTATGGTAACACATTTTAATGTAATTAACTATGGTAACACATTTTAATGTAATTAACCATGGTAACACATTTTAATGTAATTAACCATGGTAACACATTTTAATGTAATTAACTATGGTAACACATTTTAATGTAATTAACCATGGTAACAGATTTTAATGCAATTAACTATGGTAGCACATTTTAATGTAATTAACCATGGTAACACATTTTAATGTAATTAACCATGGTAACACATTTTAATGTAATTAACCATGGTAACACATTTTAATGTAATTAACCATGGTAACACATTTTAATGTAATTAACCATGGTAACACATTTTAATGAAATTAACCATGGTAACACATTTTAATGTAATTAACCATGGTAACACATTTTAATGTAATTAACTATGGTAACAAAACATCAGTAAGCTAAACAAAGTATTGAAAAGCATTCAATTCAATCATATACATAATATATCTCACACATCTCAAGTAGAAGAGTACAGTTTTTGAAAGTTACAAAATTTTAACAACCCATGCTCTGTAATTTTCAAGGTTTTGTATAAAATAGAACAAATGATTATCAGCCAAGGAATGTTAACAAGCCATGGTTGCTAGACAAATTGTTTAGATAAAATAGATGTTCTGGAAAAGAGAACAGGTGTTCTGGAAACATGGTCCTACAGATCTAGGACTAATAATGATGATGTGACATGTAATAAGTACTTAGCAAAGGTATACTTTCTACAACTTCAAATATAACTAGTGACATAAGCTATACAAGTAAAATTATCTTGACAGAATATAAAATATTTCACTAATTCACTGACTCACATTAGAATAATGAGCATCTCTGTAAGGTGAGGGGACATGCAAAATGGTCTAAAATGAAGGCTTATGGTTAACAGAGGCTCTCAACACCTTAATTTGATTTCCAATCAGATCCTAGAGTGAGAAAATTTGTCAGTCAATTGTTTTTCTCCAGACACTCTGATTTTCTCCACCATTCCAGAACTGACTGCCTCAATATAGGTGAAAGATTATTGACTGGAACATGAAAAATCATTACTCCATTCTACTCTTCTTACTCTTTATTAGTACACATTGTCACACTTACCTTAAACGCCTCATCATCTTTTTCATATATCACAAATCTGATATCACTAAGGGTGGTGTCAGTTTTACTCTTCACAAACTCATACACACATCTGTACAGAACTGTAGCTGCTCGCTTTGCCGGAATCCCGATAAATCCAGTACCCAGGGCCGGAAATGCCACGGAGGACAGTAAATGTTTGTCAGCATTACCGAGGCAAGTTAACACAAAATCATGTAAGACCTAATATAAATATAAATAAAAACAAAGATCTATTAAAATTTGAATCACAAGTATGGTACCAATGCTTTATACCAAAATTAACAATTAATTTGTTCTTTTGTTGGGGACCCTCTATTACCAGTAGTACTTTAACCAAATAACTATAGACATTTACTCTGGTGCTCATCTAAAGTGTCAAATTTATAAGCAATGGTGCTAATATCTGATTGTCTTGTTTGAATCCATCAATAACCAGTGTGTCATGTCCTTGATTGCATTGGCTGTTGTATTGTGCATGTGCTTTTGTATCATGTAATATTCTTGGTTGTGTTGGTTGTTGGCTTATGCTATATTCTTGATTGTGTTGGCTGTTGTACTGTGTCAAGTTTTTGGTTATGTTAGCTGTTATGTTATGTTAAAATATAATATCAATTTTGAACAAAGGCAGCAATGCGTTATGGCCTGGAGACAAATGTTAAAAGACAGCCTATGATAACAGACATGATTATTTCTGTGTTGTAACATCTCAAACTCAATTTACAAGGGGGAATTAAATAAAATTCATAGACTTTTTCAGAAACCTCCTCAAACTCAGTTACAAGGAGGAATATTAATATTCATATACCTTTTCAGATTTCTGACAATTGGAGGACTCTGAGCACTTCAAACATCCATGAAACACAAATTGACAGTCCAGTTTACCACCACCAGACTCGGCAACTTCTCCGTGTTTGACTCCTTTAGGATACTTCTCCTTACATTCTTTCTGTATACTTTCACCAGCAGCCTCGTATAAGCCTTTAGAAGCTCGACCTGAGGTTAAGTTTAAGTCTTGTGAAGTACTGTTAACTATCACATCAACCTGTCAAAAGTCAGTCAACTTATAATATATACACAATGGCTAGATTATGCTGTCTCTTCAGAGACAAATACCCCATCCCCATCCCAAACCAGTGATTTTGTTTGCCTAAAATAACTACCAAATAAAGGCAGTTGCCTCTTGAGAAAAAAATGACTATATTTTCCCAATTTGACTACTAAAATTCCCAATACAACAGTGATATACTAGCATATTAAATCTAGTTGTCCTCATCCACAAAATGTTAGATATTGTCACAATATAAAATCTTTGCAACGAGGATCCTAAGCTATTACAAGCATGCCGTCATGCAGATTGCTGTATTTCAGAACTTTCAGAAAAATGTAACAAAATCGCTGCCAACATCACCTATAAGATAAATGAAAAAGGAGGAGGGGGAGCAGAAGAATCTCAGAGGGGGCAGGCAAGAGGATCAGAAGTAGGAGATTGATGACAAAGAGAGAAGTAGGTGGATGGGAGCAGAAGGATGATGGGACAAGAGGAGGAGGAGGAAGAGCTTAATGAGGAAGAGAGAAGGAGAAAGGATGACGAGTAAGAGAAGGAGCTTAAAGATGAGGAGGAGGAGGATATAATTACCTTCTCCTTTGTTATAGTGCCCTTCTTCACTGTAACTGTAATATCTTGTATTTTGAATGACATTGGCAATTCTGTAATTGATACAAAAATATAAATGAAACTGAGAGCTTTATGAAACATATACAGCATATATCAACAAATGATTATCAGATGTCTAAATTAATCTATCAGTAAACATTTATACTCCATCAACACACAAGATTAATGAACATAGTTGCTGTGATAGTCTGAGCTAATCAGCCCTCTGTCGAGTCCGGTCTGCCACATTAGCAAGCTAGATCTAAAATGTTGTAAAAAATAATTAATCAATAATTAATCAATCAATCATCAAGATCATACAGTTGACTATCTTGGAGCCAACTAGACATTTCAATGTCTGAATGCATTTGTCTAATATCAACAACTGATACAAAATGTGTCAGAAAAGCCTAACCTCAACATCAGGAATATCTCATGTTCCAGTTCAGTTTTCTTTTACATAACTTATTAATCAAACAACTACTTTCATGGTCAGATTTATTTGACATTAGACATGCGTGCTCTTTAGAATACAAAATGAATACAGGCTGAACTATCTGCCTTTATGACGGAGAGTAACTTTTTAATATTGCTACCAAAAGTAACTTACCTGTACCCGATTCAGAATAAAAATGAATTAATAAGCATGCCTCTACATGCATAGGCCCCTATATAAATAATTCAATACTAAAAGTCCTCAGTTAAACATTAAATGTTATTGATGTTACTTACTCCCGTCCTTTTGTTTTGTATCTGTACCCGACATTGTTCACATTATTCTTCAAACAAGCTGCAAGATAAAACACAATTATTTGAAGCTAGGACCAGGACCACTGTGAAGTCCCTGGCTGGTATGACTAAAATGGGAATTCCGAAATAAACCTTTGTCAACTTCATAATAATCTTCATTACTTATAATATTATCAATAATAATATTAAAATTACTGATAGATAAAAGTATTTAAAATACCATTTTAAATTGTCTTCTGAGGTAAATTTTAGTTAAAATACTAATTCTAAATTTCTACTTTCACTTTAGCCTGAGTTAACGTTCAGTTTTGTTTTTCATATTAAAATATTTTTAAAACTATTTTAGTGATACATTGAGTACTTACCTATTTTATACAGTATTATTTTGACAGAGATGTATCTAGATAATATCTACAATTGATCTGATTCGTGAGTGTATAACTTCTTTGACAACCATCTGAATTCTTCACGTTTTTCACAGAAACGGATCGCTGTCTTTCCTTTTTGTGCATTATCATAGACAAGTTACTTCCGACAGATAAGTTGAGGAATTACCAGAGACCTGACAAGTTAAGGTTATTTTTATTATTTTAATAAATAATCTGTGTGAGCACTACATAAATTTATTGAGTTTTCTACCATCTTTATGGGAAATTTCTGTGAAATGTGATCAAATAATGTCCTTTATTCATGTCAAAGGCAAAGAGAACATCTCAATAACTTTGGGGTCAACAACCCTTGTTTTTGTTTTTGAAATTTTCTTACCTTTATCTTATCAGTAGATAGTTTTCAAGGTCTGATTTTTGTTGACAAAGACACTTGTCGTGTAATCTTAAATAAAGACAGTATGAAGAAGTTAAAGTATAAGAAGAAGATATATAACTATAATTGTGTTTTATTATCCTCTAAATTTAGACTAGTTTTTGACATCAGTTAGTAGAACGTTATTTGTAGCAGGTTTTTTCACAAGTGACCAACATAATTTCGGATTTATTTAAAGTAAGTCTTGTAAAATCCAAGAGGGCTGTTTTAAAGGATATCTGATACATCATGTGTAGTCATGCTATGGAATGTTATTTATTATTTTTTTAATTTTATTTTTTCAGGTTCTTTGGATATCATCTAGTTTTCATGGAAGAACAGAAGAAAGTTAGTTCTAATTGACAAATTTTAACACGGATACAAGTGAAAGATCAAGATGGCTTTTTGTCATTCTTGTAAACTGCTAAGCTTACAGCCAAAATGTTCTTTAAAACCTCACCTCCATAACATTACAGAATATCTTAATATGTGCAAAAATGTAGAACCAGCAATTAGATGTGTATGTGTTGCATCTTTTTCAAAGTCAACTTCAACAAGACTTGAAAACAGAGATAATATATTGAGACAACATGCATGGAAAAGAAGTTGTACTGGCAATCTTAATTTTCCTACTATAAATAGAAAATTTCATCTGTCCCCAGGACTGCATATTACCAAGGCAACAGGAAAACCTATGATACCTACAACATCTCTGAAAAACATAGAGAAAGAAATCGGAGAAGATCAGATGGTGAAACATTTATACTGGGGATTGATTAAACGAGAGCGGGGAACTTTAGCAAGGGCAATAACTCTCATTGAATCTAGTCATCCAAAGAAAAAACACCAAGCACAAGCTTTGTTACACAACATAGTTCAGTATAATAAAACTAAAAATATTCATTCTTTAAAAGGACTGTCATCTTTTCGAATTGGTAAGAATTTAATAGATTTGATCGATTGATTTAGTTATTTATTGATTGACCGTTTTATCTTTTATTTTTTATCAACTCTGATCGGTAAATTTATATCATTTCTGATTGATAGATTGAATACAATAAACCCTGTTGTAGCGGCCACTTCTATATAAAGACCACCTGTCCATTAAGACCACTGTTTCATAGTCCCTTCTATTCATATGTGGGAGATTGTGGGTTCCAACCCTGGCATGGGTCTGACCAAGACTTTAAAATAGGTAGTGACTGCTCTTTCACCAACCACTCAGCATTTAGAAATCAAAGTAATGGGGTCTTCGGAAGAGACCTTAAAAACTGATGCCCCATGTCAATCAGGTGTGGCACATGAAAGAACTTTTCCTGCACGTTGCCTTGAGTGCACTGCAAAGGTAAATAAATATCTCTGCCATTTCACATGTAGCTGGATATCAGTGAAATATTCTTGACTGGAATGTAAAACACCATTAAATTAATTATATTTAAACTAAATAAACTGTATCACGATTGCTACATGTCAGTAAATTGTCAGGAAATTTGAAAAGTTAAGGAAATTTCAGGAAATCTTATATTTCTTTCTCAAGAGTTGAGTAATAGAGTTTTGCTCCTAGTCTACATTCTTTCACTTATATTGAATCAGTCAGTTTAGAGTTGGTAAAGAAATCACATTGGCCGGAGAAAACCACATGCACCAACTTTGACAGATGAACTGACAAACTTTCTCACATTAGAATTTGTTCCATGCAGGATTTGAACCTAAATGGTGAGAGGTGCTTTGATTCGTAAGACCACATGTTAGACCAATTGGCTGCCAACATCCTCCTTTAACTACAGAGCACCTGCTTATAATAACCAGATTTAATGGTACTTTTGGGTTGTCTTCATAGACAAATTAGAACTTGTACTCATGTCTTTTGTTTTATTTTCATAATTATCAGGTCCCCCCATTACTGGTGTACATGTTGTATATTTTATTTTCAGGATTATCAGGTCCCCCCGGTGCTGGTAAAAGTACATTTATTGATGTATTTGGTAAATTCCTGACAGATAAAGGTCATAAAGTGGCTGTATTGGCTGTAGATCCATCGTCCTCTCAGTCAGGAGGTAAGACCTAAAAAACAAATAAGTGTGATTCCGCTTACCCGACCAACATGTGTCTTTATGCCTAAGGGTTTTGATGAGACCATTTTGACAAGCAGTGTTAAAGTTGGTATTCTTTCCACATATGGTTGATGTAAATCACAAACATTCTTATCCAATTCCAAATCACAATCCCAAAGCAAAATAAAAATTTTGAAACTAACAAATTAGGTTAAATATTTAATCTTCCACCAGGGAAGTGACATCAGGTGCTTCAGAAGAGTGAACATCTCTTGTTTAGCTAGCTTTTTCACCCACTTGTGTAATCAAAATTGAGAGCAAAAGGAAAATGGAGCAATTGGGTTTCAAATATATCCAGGGTAATCCTGCACACAGAGACATCAAATATATCCAGGGTAATCCTGGACACAGAGACATCAAATATATCCAGGGTAATCCTGGACACAGAGATGTCAAATATATCCAAGGTAATCCTGGACACAGAGACGTCAAATATATATAGGGTAATCCTGGACACAGAGACATCAAATATATCCAGGGTAATCCTGGACACAGAGACCTCAAATATATCCAGGGTAATCCTGGACACAGAGGCGTCAAATATATCCAGGGTAATCCTGGACACAGAGACGTCAAATATATCCAGGGTAATCCTGGACACAGAGACGTCAAATATATCCAGGGTAATCCTGGACACAGAGACATCAAATATATCCAGGGTAATCCTGGACACAGAGACATCATTTAAAAAAAAGTTTAATATATTAGTATAGTGTAGTGTATAATATACTTTATAGTATGCTGTATGTTAATAATTAGCTCTCAGTGGAAACTTGTTTTATCAGGATATACTTAATTTCATATTTTTGGCAAGATTGGGTGAAAAGACAAAAATTATTGCTTTTTACAATTTTACTTCTTGTAGGATCTCTTCTTGGTGATAAAACAAGGATGCCAGAGTTATCTAGGGACATGAATGCATTTGTCCGTCCCTCCCCGTCGAGAGGGACCCTAGGAGGGGTTACCAGAACAACAAATGAAGCTATATTATTGTGTGAAACAGCTGGTTATGACATCATCTTGGTGGAAACTATAGGTAAATATATATATCTGTACGTTCCTCCCGGTCCAGGGGGACTCTGGGAGGGGTTACCAGAACAACAAATGAAGCTATATTATTGTGTGAAACAGCTGGTTATGACATTATCTTGATGGAATCCCTTCCCATTAAGGGGGACTCTGAAAGGGGTAACAAGGCCAACAAATGAAGCTATATTATTGTGTTAACCAGCTGGTTACTACATCATCTTGGTGGAAACTATAGGCAAATATATACATGTATTTTATATGTTTATGTACATGATGTTCAATCTAGGTGCAAATTAATTTACCAGTATGTTGGACCATTTTCATTTCATAGATGGGCCATGATAACCTAGCGGTTAAGGTGTTGTTCATAACAAATCAACTGCTGTGGGATCCACCCTAGTCAAACACAAATGTGAGAAAAATTTCCTTTGTCATAGGCCTTGTACTAGTTGATTTGACACCAGTATAAAGGAGTGAATGGTTTTTGATGTTTATCTTCAGCATTGCAAGAGAGTTTAATATCACTCTAAAGGTCACCATAAGCAAGCACTTTAAAGTGCAGTTCAGAAACACTCCAACACCACAAAGCAGAAACACTCCCACACCACAGATCAGAAACACTCCCACACCACAGATCAGAAACTCTCCCACAACACAGATCAGAAACACTCCCACACCACAGATCAGAAACACCCCCACACCACAGATCAGAAACACTCCCACACCACAGATCAGAAACACTCCCACACCACAGATCAGAAACACTCCCACACCACAGATCAGAAAAACTCCCACACCACAGATCAGAAACACCCCCGCACCACAGATCAGAAACACTCCCACACCACAGATCAGAAACACCCCCACACTACAGATCAGAAACACTCCCACACCACAGATCAGAAACACTCCCAAACCACAGATCAGAAACATTCACACCACAGATCAGAAACACTCACACCACAGATCAGAAACACTCCCACACCACAGATCAGAAACACTCCCACACCACAGATCAGAAACACTCCCACACCACAGATCAGAAACACTCCCATGCCACAGATCAGAAACACTCCCACAACACAGATCAGAAACACTCCCACGCCACAGATCTAAAACACTCCCACACCACAGATCAGAAACACTCCCACACCACAGAACTTGTGTTTAGATTAATTCTTCATAATTTAATAGAAAATTGTCTCATTGTATATACAGTCAAACCTGTCTATGAAGGTCACCCAAGGGAATCAGTAAAATGTGACCTTTATTTGCAGGTGGCCTTTATATACAGGTTCAAATAATATGAACAAGAACAATTGGGATACAATTCTAATGACCTTTATAAGCAGGTGGCCTTTATATAGAGGTGGTCTTTAAGGCAGGTTGGAGCTAAAAAATTGCTGATGTGACATAAAACAGCATTCAATCAACTCTTTACATCAGTATCAGCTGTATTCAGTCCTGGATCAGCTGTAGTCAGTCCTGGATTTGCTGATTATATACTTTAAATCTTTATTGCAAAAGTCACATCAGCTACTTTTTATCATGAATGGTATTACCAATCTATTTACATATCCAGGTGAGAGTCAATGTAAATGCATGTAAATTGGATTAAATTTAAATATCCTTGCCTTGGTGTTCTCAAGAATTTTCAAAAAAAAAAAAAAATAATAATAATTAAAAAGCACAAAAATTTCTCAATTTAAGTTTATTTTATTTTAAAAGTTGGTTTATAAGTCATATTACAATGCATTATTATCATTACTATTATCATGTTTACATTACATAGATTAATAAAATTACTGTTGTAAAATTACATTTAAAGCTTGTTGCCAAATATGTCTTCTCAAATGAAATAATTTTCTTTTATATACAATTATTTTATTCCTTTATACAATAAAACCTGTATATTAAGACCAAATAACTTTATATACAAGTTGTCTTTATATGGAGTTGTTCATTATAGCAGATTTTACTAATTCTTGACATCTAAACAATTATTAAACAGTTCTATATAATGTAGATAACTTCCTTATACTAATATAGACAGTAAAACCTTGTTTTTATGCCCCTCAATAATTTTCCACTTCATTTATCACAGTGATGGTGACCACAATATTTTGAAGTCACAAAATATATTTCTTAGAAACTTAAAAATGGGCTTTCATCAAATTCCTTTATAAGGCTAAAAATTGGTTTTTCATCAAATTCCTTTACAAGGCCAAAAAATGTTTTTTCACCAAATTCCTTTTTTAATGCCAAAAATGGGTTTTCACCAAATATCTTTATAATGCCAAAATTTGGCTAAACAGATAGTAGTAACAATTCGAGGTTTTACTGTACCTGTACATTGGCAGTCAGTTTATTATTTAGATATACATAATAACCAGGCGAGATTAAACTCTCATTAAGTAGTAGATGGCAGGTAATTACATCACAGATTGTTTTTACATAAAAACAAATCATGTCGTAAAATATTTATTGGTAAAAATTTTTAAAAATCATGTTGCGATATAAAACAGATATAACATATATACTTTATCTAACTCTGTATTTGGTACTGTTTTGTGTTGGTAGTTACCTCCCTTTAATCGTGAAATTCTAGTGTCATATTTCTGTTATAGTGTTTTTCACTGTCAATTATTTACATTCAACATGTTCAAATAAAACTACACAATTGTTATATATTATCAGTTCAGAATTTCAAAATACATAAAGCTTTCATATACTAAAGAAAACAGCTTTGATTCCATACATTTAGTAAAACAGCTTTGATTCCATACATTTAGTAAAACAGCTTTGATTCCATACATTTAGTAAAACAGCTTTGATTCCATACATTTAGTAAAACAGCTTTGATTCCATACATTTAGTAAAATTGTGAGAAAATGTCTGTGCCAATATATACAAAGCAGTTTGCAGGACTCATTAAGATTTCAAAAAAAAACTTCTAGTTCACTTTTTTCCATTCTGGTTTTCAATACTTGCAGATTTTCTACCATTTCCAGAATTCAATTTATCATCTCATCTTTTCATGCCATTTTGGCTGCTGGTTTTTTAATCATTCCTCTCCTTTTCATTCTGTTTTTCTCTTCAGACCTGGCTTCAATTTCTGTACTGGTTTCATGATCTCCTCTTCTTGGTTTTCCATTTTCTTTGCCATTTCCTCCTTTATTCCTGTCTTTTCTTCCTCTCCTTTTCATTCTAGGTACCGGTACATGTACACTGGTAGCCAAAGTCTCGTAATCTACAAACTTTGCCATATTTTTCCAACTCAATTTGTCATCCCTTTTTTGTACTTGCACAAGTCCTGGACTCTGTTCATCATTTAGGAAGCTTTCATACTCAGAAATTTGATATTTTTCTGAACGTCCACCTGTTATTGGTGGTATAATAATTGCTAGAATTACTCCAGTAAATACTGTAACAGTCCAGAGTTTTATAACTGCCACCATGTTGTTATATTTCAGTAAATGTCCAACACTATCGACAAATCTTGTACAATGGTTTTACCTTATGTGCTGGATTCAAAACTAAAACCTGTTATATATAAATGAGCATTGTAAAAATATTAAGTTAGATTTTTATAATAAGATTAACCAGTCAGTCTGTGAATGATCACAGCTGTGGCACTTTTCAAAATTTAATTGAATTATAAAGTAAATTTTAATTTGATCACAGCTGTGCTGTACCAATATAAGTTGCATTTTTAGCTCACCTGACCAAAGGTCATGTGAGCTTATGGTATGGTGCAGCGTGTGTATGTGCGTGCGTGCGTGCGTGCGTGTGTGTGTGTGCGTGCGTCGTTAACACACATTTTCGACTTCTCCTCTGAAAGTAATTGGTAGATTTCAACGAGACTTGGTCAGAAGCATGTCTGGGTTGGTGCAATTCAGATTTGTTCGTGGCGTTGCCATGGCTACCATAACTAGGTCACAGTGACCTAGGGGTGCAAAAATCTTAAAAAATCTTCTTCTCCGAAAGTATTGATTGGAGAAAAAATCTGATGTGATATTTGGCTTCTCTAGGGTCTTAAGCCTGTAGTTTGTTCATTTCGTGAAATTCGGTCGAAAAATGGGTTACGCATTTTTGCGTTTAATTTTGAAAAAATCGTAAAATAGCTTCAAATTGTTATAACTTGACTATTTGACCAGATAATGACATGGGGTTTTCGGTTTTGAAATCTTCTTGTTGGTATCTTCAAAATGAGGTCAAGGTCAATTGTGAAGGTCGTGACCTAATTTTATTTACCTCTGATTATAATTATTATCTCGAAAACTATAAACTTTTTGTATAGTCATGTATATTAGAATGTTGTAGGTATTGGTACAACGATCATTTTGATGTATAGAAAAGGGTCATGGGTTCAAAGGTCAAGGTCATGGATGCGAAACAATACCGAAATGGTTAATTATCTCGAAAACTATAAACATTTTGTATAGGCATTTATATTAGAATGTTGTAGGTATTGAAACAACAATCATTTTGATGTATAGAAAAAGGTCATCGATTCAAAGGTCAAGGTCACAGATGCGAAACAATACCGAAATGGTTAATTATCTGGAAAACTATAAACTTTTTGTATAGGCATGTATATCAGAATGTTGTAGGTATTGATACAACAATCATTTTGATGTATAAAAAAAGGTCATGGGTTCAAAGGTCAAGGTCACAGATGCGAGACAAAACCGAAATGGTTAATTATCTCAAAAACTATAAACTTTTTGTATAGGCATGTATATTAGAATGTTGTAGGTCATGATACAACGATCATTTTGATGTATAGAAAAAGGTCATGGGTTCAAAGGTCAAGGTCACAGATGTGAAACAACACCGAAATGGTTAATTATCTTGAAAACTATAAACTTTTTGCATAGGCATGTATATTAGAATGTTGTAGGTATTTATACAACGATCATTTTGATGTATAGAAAAGGGTCATGGGTTCAAAGGTCAAGGTCACAGATGAGTAAACAATACCGAAATGGTTAATTATCTCGAAAACTATAAACTTTTTGTATAAGCATGTATATTAGAATGTTGTAGGTATTGATACAACGATCATTTTGATGTATAGAAAAGGGTCATGGGTTCAAAGGTCAAGGTCACAGATGCGAAACAATACTGAAATGGTTAATTATCTCGAAAACTATAAACTTTTTGTATAGGCATTTATATTAGAATGTTGTAGGTATTGATACAACGATCATTTTGATGTATAGAAAAAGGTCATTGGTTCAAAGGTCAAGGTCACAGATGCGAAACAATACCGAAATGGTTAATTATCTCGAAAACTATAAACTTTTTGTATAGGCATGTATATTAGAATGTTGTAGATTTTGATACAACAATCATTTTGATGTATAGAAAAAGGTCATGGGTTTAAAGTTCAAGGTCACAGATGCAAAACAATACTGAAATGGTTAATTATCTTGAAAACTATAAACATTTTGTATAGGCATGTATATTAGAATGTTGTAGGTATTGATACAATGATCATTTTGATGTATAGAAAAAGGTCATGGGTTCAAAGGTCAAGGTCACAGATGCAAAACAATACCGAAATGGTTAATTATCTCGAAAACTATAAACTTTTTGTATAGGCATGTATATTAGAATGTTGTAGATTTTGATACAACAATCATTTTGATGTATAGAAAAAGGTCATGGGTTTAAAGGTCAAGGCCACAGATGCAAAACAATACTGAAATGGTTAATTATCTTGAAAACTATAAACATTTTGTATAGGCATGTATATTAGAATGTTGTAGGTATTGATACAATGATCATTTTGATGTATAGAAAAAGGTCATGGGTTCAAAGGTCAAGGTCACAGATGCAAAACAATACCGAAATGGTTAATTATCTCGAAAACTATAAACTTTTTGTATAGGCATGTATATTAGAATGTTGTAGATTTTGATACAACAATCATTTTGATGTATAGAAAAAGGTCATGGGTTTAAAGGTCAAGGTCACAGATGCAAAACAATACTGAAATGGTTAATTATCTTGAAAACTATAAACATTTTGTATAGGCATGTATATTAGAATGTTGTAGGTATTGATACAATGATCATTTTGATGTAAAGAAAAAAGTCATTGGGGTTTAGTATTTACGTTTACTTTAAATCTATCAGCTAGCCATTAGTTATCAGGTGAGCGTATAAGGCCCATGGGCCTCTTGTTATTGAAATCTAAGAAAGTAAATTTAATTTAATTGAACTTAAAATTTTAAGATGGACCACAGCTGTCTTGTAAATTGCTTTCAGTAGGGTTCTATAATTGTAATTATGACACTCATAACCATAGTAACTATGACTTCTGTTAACATTTACCATGGTTACTATGACACTCATTAACATTTACCGTGGTAACTATGACACTCATTAACATTTACCATGGTAACTATGACACTCATTAACATTTACCATGGTAACTATGACACTCATTAACATTTACCGTGGTAACTATGACACATTAACATTTACCATAGTAATTATGACTGACTTACTGACTTATGCCTGTGGTACCAGGGAGGTACATAGGCCACTGACAACACTCCTCCATCTGGTTCTATTCTGTGCTAATCTGCCCAGGTCTTGCCATTTGTATCCCTCTCTATCCATTTCTGATTGCAGGTTTCTCTGCCAGGTGTTTCTTGGCCTTCCGACTTTTCTTTTTCCTTGAGGATTCCACTGCAGTGCTTGTCTTGTAATTGAATTTGTTGGCTTCCGCAGTGTGTGTCCTATCCATCGTCATTTCCTTTTTGATAGCTCCATCTCTATAGGTTGTTGTTTGGTCTTCTCCTATAAATCAAGGTTGGTGATTTTCTCTGGCCCTCTGATCTTTAGGATTTGTCTTAGGCAGTTGTTAATGAAGACTTGGAGCTTGTTTAGAAGACATTTAGTTGTTTTCCATGTCTCGCAGCCATATAGAAGTATGGTTTTAACATTTGAAACAGTCTGATTTTAGTGTTTAAGTTGATGTTACCTAGCTCTCCAAATAGTTGTCATCATTCTATATGCTGTTCTTGCTTTTCCTATTCGGCATTTAATGTCTTGCTCTGAGCCACCTCGACCATCCATAGTGCTATTAAGATATGAGAAGGATTCGACCTCTTCCAAAGGAGTTGATGCTACTTGGAGACTCACACGACTGGTGGTATTTGCCTTAAGCACTTTAGTTTTCTTTTTGCTGATGATAAGGCCGGATGTTAATTTGTATCTGTCCTGTGTCTTTCCATCTTGCTTCAGCGATTCCTAGTATTTCAATGCCATATCTCTTCATTTCTCTCGCAATAGTTCTTGATTTGCCAGTAATATTCATAGACCGCACATTCCAAGTTGCAATCTTGGTTACAGATTTAGGACTGAAAGGTTTCCGCTCGATGGTTTCCTTTCGGCTTTCACCATCTGACTTCATGCTTCTTCCATTAAAAGAACCTCTTCTCCCTAACTCTGATGTTTTTGTGTTGTTTCCTGTTTCTGTTATCTGTTTTAAAACCTATAAACAGGTGATTGGACTATCCATAGGTTCCAGTACCTTTTTGTGAAGACTTCTGGATGCAGTCTCCCCCATACGGGCCACTGGCCGGTGGAGTAATGTAGTATTACTTTCCTACGCCCTTCGCCGTTGAAGCATACTTGCAATCATCCGCCGGGGCCTTGGTCTCCCCACTATTTGTCCATAGCTGGCTTGGTTTGGAATCAGAGTTTTCCTTCTCCTAGACGAGCTGCCTTTCCAAGGCTAACGAGCCCCATCTACCCGAAGCGCTGGTTTTAAGGCACCAGTGACTCGCCTAATTATGACTACTGTTAACATTTACCATGGAAACTATGACACTCATTAACATTTACCATGGTAACTACAACACTCATTAACATTTACCATGGTAACTACAACACTCGTTAACATTTACCATGGAAACTATTAAACTCATTAACATTTACCACGGTAACTATGACACTCATTAACATTTACCATGGTAACTATGTCACTTATTTACATTTATCATGGTAACCATGGCACTCATTTACCTTTACCATGGTAACTATGTCACTCATTAACATTTACCATGGAAACTATGACACTCATTAACATTTACCATGGAAACTATGACACTCATTAAAATTTACCATGGAAACTATGACACTCATTAACATTTACCATGGTAACTATGACACTCATTAACATTTACCATAGAAACTGTGACACTCATTAACATTTACCATGGAAACTATGACACTCATTAACATTTACCATAGTAACTATGACACTCATTAACATTTACCATAGAAACTGTGACACTCATTAACATTTACCATAGAAACTATGACACTCATTAATATTTACCATGGAAACTATGACACTCATTAACATTTACCATGGTAACTATGACACTCATTAACATTTACCATAGTAACTATGACACTCATTAACATTTACCATGGTAACTATGACACTCATTAACATTTACCATAGAAACTGTAACACTCATTAACATTTACCATAGAAACCATGACACTTATTAATATTTACCATAGAAACTGTGACACTCATTAACATTTACCATAGAAACTATATCACTCATTAACATTTACCATGGAAACTATGACACTCATTAACATTTACCATGGAAACTATGTCACTCATTAACATTTACCATAGCAACTATGACACTCATTAACATTTACCATGGTAACTATGACACTCATTAACATTTACCATAGAAACTGTGACACTCATTAACATTTACCATGGTAACTATGACACTCATTAACATTTACCATAGTAACTATGACACTCATGAACATTTACCATGGAAACTATGACACTCATTAACATTTACCATAGTAACTATGTCACTCATTAACATTTACCATAGTAACTATGTCACTCATTAACATTTACCGTGGAAACTATGACACTCATTAACATTTACCATAGTAACTATGTCACTCATTATTATTTACCATAGAAACTGTGACACTCATTAACATTTACCATAGTAACTATGACACTCATTAACATTTACCATAGTAACTATGACACTCATTAACATTTACCATGGTAACTATGTCACTCATTAACATTTACCATAGTAACTATGACACTCATTAACATTTACCATGGTAACTATGTCACTCATTAACATTTACCATAGTAACTATGACACTCATTAACATTTACCATGGTAACTATGTCACTCATTAACATTTACCATAGTAACTATGACACTCATTAACATTTACCATGGTAACTATGTTACTCATTAACATTTACCATAGAAACTGTGACACTCATTAACATTTACCATGGAAACTTTGACACATTAACATTTACCATGAAAACTGTGACACTCATTAACATTTACCATAGAAACTATGACACTCATTAACATTTACCATGATAACTACAACACTCGTTAACATTTGCAATGGTAATATGATTTCTGTTAACATTTACCATGGTAACTTTGACACTTATTAACATTTACCATGGTAACTATGGCACTCATTTACATTTACCATGGTAACTATGACACTCATTTACATTTACCATGGTAACTATGACACTTATTAACATTTACCATGGTAACTACGATACTCATTAACATTTACCATGGTAACTTTTACATTCATTAACATTTACCATGGTAACTATGACACTCATTAATATTTACAATGGTAACTATGACACTCTTTAACATTTACCATGGTAACTACAAGACTCATTAACATTTACCATGTTAACTATGACACTGGTACATTCAGCATTTTTATTTTGACACCTATTCATATTTACCATGGTAACTTAATAAAATGACACCCATTAACATTCACCATTGTAATTTTACATGAGTTATCATCTGTATGTTACTTTCATTTCTCCTAATTATAGAAAACATTTTACCAATTTTTTATAGTATTTTTGTTTAATGTCATATTTATGGGAAAATGTGATTAAATGCCCTAAAATTGTTTAGAATTCATATCTGACTGAAATACAATGAACCTTAGATGTTTCAGATGTAGCATCCTTAGTAAATAACTGATTAATTTATACAAACCTTGCCAGTGGGGTCCTAAATTGGAAAACTGTAGAGGGACCTCTGTAAATTATTTAAGATTCCCCTTTGATAAACATACAAAAGCTAGACTTAATGTATTTCATTTATAGTGTCCTTATGACATTTAAGTTTTGATTTGTACAAATCTTCACTGTTGGGCCTGAAATGGGGATGCTTTAGAGTGACCTTTTAACTAAATTCTCTTTGATGAGTACACAATATTTATACCTTAGATTTTTAGGTGTAGCATCCTAAGACCTGTAGAATTTAATCTGTAAAATTCTTTGCTGTGGGGCCATAAGGGAAACCGTAGTCAATAGAGAAATTCAATATGTACAATCTTGTATGTGGGTTTCCATAAGTGGAATTGTTATAGGGATCCTTAATTTATGAAAACTGTCTGTAAAATTAACTGCAAGTGATATTAGACATGCCCTTCAGGTGAGCAATAAGGCCTACTATTGACCTTATGTTTGTAGTGGTATACATCTGCAGTATAAGCATGTGAATTGCAATATTACAAAAAACACTGAATTTAATCAGTTTGTAGGATAAAAAATTCCCATCACTAAAAATTGATACACTGCATGTTAGTAAAATGCTTAATTTTTTTTTTAATTATTTTTTTTTACCTTGAATAGACTACAGATGTTGAAATATGCTTAAATTCAGCATGTTCAGCTTGGTACATTAATTAGTGAAATCTAAAAAAAACCATGGATACATTTATTTTTTATTGGACTTGAAAAATACTTGTACCATTTCAGCATTTAATAGACAGTTTTCTAAAACCTTAAAAATGCCATGACTTTGAATAACACTTGCTTTTCTTTAATGAAGACATTGAGACTTATAAAGACATTGATTTCTTAATTGACCTTGTGAATTTCTCCAATTCAACCTGTTTAATTGCAGATGATCAGATGTTTTTTTTTAACTTCAGGTGTTGGTCAATCAGAATTTGTTGTAGCTGATATGGTGGATATGTTTTGTTTAATTATTCCACCAGCTGGAGGCGATGAATTACAAGGTAAAGCTAGTTAAAAGTTTAAATTACAACAAAGACTTACAAACAGAAGCAGTGTTTATTTTCGCAGCTCTCAGCATCCAAATATCAGCTCCCCTTAACCCAATGGAAGTAGGCTCAATTTGTCCTAGAAAATTCCCAATTAGCCATGTCATACTCAAATTTATTACTTTGGTGTTCTTTATAATACCGCAGTATACATTTTGGAAATTGATTTTCAAATTTTAAGATATGTCAAAAAATTTTGGTCTTGGATTAAAACTTTAAAAAAAAGCTTATTTGCTATTAGTTGATTTTCTTTTGTTAATGTTGCTGTTTTGCTGATGTTATATCCAAAATATACATGTACATCATCAAGGTTCTTTTCATAAAATAGTTGGAAATATCCATGAAAAATATGATGCTAAACAACACAAGGTCTATAATTCTATGGAACAGCCGGTAGCAGAGGGTAAATCAAATTTTTTCTTGGATTGAATACTTCATAAATTTTCTAAAGACATATAAATGGGGTTCACCGCTGTACCACATGGTCAGTACTTCTTAACGTTTGTGCGGAAAATGTCAACGTCACAAATTCCCGGAATAACGGGAAAACATCATATTGTGCGATTCCACGTCCATTGGAAACAAGCGTTTCGCAGACACGTTAGAAGGTATCATGTGGTACAGCGGCGAACCCCATTCAAATAGCATTCAAAATTTTACTATCAGCATGGAATTGTGTAGGTCTTGCATCAAATTATAATCCCACAAATGTAAATATCCAATTTATAGTTGTTAATTTTAATTAGTTATAAAAGTATGATTCATTTTCAGGTATAAAGAAGGGTATTGTGGAAGTAGCTGACCTGGTAGTTGTTAGTAAATCAGACGGCGATCTTATACCAGCCTCACACAGGATACAGATGGAATATCTAAGTGCATTAAAGTTCATGAGAAAGAGGAGTAAATCTTGGAGGCCTCAGGTAACTATGACATGTTTACATGGTTTATTTACTCTATGTATGGACAATCCTAAAGTTGTTATGACATGTTTTAACATTCTGTGAGTTATATACACAGAAAACCACAATCCATGTCATAAGATATTTACATTGGCATTTCATTTTGTTTATTAAATAGCGGTTTGTCTGAATTTGGTGTAACATCTTAAAATTTTCCTTGGATTTGCCATGAGTGTAAATTTATTATGGAGAGTTATTCTCCTTTGTTTAGCTTTCTCTTGTCAACTTTCAATTAGATACACACTTGGTTTTATAGTACCACTGATACTATATTGTAAATTCAAAACTTTTAAGGTTTATTTGAAACACTTTTATAATGTCACATTTTTGGTTGCAAAGTCATAAAAGTAGCAAAGCTCCAGTTTCTTTCAACATCCAAGAACTGACCGCCTCAAATAAATGAAAGATTTTTAACTTGGGCACATAATACCATTATTCCAGTCTACTCCTTGAATATGTTGTACAACATTGGAAGTTTAGATTTAATATGAGTTATTTCCCTTTGTTTAGTTTGGTGTCAGTGAATGAGTGGTCTTAAGCACGTACTTATCGATAACAGCACCTCTCAACGCCTAGATTCACATTTCACTTGGGAGTCGGGACAGGACATTGTGTCATGCATATATTACTAAAATATTGACTTATTACAGGTAATGAGGATGTCTTCAGTTACAAGACAAGGAATACCTGAGGTTTGGCAGATGATGGAAGAGTTTAACACCTTGATGACAGAATCCAACGAGATATTTCACAAGCGTGAGAATCAGTTAAAGATTTGGATGTGGAACTACATAAAGGACCACATCATGGACTCATTTAGAGAGCATAGTAACATTAAAAATAAAATACCTGATATGGAGCAACAGGTGGTTCAGGGGTTAATAACACCAGGACTAGCTGCTGACTTGCTGCTGCATGACTTTATGAAAGACAGCTAATAATTGTATGTTTTAAGCCATTTTACTTGGTACCAGTAGATATTATTTTTATTAGATAATTATAAAAATTAAACAGTTAAGCTGAAGGTGTGGTCAGCTGAAGGCTACTCTATATTTAATTAATATGCTTAAAAATTGAAGATGCATCACATTATCTTAATTTCAAATAATTATAAAATCAAGACTTCTCTCAGTTTATTTGAATAAATACATATAGTTGAAGTTGTCTAAATCATACCCCTTCTGGACAGATGATCTCTTTCCGATCCGCCAGGAGTTAAGTTCACATGGGTTAGTTAAACAAAAATATGAATCTTTGTTCTAAAATATTGGTTCAGATCAGACAGCCTTTTGACTGTAGTTACTGGCAGCATTATTATACCCCCAGCAAACGAAGTTTAGGGGGGTATATAGGAATCACCCTGTCTGTCTGTCCATCCCAGTATCATGTCCGCTCCATATCTTTGGATGGATTTGATCAAACTTGGCACAAATGTAAACCAACATGAGATGATGTGTCACATACCATATTTATGTGCATAAGTCAAAGGTCAAGGTCAAAAGGTCAATGTTGAGGGCAGGGGTATTTGGCTCTCAAAGGACAGTTCTAGTTATGATAGGTGCTTATGACCTATATTTTTATAATTACAATTATAATTAGTTTTAAATTGATTTTTACAACATTGACATCACTGTGTCTATCCAGGATAGATAATATGATGTCAATTAATTTTTTATGTATCATTTCTAAATAAAAATTTAACATGTTTAAAGAAGAATTATTAACAATACATGTATAAAATTGCATAATATGTTTATTCTTTGATAAAATCATAAATAAACAATACTTATTATTTAAAAAATTCAAGGTAAAGGTATTAAAATCTTAAAGTCCAAATTACCGGTATTTTCATTAAAAAATAATTTTATGTACTGTACAATGTATTGATCAAACTAGTAGAGTATTTAAAAGTCTTGTGGTTAATGCAGTACTTCTGTAATTGTCAGCAGGTAAATCAGTAAGGTACCACTGCTGGGGAGTTGGGTTGAGTAATGGTGTTTAATGTTCCAGTCAAGAGTATTTCACTTATATCAAGACATCACCAGCTATATATAGGCGAAGGTGCAGAAATTTTGCCTGTGCGATGCATTAATGGCATTATACAGCAGGGTTCTTTATTGTGCCATCCCTACCATGACAAAGAACCTTGTTTATTTTAAGTTCCCATACGAAAGAAACATTTGAACATATGAACTCTTACTGATGCATTGATCTATAAAGTCATTAGAATTACAGCACAGTAATATATTATATTCCATACAGCTTGTGCAGTTAGTACTAGTAGAGTATTTAAAAGGCTTGAGGTTAATGAGGTACTTCAGTAATTGTCAGCAGGTGGATCAGTAAGGTACCGCTGCTGGGTGTAGTGTAGATGTTGGTATTTGTCCATTTATCAATGGACTGCTTGGTCAAGTCATGAGAATTACCGGTATAATGCAGTAATATATTCCATACAGCTTGTGCAATTATAATTGTTATTCTTGCTTTGACTATGTATCAACATACATGTATTATTATAGATTTTAGATTACAATAAGGTATGTTTATATTTGTTAATTTTTATTTATAATAAAAGTAAATTAAAAAAATCAATTTGTTTTGTCTTTATCTTTTCCAAGGCAAAAATTATAACTCAGTACCCTAATTTACTAGCACAAAGAGAGGCATCCTTGTTGAAATTCGACTCAACTAAAGAAGTCTTTTGAAAGACAAATATGCCCTTTTCGACAACATTGCTGGTTGTTATTAAACTTTGTTTGCAGGGGTTATATCAAGGGTTCTCCTGCTTATTGTTTTTGCTGTTTGTATACAGTTCAACCTGCCCTAAAGTCCACCTCTATATAAGGGTCCCTTGCTTATAAAGGTCAGTGGAATTCTATCCCAATTGTTATATATTATATGGCTACTGCTCAGAACAATTTGTTTCACTTATCATGCTTATATCAAGACGTCACCAGATATAGGTAAAGCAGAAAAATGTTTAGCCTTTATAGTGCACTCAGTCAATGTGCAGGGAGAGTTCTTTAATGTACTATGCCTGTTGTGATATGAGACATCAGTTTTCAAGGCCTCTTCCCTACGGACCAAGTGACTTTTATTTCTAAAGGCGAAAGAAGAGACAATACCTATTTTTATGTCTTGGCCAGACCCCACCCAGGTATATCACTTTCAGGTAAATCATTCACTTTGAGATAAATCAGTTTGATAGTTGTAGCTATAAA
Organism: Anadara kagoshimensis; assembly: GCA_021292105.1. Taxonomy (NCBI): domain Eukaryota; kingdom Metazoa; phylum Mollusca; class Bivalvia; order Arcoida; family Arcidae; genus Anadara; species Anadara kagoshimensis. The sequence goes on along the minus strand of CM037873.1, from coordinate 59,625,419 downwards.
TGCCGGCAGGGTGGTATGTGTGATTTTTAACCCCCACCATGTCGGTTAGTGTGATCAATAATCTACTGAACCTGTAACTGACATTTTGTTTTATAACCCCCTGATTGATAGTTGAAATTTCAATAACAGCAACACTTTGATACGACATCAGTGCAATGATCATTTAGTTACATCAACATAATCGTTCATAAACAATCCTATATATATTCCATTAACTGCCAGTAAGAGGTACAGATGACAGTTAATAAAACTGCAATAATGGTAACCTTGGTGATAGGATGATTAAAGTGCTGGCTAACAGATCAAACAGCCCCTCACTGTCTGTGTTCAATCCCGACTGGCAATACCTCATAGAGATATATTTTCAATTCATTTAAAGGTCAGTGTTAGTTCTCCAGTTTCTTTCAACATTAATGTCCCTAGAAACACATTTTTATCAAATAAACTTTCAGATCAAAGATCTTTTTTGCTCGGGTATCTATCCATTTTGGTAAAATTGAATTAATATTATGTGCCTGACCTAACTTGTCAGTTCCAAAGTTTTTACTTTGCTTCTGGATTGTGATCTGGACATGGATTAGTATGTTTGTTTTTGATATACATACAAGCATATAAGTCGTAGAACTCTTCTATAATGTAAACCAACTGACCTAAAGTGTATGGCAATAATCTTGATTAGAGTGGAGTACAGGTAATGAAATTTTACACAGAAGTAAAAATTCTTTCACTTAATATAAAGGCTGTCAATCCATGGGTGGTTGAGGAAACCAGAGTGCCCAGTGAAAACATATACACAAACTGACAAACTTTCTCCCACAAGGATCTGTCTCGGGTAGGATACAGGTGTTGTTATTCATAAGTTTAATCTTCAGACCACTCAGTCACCGAGGCCCCTAATCTTGATTAAAACAAAACATTACAAATCAAATATTTTTACAAAAATAAAATAACACCTTTCTAATGAAACATAAAATTTATTTTAATTTCCTGTTCATTATTACACATGAGGTAAAATATACGAAGATGTAAAATTATTTTCTACAATTACAAATGTATTCAAAAATATTTTTACTTGAACGACCAAACTTACAGTAATTACTTATACAGATACATAGTAACAATAAATAACATAAATATCTAGGTGAAAAAGTACAAGTTACCTGGTAAATATGATTACAAAATTCATACATCACCTGTTTATTACAAAATTTATACCTGTTAATTACAAGTTCATTAAAATGCAAGGTAAAAATGATTACAAATTTGATAACATACCTGCTTTAATTACAGGTTTGATACCATACCGTATAGAGTACAAATTTTATATATTACCTGTATCGAGTACAAAGTTGATAAATTTACCTGTAATGATTACAAATTTGACACAATACCTGGTAAACCATTACAAATTTGATAAATTTACCTGTAATGATTACAAGTTTGACACAATATCTGGTAATAACAATTACAAATTTGATAATTTACCTGTAGTCATTGCAAATTTGATAAATTTACCTGTAATTTTAACAAGCTTGATACAATACCTGGTAATTACGATTACAAATTTGATAAATTACCTGGTAAAATGGTAACAAGTTTTATAAATGGGGTTCAACAGTGTACCACATGCTGCCCCCTATCATTTCCGCAGGACAATTATTTTCATTGGAGATGGAACCGCTTCAATTACCATTTTCCCCATTAAAATGTTGTTACTTTGCGAATGTAAATGTTTTCTAAACCGTAAGATGCAAAGTTAAAGGGTATTGATCACATGATACACCGGCGGGGAGAACGAGAACACACTTGATAAATACCTTGCAACAATGATACAAAACATATTAAATTATATAACACAATAATAATCTGTCTAAGATAATCTTTCTCTACCATAATTATTTTAATTAGGACACATTAACCCGTGAAGCGTGAAATAATCTGACTAAACATAAATTAATACATATAAATACATGTGTATTTTTCCTTTCTTAATGGTCATTTTATATGTTTTACATGAACAATGAACATTTACAAATTCATATGTGAAACATGTGAAAACTTAGGATGAAGTATAACAAGTGTTTGTCTAAACTGAACAATATTACAATGATATTCCATTAATTTTGTTTGTTTTAAATTAACCAGTGTAAAATTAAACCTGTATAAACTTATTGTTTGTTAGGATACGTCTTCAAGGGGCAAAATAATTTCAAATATAAGAGAGGATGTATCCAACTAAAAGCTACTGATACGCTTGGCAAGACATGTGATCTTTAATTTAAAAAAGAAAAATTTGACAATACTTAATTAACTATTCAAGTTTCAAATTTCAGATGAAAAAATACTAATGGAAAAGATGCTAGAGATTTTAAAATTTTTATTTTCAATGTCTTTCAACATTTACAAAATTGGAATTAAAAACACATATAATGCATGATCGACTAAAAAAAATAGCACCTTAACTTATCAATTCACGGGGATGGAAGTACAAGTTATAGCCAACTTGTTCATACAAAAGTTTATAAACTCTTAGTGATTCAATAAAATAAACAATGTCTAATTAGACTGGAATGAATTGTTCTAAAAACAATTTGAAATGGGAACAAACAAATATGGCGACAGTGTTGAGGTGATAATTAAAACCTTAATCCTCATGAAAATGTTCTGCATCTGACTGTTAAAGTCAAGATTTTTAAATAACACAAATCCACTCTGCTCTGTGTGTGTGTGGGGGGGGGGGGGGCTTTCACAATTACGTTCATGGCATGTTGTTGATCTGGTTCAATGTGACATCAGAATACTTATTGTTGGAGATTTTGATTAATTTATACTTAATATAATCACAATTTATAATGAATTTGACATACTCTTTTCTTTTCTCGCTGTACTGTATGAGAAGAAAAGAGACGCTTAGTTTATTCAGTTGCTTATTAAAGTTTCTTTATTATAAAGCTTCTAAGTTTAACATTCAAATTTCACCATACTTTAGCTGGGGAAAGCATTTATTGTTTCTATAAGATTAAATATTTATAATAAATAGATTATGACCAATATGGTTCATTTTAACAGCATTCTTGTTTTCAATAAGAATAAATATTTGTAATGATGAGATATACAACCAAAACAGTTAATATTTTAATATCATTATAGAATATGACCCCAATGACTTTAAATCATTGATCTAGCTTCAGAATTCCCCCTTTCATAATAGTTTGAATAATAAACAAGATGACAAGACTAGGCAATGACGAGCCTGACATCAGTATGACCTTCAGCAACCAAATAATTAACTTTCTTAAACTAGGGTATGCCCTAGTAGAATTCAAACCTGAATTGAGGAGTAAAGTGACAATCACTAAGTCAAAGAGGCACCCTTTGCAATAAAATCCAAATAAAAAATAACATACCCTAAAACTAAACTGAACAAGAAAAATTACAAAATTAAAATTACTCAGTTAAAAATATTGATGACCGTGCTTGGTATACATGTATATTTAAAATCAAAAATTTGCTACCAATAAAAATAAGATACAATGTGATACAATTATCATCATCATCTTGATTAAAACTAATTTTACAAATAACAATTGGTGAAGTCTCAAGTGCCTGTCAGTTCAGGTATGGTGGAGAAACCCAGAGTGACCCGAGAAAAATATCAACAATTAAACTGACAATTTTAAAGGGAACACAGCTTAAACAAAAACAAAATTATCACAATATTCAGAATTAAATATTTGCTTTTGACATTGCCATATGTTTAAATATTTAACATACTTGAATGTAAGTGCATAAATTTACCTCAAGTGCATCTGGAATTTCACATGTATCATATGTTTAAATAGTTCAATAAGATTGCTAATACAATCAGAATAAATATGTAGAGTCCTTGTTCTTTAATAAATGTGACCAGTGCTAGTCAATGGTCTCTACGTCTTGTAACAAACTGTACAACTCTCCGAACACCTTCTAACCTTTCCTTGAAAGAGGGCATAGCAAGCAAAGTAAGTCGGATACGAGGATCAAGAGGTAACACGCCTAGCAACCACCACAACCAAACTGGTCCATTTGTATTGTTGTGAAAATCTGTGTCAATATCTGGAAAGGATCCTAGGTGGCGCATAATTTGTTCACGTTGTAACCCTGGCAATGAGTCAAACCAATTATTGCACATGGTAAATACCTCAGTTTGTAAGTTGCTCACCTCTGAAAGAAAGTAAAACGGTTATTTTTTTTTTTTTTCAAATAACGCAATGATTAAAAGTCGTTTCCTGTTTTGTTTTATTGCAATTTTTTCTCTATTCATAATTTTTTCCGCAAAATTTAAAATAAATTTTTTTTTTAAATATTTTAAAAACTTAGTTTTTGAATGTAAAACATAAAATGAAAGATGCCAAAATTTACCGTAGCCAGGAATTGATCATTAAGAAGTTTTTTAGAAATCTGATTTTTTGTTTTAGAAGAGATGGGTTTTTAATCAAAAGGCTTTAGGCCGCACTGCAAGAGGGTTGTTAGAATCAGAAAAGTACAAAAATTTTAAAGTGAAATACCAAACATCAAACAAACCTTGATATTGTTCTGCTGTTATAGGTGCGTCTTCTATAAATTCAACTTTTGCAGTATTGTAGCCATCCCTCCTAGCACGAGAAACGACCTTGAACCTTTTTCCTCCAATGGTATCCACCAGTGACCGACCATCAGGAAAGAATTGGACATCTCTTATTTCCAACATTGTACCAACATCAGCAAAGTCCTCACTAGATAATGTAGAATATAAAAATTGTGATTTGATTTTAAGGAGATCCCGATTCCTATCTGTTAACATCATCTATACATTGTAGCCAATAGCACATCTATTCCACCTTAAGATTGATCATGTGACATTAAATCAAGACTTCTAAAACAAAACTTTGAGAAAAATGGCAGACAAAATGTTGGCAGAAGTGATAGAGTAATGCTATTGTCAACCTGACTTTGATCATTTTGGGGCATGAAAGTTTAGAAGATAAATGCCACAGTTTAAAACATTTCTAGAAACTCAATTGATGGATTGCTGGCCATGCCCACAATGTTCAGACAAAAGCCTGGCATGCTTGAATTACACACTAAAAGACTGAAAACTAAGTCTGAATTGTGTCATTTAATGATGTCACTTATACTAATATGTCGTTAGTTGCCATGACACTGCTTTGGTACCATGATGGAGGCCAGCGTGGGAACATAAAGGGCATGGCTGGCTATAAATCAATTATATAAATGTGTAAGGCAAGACACACAGAGTAACCTACATAAAACATATCATTAACTTACTCGTTATCTCCAGTTTTGACACACATTCCAAACTGTCGTATTCCCGATTCCATACATTGTCGTATCATCAAGCGATAACGAGGCTCAAATATATGAAGCGGACAGGCTATTCCTGGGAAAGCCATGGCACACACAAATATGGGTATCTCATGCTGGGTGTCATTCAACATTCTGTTAAAATATAAATATATCAAATTAAGAGATAATGTGACATTATGCGGGTCATAAATTATGTCCAGTAAGTCATCCCTATTATGTACATATATTTACTACAAGATATTCATCATGCTATAGAATTCAAGATAAAGTGGTATACTTAACTCATATTAAACCAAAAATTTGGTAAAATCAAATAATACCTACTGGTATACTACCATATTACATTGCTTTTCCTCTATATTGCTCTGTATTGTACCAGACAAACAAAGATTCCCATTTAAATCCACCAATCTGAACTTACTGAAATTATTTTATCTTGTTAGCTTATTTCAATTAGATATTAATTTTTTTCTTAAATTCAAAAATCCACCAATACATGTTTTAACCAACAATGTTTTGTTTCTAGGCATGAAGTTTTATACCTGCTAAGTTCTGTCATTTCTTCTTCATGTAAGACTTTCCTTTGTTCATGATCTGCAGCAAAATAAACTTCTAAAATTCCCTGAATAGATTCTGTAATAGCCTGTCTTCTCTCGGCTAAATACTGAAATTATAATGACGATAAACATCAGTTAAGTGTTTATTTATATGACAATATTTCTGTTTTCATTTTATGAATACAAAATTCCTATCCATACAAAAATTATACAATCTTAAAATTAAAACAGTCTGCAGAAGCAAGTTTGAATTATTTTTATCCATCTAACTGACTAATCATATCAAAATAAGGGTATTTTCACCAGTCATTTGTTTACCCTTTCTTTTCAAAAGCACCTAGTAATTTAAAGCTGTATTGGTTTGATCAACTTAATCCATCATGATTTCATAAGAGAATCACTTGCACATTTAAGCACATTTCTTCATTGAGCTATCACATTGATAGTTTCAGTTTTGTATTCTTTTCTTTACAGAGAAAAAGTGCTATATACCCACACCAAGTCAATTGGATTTTCTTTCTTGTATTTGCACATTAAGTTGTATTTTCTGATAATGCATAAAATTACAAATTGCAATACCTCTGCTAATGAACTTTTGCATAATGGACACTGGCTTTGATGGTCAAGACATCTATCCAGACATGGACGGCAGAAGGTGTGACCACATGGCGTAGTTACTGGTGTAAAGAGGAGTCTGTAACACAGACTACAATCAACGTCTTCACGGTTCAGCACCTCGCTACTGATTAATGGTGCATCCCAATACAGGCTGGCGGCTGATTCTGTGAAAATAAAATCAAGTTATCTGTAAAATAAGCTAATCTGAACAATGATTTATTTACTAAGTTCAATTAAGATTCTTATTGTCCTGTTAATTTGTTTAGTAAAATTTTTACATTTGTTTACTTTCTGCTTAATTCCATAGCAGTAATGGCACACAAACGCGGGTATCCAAAATGTTTGAATTCAAAATGATGATGTTACATTTTCAGATATAAACACCCAATGATGTGTTGAGTGGTCTCAAACTTACTGGTCACAATAATGCTCACAGACTCAGTGGCTCAGTAGTCTTAAACATGTGCTTAATAATCACTGCACTTCTCAACACTTCCGTTTAAATCTGAGAAATCCTATAATAAAAGATTCAGAAAGCCTGTCAGTTCATTGCCAATGGTTGTTTATTTCCTACGGGTACTCAAGTTTACTCCACTATCTCAGTTCTTACATGCAACAAACCAGTACAACCTTTCCACAATGTAAGTATATATGTACTAGCTGTGTGTATTATATATATATGTGTGAAAGTATTGATTGATTTTTAGCACGATTTAGTAAGCAATGCTATATGACAATTACATCATTACACCTGTACTGTTTGACATATGTAAGTAATAACATTATAGCAGTGTTGATATGATATAATTATTGCGGACTTGTTTTTCTCAAGTTATACAATAAATACCTACAAAGTTATGTAATATAAATGTGGGTAATGTATTGTATAAACTCATGATTATTATAATTACATGCTGAATTCATGGAAGTCATGGCCTCCTGGTAGGGCTGTACTTAAACAAACAGATTAATTAACTTACTCTCACTTGCTTTTAAATCCAGGCCGAGTTGCACAAAGCTTAATTAAAGTTAACTGATGATTAAACCATTAAAATGAGAAAATCGTTTAGTGTTGTACTAATTATGGTTTAATTACCTGTAATGATTAGCTCTAATTAAGCCTTAAGCAACTGGGCCCGGTAAAAATAATGGGAGAAATAAACTTTTTAGAGTTGGATTTTTAACCCAAGACCAAATTTGCTCACTCTATCTAAGCAGGTAGGTATGGAGAAAACCATCAATCAACCTTCAGCAAACAAAATGACAAACTTTCACACACCAGGAACTTTCTTAGCGGGATAAGAGCCAAGGTGGTTCACACACCAGGAACTTCCTGAGCGGGATAAGAACCTAGGTGGTTCACACACCAGGAACTTCCTGAGCGGGATAAGAACCTAGGTGGTTCACACACCAGGAACTTCCTGAGCGGGATAAGAACCTAGGTGGTTCACACACCAGGAACTTCCTGAGCGGGATAAGAACCTAGGTGGTTCACACACCAGGAACTTCCTGAGCGGGATAAGAACCTAGGTGGTTCACACACCAGGAACTTCCTGAGCGGGATAAGAGCCAAGGTGGTTCACACACCAGGAACTTCCGGAGCAGGATTAGAACCAAGGTGGTGTAAAGTACCATATATCCAAACCTGGCACTTGAGAACACTCACGTCACCAAGATGTTTTTTGCAAATTTATTTCTGGTTGGCTATTATTAAATCAAATGCCAACTCAATAATTATAAATGCATGGATAAAATACAGTGATGGAGAACAGTGGGTAGAGCAATAATTAGTAAATGGTGTTTACCATTTCACTTATATTGAGACATCAACAGCTTTAATAGAAGCTATTCGACATTTAACACCTTTGCAATGTGTTAACGACAATATGAAGTGATGAACCTATCACATACAACATCAACAAGGGAGCTTGTTTCAAATTCTCATCAATGAGAACCTCGTTCTGAAGAAAATATGTTCAGTCAGGCTGGACTAGTGACATGAAACACTGCACTGGTAGCAAAAAGTTTGAATCACGAGTTAAACTTACTCTGTAGCTTGAATGGCGACTCAGTTGTTGGACTGACTGGCGAGCTTCCACTCGTATTCCTTTGCCTTTTCCTGTTTTCTTGATCATGACGACATGGGGACTGAGTTCTGGTCCGGTTATCCTCAATCTCTGGTGTGGCCGATCTTGAACAAGGGGCAGACTGACCTATTAACATACAAATAATATTCAAAACCTTAAGTCTTAACAAAGCAATGCAATAAATGGCACTCGCAGTAAAAACCTATGATAAATTTTACTTTAGTCTTGTTACAAGCTCATCAGCTCTTTTGCTATTTTCTTATAAGTCTATATCAACCCTATGGTGTGCGTGTTCTGTTTTCAGTTAAAAAGAAATTAATTAATTTGGATTGACAAGCCACTCCTTTGATTGGAGACCAGGTTCTCCTAGGAATTAAACTCTTGGTGCCTCTGCCAGTACCAATCCATTTAATAATGTCACAATACATGTACCTTTTAATAACAGATACACCTCAATGTGTAACCAAAATTTAAAAAGTCAATGCTTTCATTTTTTCAATCAGTTTCCATGGAATTTTAGAACAGACAAGTGACATCAAATGCCCCCCCCTCCCACATACACACTATTTTTCTATGTGGTAACCACAATCACCATTGGCTACTAATTTCTAAAAATATTTTCAAAAAGTAACCAATTTTAAACAAATTTGTGAAAATATACTTTGGAAAGGACTGAATATTTGGCTACTAATAGGTTGAAATTTGTGGAAAAGTAGCATATACCGACACATAAATTTATAATAATTTTTGTTATAAAGAAGTTTTAACCATAGAAGAATTTGACTATGATAAAGACACCACAACATGATCAAGGTCACAAATTACAAATTATAATACAGGACAAATTTGGACTTAAATGACCCATTTTATTTTTAACAATGACCCATTTAAATGTTTGACAATAAATTATCATCGGTAACTTTGTTACACTTGTTAACTTATTGTTAAAGATAATTCAGCAAGAAGCTATACATACTTTATAGGCGTTTTAACAGAACAAAGCCACAAATAATAAAGTAACCAAAAATTATCATCTCAAGTTTAATTGGAGATGTTCATCTAAATAGTAAACAATAAAATTGAATGAGAACTTACATTTGACAATGTTCTCTTCAACTGGGACCTCTTCTACTGTTGGCAGATCCTCTGGCTAAAAAATAAAAAAATAAAATTTTGAACAAAAATGACAATTTTGTTTCTTCTATCACAACATTAAAGACACCTGCCTATACATATCTATGGTACATGTATTGTCTAAGGGCTCATTACCACTTAGCCAACATTTTGAAATTTTGGACCTGTAGATGCATGTAGGTTTTTAATTTTGACTGGTGTAAACCCAAGGTAAAACCCTGTTTAAATTATTTGTCGCTTATACAATAGATCTTCTATTACAATGGATAAGTGTCAGACCTCTATATAGAGGTTGTCATTAAAGTAGGTTTTACTGTATAGATAGGTAGTCTATATATATAGGTGTCACTACAACAGATTTTAACGAATAGACAGGGTGACTTTACATGGTGGTGGTCACTATAGTAGGTTAAACTGTATAGACAGGTGGTCTTCATACAGAGGTGTCAATACAAAAATTTTAATGAATAAACAGGGGGTCTTTACATAGAGATGGTCAATATGGCAGGTTAAACTGTATAGACAGGTGGTCTTTATACAGAGGTGTCAATACAACAGATTTTAATGAATAGACAGGGGGCTTTACTTTGAGGTGATTACTATAGCAGGTTTTACTGTATAGACAGGTGGTCTTTACATAGATTAGAGGTGGTCATAATAGCAGATTTTAACATATAGACAGGTGGTCTTTATAAAATAAAGTAGGTATTTTATTTTTTAATTCTAGAAAAAATTATTTAATTAAAATTATTTGTTACAAAAGTATTGTCTTACATGAAGTCAAGTGTTAGAAGTCAAGTGTTAAAAACCAATCACTTTTATGTAACTTCAGTGACATTTAAAGTTTGTAGCAGAAATGTGATTTTATCATTTTTAATTTTCTGCAATATATAAAATGACAGTTCAAGAGTTCAGGTTTTAGTAGAGTTATATAAATTTGTTTTATAACACTCAGTAGCCGGCTGCAGTATAAGGTTGTTCAGCGACACTTAGACAAGGTTGTCGGTAAAATTTTTAGGTTATATAAATCTTCAGGTGGGAAGAACATGATCCTACATTTACTGATGTGTATGATTTTTGTTGATTTCTCCATACATATACATTGTATGTTATATAAATCAATACCTGTATATTTATCAATAAAAGGCTAATCACTGATTATATATATCTATTAGACATCATCTGTACTAGAGGAGTTATATAAATGTTCTATATTTAAACTCAGTATATATAACATATCTATATAGACCTTATATAAAATATATTAAAGTAGTTAAGTAACTGTTCTGTATATTGACTGTAACCAGTTAAGATCGAGTCCTACAAACCCAGTCCTACAGGGAAGTTGTGCATATTCTTATATAACAAGGCATGTGCAAGGCCTACTTATCAATGGGGTATTGTGTTGGATTCAATGTTGACCTATTTTAGTTTAAGTTAATGAAGGTAACTGACCCGTGTGAATTGTGATATTTTCATCCTTGATTTTTCTCGTGCTTAGACATATGATTATTTACATAAATTTGTTTTACATACAATTATGTACAGTTACACCTCATTATAATGCTCCATGTTATCTTGTCAATTACAGTGAAGTACCAAAGTTCATTTCTTGTATGTACAATCCGGCCACCGCTACATAAGGAACGCCTGCCTTAAAAGGGCAGTAAAATTTAACCCTAATGTTATTTGAACCTCTATATAAAGTCCACCTGTCCATTAAGGCCTTTTTTATGGTTCCTTTGGGTGGCCTTTACAGACAGATTAAACTGTATTTTTTAAAAGCCTCCCTTAATTTGTTGCCACACCCCTTTTAAACACCAAAATGAAAATCTGTATACATGTATATTATAATTTTTATATCATGACATCTTTAGATCTAAATCTATCCGTAATCAGCATTGTCTCGCCTATAAAATGAACTTCTCTTTCACAAAATAGGGGCCTCAGTTCTAAAGCAAGCCCTTTACAGATTACAGCACCTTTCACTATCTAAGTTTGAACCCCACTCAGGGCAGATCCTGGTAAGAGAAATTTTGTCAGTTTGCCAAAAGCTTGTGTTTTCTTCTGTCACTCCAGTTTCCTCCACAATCCCAATGTCATATATCAATGATGGCGTTAGTAAGTCATTCAACTTTTCAAGTTTCAGTTTGCATGCACCCTTTAGCATGTTATTATCTTATGTAATGTGACAGATGGCTGTTAGCACTCAGAGCCTAAAGTTATAGGCTAAAAGACTCAGTACAAAGTAGTTGTCATGGATATCACATACAAATTATTGTACAGGTGTGACTCAGTACAACTTAAGTGAGCTGCCCACGTAACTCAAAATAGTTAAGCTTCACCCCTGAAGATTTGATAACTATAGGAGATCTATTTTAAACACAAATGCCCATTTTCCTTGACAACATACATCCTACTGTCAGTGATAATGACTTGTTCTTTTTCTAAAATTATCTAAGTCACACGGTGTACAATGTGATAATTATGATGTACTTACTAAACACAATAACTTTTACATAATCACACTATCATTCAAACTTAGCTCCAACAGAATTAAATAATATCTGCGTGAAAATAATTTTTAACCTAAAAACAAATTATATAGGAACCAGGACCATCTCTCAATCACATGTGAATAGGGTCAGGGCCCTAATATTACAGTGAAAATTAGATTTAAATAGCCAAAACAGTGAAAATGAAAAATTTCATTATTTTTACAAAATTGTAAAATGGATAAAACATATATAACATTTATGTTTTACTTAACTCCAGATTGATTTTTTACACAAGTTTATTTCTAATTTGATTTTTTTTTATCATCTCTTAAGTCAATTGTTTAAGTAATTTATAAATTGCTTGGTGCTTGTGAAAAAAACCTTAAGATTTTAAACTGTCATGTTGACTTTGTACTTTAACTGTTCATCCTAGTGTTAATTTATAACAGGTAATAAAAATAAAATAGAAATGGTTCTTAACACTAGGATTTAACAGTTAAAGTACAAAGTCAACATGTTTCAACAGCCAATCAGCATCTAAATTTGAAGACCTCATAACAACACAAAAAGAAACAAGTAAAGCAATTAACCAGAATCCAGGACAAAACTGTTCCCCATTTTCGGCACTTAAACAGTTCCCTATTTTGGGCACCAAAACTGTTCCCTATTTTCAGCACCAAAACTGTTCCCTTTTTACAACACCAAAAATGTTCTCTATTTTCAGCACCAAAAACTGTTCCCTATTTTGGGCACCAAAACTGTTCCCTATTTTCAGCACCAAAACTGTTCCCTTTTTACAACACCAAAAATGTTCTCTATTTTCAGCACCAAAAACTGTTCCCTATTTTGGGCACCAAAACTGTTCCCTATTTTGGGCACCAAAACCGTTCCCTATTTTTGGCACCAAAACCGTTCCCTATTTTCGGCATTGCTCCCTATTTTCGGCACCAAAACTGTTCCCTATATACTCCCTATTTTCAGCACCAAAACTGTTCCCTATTTATACACCAAAACTGTTCTCTATTTTCAGCTGTTCCCTATTTTCAGCACCAACTTTTACAACTTAGCTTATCAAGCACAATTGTAACTCAGTCCTCTAAGACACAACCTATCTGGCAAAACATGTCAACTAAAGTCATACTATATCTAGTAATTCTAGTATTAAGTCTCATGGCATACAGCAGGGTTCTTTATCGAGCCACACCTACCATAACACAAGTGCTTAGCGAAAGAACAGTCACTACCCACTTTCAGTCTTTGCTCAAGTTGATGTTCCAACCCACATCCTCCAACATACAGAATGAGCAACCTACCAACTGGGCTACATCAGTGGAAATATTAAGTGAATAAAATCAGGAAATGTTTTACCTTGAACAAACTTGGTCTTGGTTCTTTAACTTCAGTGAATTGTGCTGCGGTATTGATTGTGTCTCTAATGATGCCTTTCAGATGTATCAGCGTTTCCATGGAAATCTGAGGTAACAACAATGCAGTGCTAAAGTTTGACTCTATCAACTGCTGTAAGACTGTTGGGTTCATCTGACTTTGCCGGGCAGCAGCTTTCGGGTTTGATGGTGGAAGTTGGGACAATATTTTGTGAAGTGCCTGAAAATTAAACAAAAAATACATGTACATTAGAATGGATAAAATCAGAATTATAAATATTTGGTTTTAAAGTCTATAGGTCCTACATAAAATTTCCAGGTAAAACAGTGCTTACTGATCACAATGCATCTCACCAAGTTTGAATCTCACTAAGGCGGTTCCTAGTATGAGGACATTAATTGTCAGTTCACTAGACAGAGGTAATGATCTTCTCCAAAGTTCATTAGTTTCCTCCAAATATTAGAGCACTTCTAGGTCACTCACTGAATAAGTTCAAATCACACTAGATCAGATCCTATATGCAATGAGAGAACTTTCATTTTGTCAGTTTGCATGGAAGAGGTTATAATTTTTTTTGGTACACTAGTTTTCTCCACTGTATGAAACTGACCTCTTCAGTATACTGGTCAGTGAAAGAAACTTGACTTTGGTGTAAAACCATTTGCCCACTCACTCCTGGAATATTCAGAATAATTGAGACATTTATATATATACTGGTATATAAACTTACATTTGATAGATATGTTTTTGCTGAAACAACAGATGCATCAAAGGCAAGGCACTGTAAAAACGCGACAACTGAATCTTCATACTGACCAAGTCCATATAATGCACAACCTTTACGGAAATATCCCTGCAAAAAAACATTTACCATTATACAAATACATAGAAAAAAACATCATTTCAAACATAATAAGTCATACTAAGGAAGACGATTTGTGGTTTGTAAGCTAGAATATATTATGCCACTCAGCCATTGAGGTACCACTTGACATATTGAGTTGAGTAATGGTGTTTAACATCCCAGTCAAGAGTATTTCACTTATATCAAGATGTTGCCAGCTATAGGCAAAGGTGCAGAAATTTTGCCTGTGTGTTGCGCTGATGGCATTATACAGCAGGGTCCTTTAGTGCGCCGAGCCCATCATGACATGGGGCCTCATTTACTTTAAGTTCCCATTCCAAAGAACCATGACTTTCATTTTGTAGTGCAGAGAGCTTGGCGAAAGAACAGTCACTACCCATTTTCAAGTCTTGGGTCAGACCCATCCAGGAATCAAACCCACAACCTCCCACTTATGGAGCTAGCACTCTACCAACTTAGCTGTGGTGGTTACTTGACATATTGAGCAAGGTAACTTAACAAATAATTATTTCTGAAGGTTATACCTTTGGCCAGTCTGGTCGAAGTTCAATAACTCTCTCTGCATCAGATAAAGCTTCTTTATAACAATCTATTGATGCATATGCATGTGATCTGTTGCTCATTAAAAGATGATCATTTGGTGCTGAAAATAAAAATAAAAATATTTATAAAGTAATTGACATCTTAAACCTTCCATTTAGAACAATCTTGTCTCTGTGATTAATATTTTGAGTTAAGGACTTCGTTAGTTGTGAAAAGAGTAAAGCTTGCAGCAAACCCATGAATAGTTGATTAATGGTAATGTATTAACTGATAGACTAATTAAAGATCAGATTCCCAAAATACAGTGTTTTAGCTGCAATTTTTTCCAAGGCATTTGAGTTTGTCGAAAAAGTACTATACACAACAGGCTAGCCAGAATACATATTATATGTTATCATTCCTGGTAGCCAAAATCGCCATTGGCTTCTAATTTCTGAGGAATTCTAACAAAAAGTAACCTACCGTATTTTAGCAACTTAGTGGAAAAATACTTTAAAAAGGACTATATTTTCACAAATTTTGGAAATTTGGTTACTTATTATTTCAAATTTGTGGAAACCTAGCATATATAGGAAGCTACAGAATCGTAGGTTTTAACTACATATTTAGTAGCTTAGACCCTTCAATTTATAAATATCCTAAAGTACTAGATTGGTTAAATGTTGTGTATATTTTTTAAATATCCTCTATAGTATCCAATAAGTAACTATGTTTTTTATCGTAAAAATAGGCAAATCATCTCAATGACAATGTTGTGAAAAAACTGTTGGTTCAATCGTTTAGGGCTCTTATAGATTTAATTTGTACACACAGTAGGAAAAAATTCATGATCACTGTGTGAATTATCTATAATATTGAAGTATTAGTGTCCAGAAAAATTCTTCTTTTGGACATTTATAAACAATAAATCAGTCCAATAATTAAACAGTAAAAAACAATAAATGGCAATTTTTTTTAGGAAAGGGAAAAGTGCAGCGGCCAAACCAGGACTTTAACCTGGGACCTTATAATCAATTCTCATGGAACACTCTACCCACTGAGCTATCTGGCCACCTGCCACATTCGACCTGCCACATTCTTCTCTTTCCTTTATATCAATTCAACTCTCTTGAATAGAAACCACAAGGTTTTACCATGGGACTCGCCACTTCCCAGGGTTGGACGAGCCCCCAAATGTAACAGAAAAGACCAAAATGCAGTGGCCAAACCAGAACTTGAACCCAGGACCTTCCAAATTCTAACGGGACACTCTACCAACTAAGACACCAGTCACATAGTCTGGCCCGCCATACGATCAATCAACAATGATAGGGTGGTAAAGGTATAAAAGTTATCTGTTAGTGGCAAAACCAATTTACATGTATAAATATAAGCTACTATGTATACCAATTTTTTTTTTAAAAAATGCAATAGATGTAGGTTATCACTCAGAACCATTTACACCTGTCAAACAAGCTAGAGTCATACAGAGCTAGTAAGTAGTACATGCAGCATCACTGTCACCCCACCTTCAGTATTACATTTCCTTATAATGACACAGCAATTCACTGCCATACAAAGAAAACAAAACTTTATTTGTCCAACTTTATATTACATTTCATTTATATCACTATACCACCAGTACATATGCCACAATGTCAATATGTGTGAGGAATGTGACTATGACCTAGTTACATAAAAATAGTGCTCAATTTCATTTGTAGGAGGGAGTTCCCGTACGAGTGAAAGAAGATCGTTATGTAAACTTTTCAAACTAGCTTATATAAACATAAAATAAGATATAAAACAAGATATTTAAAAAGAAATATAATTGTGGAATTAAAACTAATATCAAAACCTATCCATAAGCCAAACGTGAAATAAATAAAGTTACAAAAACCGTTCACAACTTAGACTTCCGCTTTCCATCCAAGCACCTGTCAATAACAAACAAGACACGTTTTATAACACTTACCTAATGTTATTGCTTCACTGTATGATTCTATGGCTTTCCTAAAATTGTGAATTTCAAAATTCTGGTTTCCGTCCGTTTTTAATCTCACTGCTTTGCACTCATTAGGAAAACAGTTTTCTAACAATTTATTTAGTAAAACATTTGTTTTAATATTTTGGATTTTCAGAAAATAATGCGCAGTCCCACATTTTCTACATATTCTATTTTTCTCCTTTTCTAAACATTTCCTACAGAACGTATGTCCACACGGTATACTAACGGGATCGTTAAGTAATCCACGGCATATCAAACATGTAAATATACTGTTTTTATTGTTCATATTACTCAGCGATTCTCCTAAATCCTGTTTAACTGTTTCAATTAAACCTTCAACTAAATGTTTTAATTTTCCTGGAGAAATATTTCCTAATTTAAAAGCTTTGGAGTAAGCTTCGAATGCTTTACCGAACTGTTTTCCTCGAGCAAAACTGTCAGCTAAACCCAAATATAACACCGAAGTTGGTCCATTTTCAGTGATTGTTCTCTCATAAATATCCGCTGCTAACTCAAAATTATTTGTATCAAACGCCTGTTTAGCAAGATCAACCATTTTCAAGTCAAATATGACTTATGACTAGATACACATCATACCCCTCCAAATAGCAATATTCGCTATATTGACATACAGCACATTGTCAATTTTACCGAGTTACATAAACGTCACGTGGCTTTGTTATTAATTTGGATTGGTCAATTGAAAACGGAGAAAATGGGGATGAACTCGGCTAATTTTCAAACTTTCTTTTTTCCATCAAATGCAAATTTTATCGTTTAATTTTCAAAGAAATCATATTTTATTTAAAAATAATGCTTTATTTTCGGTAATTTAATTCTATGTTTTTCAAAATAAGGATTTTATCCTTCATCTCAGAATCTTTATTTTTACACTCAAACTTTATGTAAGTAGTTCAAACGGGGTCAATCGTCGGGTCAAGTTCAAGTTCCCAAGGCGTTGCGTAACTTTAATCTAGATATCGGATATTTGTGAATTATAGAGATGTTTTAAAACAAAAAGCGTTAAAGAAAAAAGAAATATGTCATTTACGTAATCATCCCCAGCGTTTTTATGTAATTTATTTCTTGACAGAATTCTGAAAATGAGACCAGACTGTTAATTACTTTAAGACATGATATGATGCCCTATGCTAAATATGGTATTAGAAATTGTATAACTAATATATATATTTCCAGTTTTTGTTTATATAATTTCTAATATCACAAATAAAGCAATACATGAATAGCCTGATATCTGCACAGGGACGAGAAGCCCTAAGTTTGAAAGTTTCAGTAGATTCTTATCTTTTTCAACAAATTTAAAAAGAAAGTATGAAAGACAAGAAGAAAAAAAGTTAAACTGTTGCCGATTTCACAACCATTCCAGATCATTTTGAAGATCTTTTTGAGCTTAGGACACCCATTCCTAATTTTGTCAGGCCAACATTTATTTGTTGATGCCGTGAAATATTAATTGTGCCAAATGATTCCCAAATCAAGTTAAAAAAAGGGGTTGATTAAGGAATAATTGTGAAACTGGAGCTTTGTCTCTAAGGAGAAGGTCTATATCACAGATAAATACTAGGGCCGAATAATCTGCCTTAACGTTGCGGTATGATATTGTTGCGGCATAATATCGGCTACTATTGTAGTCAGGTACTACGCTTCAATGCATGCAAAAAGTAATTGAAAAAGTCATGGTTCTTTTGGATGGGAATTTAAAATAAATGAGGCCCCATGTCATGATGGGCTTTGCACGCTATAGGACCCTGCTGTATAATGCCAGATCAGACGAGAAAAATATCGCGAAACAGCATGTAGTCAGATGGCAGTAATATAAACATATTGTTAAACAGAAAAGTCAGATGAAAATAACTGCGAAACTAAAAACCTAATTAAAATAATATAAACATATTACGAAAGGAGAAAAAACCAATTAAAACTATAAAAACTTATTGCAAAACAGCTAAGTCAAATGGCAATAATATCAACATATTGCGAAACAACAAAAGCAAGTTAAAATAATATTAACATATTGCAAAACAGAAAAGTCAGACCAAGCCCATATAATGCACAACCTTTACGGAAATATCCCTGCCAAAAAAACAACATTTACCATTATACAAATACATAAAAAAAAACCATCAATTCAAACATAATAAGTCACACTAAAGGAGATGATTGTGGTTTGTAAGCTAGGATAATATGCCACTCAGGCATTGAGGTACCACTTAACATATTGAGTTGAGTAATGGTGTTTAACATCCCAGTCAAGAGTATTTCACTTATATCAAGATGTTGCCAGCTATAGGCGAAAGGGTATTTCACTGTCACAGTCACCGGCAGTGGTTCCTACAGTAGCTAGAGTGGCTTAAATTTTGGCCCTTGCGGTGCGCTCATCGAACAAAAAGGTATTATATGTTTTATGTCTCCATGAGAACAAATGGCTACAAGACAGCACTGGGGTGACAGTAAGAGATGAAAAAAGTGAAGACCACATGGAGGAGAAAAACGGAAAAGGAAAGAAACGCCGCTGGATAGAATAGCTGAAATACAGCCAAAGCAGCAACGACAGACAGACAAATATTGAAGAATAGCATTGCCGTCTTATGCACGTTTTGACGAGGAGACCATTAAGGTTAAGGTATGTCCTCCACACTCTTGTACAACTTGAATGGGACAAACAAGTCTGATATATATATATATATATATATATATATATATAGAAAATGGTTTTAGTTTGAGGTGTCTTGTCTCTTTCTATACTCAGGCTTTAAGATCTTGTGCCGTGTGAACAGTTTCAATTTGTCGGGATTTCAAAAGCAGTACATGTTTAAACTTCCCGTAGGTCCTTACGTTTCTAACTAGCACCTCCTTTCAAAATATCATTATATAAACAATAAGACCACTGCGTGCTATACTATTATGATTAATTTAAGGAGTGCATAAATAGTGCCAGGAATATCTATGGTACTCTAACGCTAAGCTAACGAAAAGGAATTGAAGATCGACTGCTGAATGAGTAAAACGTGGGAAGCTTGTGGTCGACAAACTGTTGCGAGATAGTCAGCAGCTAGCAAGAAGCTTTTAGGATATTGCTAACAAAGATGAACGATCGATTCAGCATCAATTCGTAAGCTTGGTGTTCATGTACTGTATTTACTCTTTGATTTGTATGTACAGTCAAACCTGTCTATAAAGGCCACCCAAGGGAAGCAGTACAACTTACCTTTATTGGCAGGTGGTCTTAATATACAGGTTCATATAAAGAACAATTGGGATACAATTTTACTGGCCTTTATAGACAGGTGGTCCTTATATAGAGGTGGTCTTTATGGCAGGTCGATGTTCTCGATGTGAGGCGAGTGTAGAAGCACCAATGTGCCTCTGAAGGGTGTGTAATGTCTCTGAGGCGAGTGTAGAAGCACCAATGTGCCTCTGAAGGGTGTGTAATGTCTCTGACCGAGGCGAGTGTAGAAGCACCAATGTGCCTCTGAAGGGTGTGTAATGTCTCTGACTGAGGCGAGCGTAGAAGTACCAATGTACCTCTGAAGGGTGTGTAATGTCTCTGACTGAGGCGAGTGTAGAAGTACCAATGTGCCTCTGAAGGGTGTGTAATGTCTCTGACTGAGGCGAGCGTAGAAGCACCAATGTGCCTCTGAAGGTTGTGTAATGTCTCTGACTGAGGCGAGCGTAGAAGTACCAATGTGCCTCTGAAGGGTGTGTAATGTCTCTGACTGAGGCGAGTGTAGAAGCACCAATGTACCTCTGAAGGGTGTGTAATGTCTCTGACTGAGGCGAGCGTGGAAGCACCAATGTACCTCTGAAGGGTGTGTAATGTCTCTGACTGAGGCGAGCGTAGAAGTACCAATGTGCCTCTGAAGGGTGTGTAATGTCTCTGACTGAGGCGAGCGTAGAAGTACCAATGTGCCTCTGAAGGGTGTGTAATGTCTCTGACTGAGGCGAGCGTAGAAGTACCAATGTGCCTCTGAAGGGTGTGTAATGTCTCTGACTGAGGCGAGCGTAGAAGTACCAATGTGCCTCTGAAGGGTGTGTAATGTCTCTGACTGAGGCGAGCGTAGAAGCACCAATGTACCTCTGAAGGGTGTGTAATGTCTCTGACTGAGGCGAGCGTAGAAGCACCAATGTACCTCTGAAGGGTGTGTAATGTATGTGGCAATTATTTACTTTACTGATCAGACGAGAAAAATATAAACATATTGTGAAACAGAAAAGTCAGATGGCAATAATATCAACATATTGTGAAACAGAAAAGCCAGATGGAAATAACTGCGAAACTAAAAAACCTAATTAAAATAATATAAACATATTACGAAAGGAGAAAAAACAATTAAAATGATAAAAAACATATTGCAAAACAGCAAAGTCAGATGGCAATAAAATCAACATATTGCGAAACAACAAAAGCAAGTTAAAATAATATCAACATATTGCAAAACAGAAAAGTCAGACGAAAAAATATCAATATATTGTGAAACAGCATAGTCATATAACAAATATATCGCTAATTTGCGGCGGTATTATAGGCAATAAGATTTATTGGTCTTGCTGTATGAAAGCTAAAATCATACAATAAACAAATTGCAAAACAACTATACCAGATGCCAATCAAACAACATTGTTATCTCCTCAAAAACAAACAGCATATTGACCACGTCGTCATGTGACAAACAAAAGGTAGGAACAAAACCAGACACATCATCGTAAACAACTTGTATAACAAATCAAATAACAGTCATTAACAACCTCTTATTGATATCTCTGATTTTTAAAATAAAACTAAGTTGGTTCGGTTGTTAGAATGCTGATTAACATCACATCAGCAAATTTACCAGCTATTCATGACGAGACAATAATTTAATAACCTCAAGAATTATTATATACACAAGTTCATGTGGTTCGTAAGATTGCACCAACTTTTATAGTGTGCTTATACAATTGTCCACAACGTCGCAGATAACCATTACATATCACTCAGTCCTTTATAGTTTTACAGTCAGAAACAACAAGAATAGGTCTACGACAAGTGAGGGAAATCCTTTCTCACCCGCGGTCAACCAGGATCGAATCCACAGACATGACGTGAAAGACCTTCAGTTTGCATGCTAAAGAGCAAACAAAATCAAATATCTACCCTAATTGTAATTTTTCTGCTTTGGAGTCCATTTTATGATATAGCCATATACTTTTTTTTTAATTTAATCTTAGAAGATACATTCAAAAATGTTTTTTTGTATATTGTCATATTTTACATTGTTGAATTTTCCAAATGAGTGAGTGAGTGAGTAATGGTGTTTAACGTCCCAGTCAAGAATATTTCACTTATATCAAGACGTCGCCAGCTATAGGCGAAAGTGCAGAAATTTTGCCTGTGCGTTGCGCTGATGGCATTATACAGCAGGGTTCTTTAGCGTGCCAAGCCCACCGTGACACGGGACCTCGTTTATTTAAGTTCCCATCCGAAAGAACCGTGACTTTCATTTCGTAATGCCGAGTGCTTGGCAAAAGGACAGTCACTACCCACTTTCAAGTCTTGGGTCAGACCCGGCTGGGGTTCGAACCCACGACCTCCCACTTACGGAGCGAGCACTCTACCAACTGAGCTACCGCAGTGGTTTGAATTTTCCAAATGAGATATTCAACAAAATTCATATACATGTATAAATATATATATATATGTATATATATATATCATTCAGAAAACCAGTAGTTAACAACACGACAAGATTATATTAATGAAGGTAAGTTAGTGGAACCCTAAAGGGGTGCATGGTTGTGTAATCAACGCATGTGGTACCACGTGTAAAGTGCCATTGTTTCCGCTGTTATTACGGAATAGTTGCACTATAGACTTGGCATGTATACCACACGTAAAGTGTAGAGGTGTTATAAACAATATATATATATATGTATATTATAAGCTATTAGAAAATTTTGAAATTTGCTTCAGAATGACTCAATTTTTTTTTGTCGCTACATTTAACAAAGTAATTCGTACGCTTTTCTCCGAATTCTAAGGTAGTGTTTAGTGCGAGTGCATTACAAAATTTTTGGTTACTCAATTCCTTATGGTCAGAGGTTCATTTGATATCAGTGGATTCAAATCCAGTGTTTTGGGAGAACATTCAAATATAATTATCCGGTGACCAGCTTACCAAAGAATGCCCAAAAATTAAATCCAGATAATAGTAGTAGCAGTAAGACTCAGTGCCTGTCCAAAGTCGGGAGTTCAAAATATTTTTATTGTATACTGTCTTAATATGCTCGTAACTGGTTTCATGTTCTTGGTTTACTCAAGGTCATATGCTTTATTCTACAGTACAGGCCTGTCGAAAGTTCAACACTGACCTAACGAAAAGGGGTTGATTCTTGGTGACCAAGTGACCGATATATAGATAGCTAGTGATCTAAAAACTGCCAAGAGATAGGTAAATGCTGCCAAAAATCTGCCAAGATATTCCTAATAGATGCGATTCCAAATCGGCTCTCTTTCGTCAGCTTAAGTGTTAAACTTTCGACATGTCTGTACTGTATTTGAAATAGCAGTTCATTGACTCACTCTTTTCATATATATGTGATACGATTTGTTTTATATTATGCTTAAATCCATTCCCCGGGTATACCTGTGGGTACGTTTATCATGTTTACGTTAGAATTTAACACTTGACAACCAAAAGGAAGCAACACAATTTGAGTCAGACGGCACAGACATATTAGGGGGATTTTTTTTTAATCTGAACACGCGGACTGTCCCTATTTTACTGTGGTATTTTGTGTTAGCAAAACCTTCATTGATGCTCAATGCATTCTGTGATATATTGTATATCTTAATCATCTATGGTGAAGTCATTCGAAGAGAATACCCGGTCCCCCGACATTTGAAAACATAGGTTGTTCATAGTGTATAAGCAAACTTATCGAAGTTTGCACTAACATCCGCGTTTTAACGTATTCGATTCAGGATACCGTGGCATCTTAGATCGCACATGCAATAACATTCTGAAGCACATTAACCACTCCGCAAAGCCAAGCCTACTTTCTATCTGATGTTTATACGGATAAAGCCCTCTCATTAGGAAACATGTTATCAAGATTCACAGCACGAATCCAGACAGAACAAAAATACAAAAACCAACCTGGACACGTGAGCTAACCACTTGTGTTAGTATATCGTCTGGAATTTTGTTGAGCCGTTTATTGACCAAATGTTTCATAACATCGGTTGTTATGGAACTGTTCAATCATATGGTCTAAGATATATTATCCAGGCTGAATTATTTGTCGGCAACGTGCCCCATATCATCAATAAAAAGGTCCGTTATTCGGCCTATATCTATTATCGTAATATAAAAACAAACGTCAATGGCTATAGCATAATTTAGAATCTTATACAATATGCTTAACAATGTTTAAAGCGAGTTCATTTTAATACATGTAGAAACTAAAGCATGAGGAGGGGTATTTACATCCGAAAAGGTTGCTTTCATCATTGGGCATAATCTATACACCTTCAGTGCCTGTCCAATGTCGGGGGTTTCATACTTGTGTGGTTTACCTTGAGGTTTTTTTTCTTCGCTTGCTGTAATGTTCTGTCTCATTGGTTATTCGTTACAGTCTATTGTCAAGTCTTTTTGTTCCAAATACCGAAGTTATCCATTTTTAAACACGAAATGTCTACTACCGGTATCTAGAGGTATTGCAAAACACTTTTTACGCCATTTTTGTTTGTTAAAAATTCAGTAAATTTAACCACTCTATTTGCTTAAGAACTTAAAAAATAAGATAAAACAATTGACTTTGAAGCCTGTTTCTATGGTCTTGACTGTACTGGACTATAGATGAGTAATGTTGTCACGGTCTACGCTCCAATCATGGTGGTTTCAATAATCCTACGATTAAGACTGAAATGATGGAGGAAACTGGAGTATCTGGAGAAAACCCACCTTCGGCAAGCGAACTATATTTCATTTTCATTTCATTTATTTCAAAATAAATAACCTCAGCCACTATGAGAGTGGAACATGAGGGCATGTTACATATATGTAAAAGCGATCTGGTAAGATACATTAAATATATCTTATTATATACATATATAATATAATATAATATAATATAATATAATATAATATAATATAATATAATAATATATATAATATAATATAATATAATGCATTATACTATGATACCTACAATACATTATAAATATAAAGTAAATAAATTATGCAGATAGGATATAAATAACATTTGTGACATGAGACAAAACTTTCTTGTTAATAATTTAAATAATTACAAACTTTCTTACACTAGGGTCTTCCCGAGTAAGAACCTAGGTGATGAGACGCGCTGTGATCTGTAAATGTACCATTGCGACAAGTATCCCCGCGAAATCGACAAGTATCCCCGCGAAATCGACGTTGTGGCTTTTCCGTCGTCAACGTTCACTAGACGTCAAATCAGCAAATCATGATCAGATATTAATTATATAAATGACAAGAAATTTGAGGTGATGAATTCGTCAACGTGGTAAAATAATATGTAACTAATATTTAAACAATATGTACGGATTAGTATGTTTTTTAGGTAACCGCATTATACAACAGTGGTATTGTAAATTGATAGATGAAATTAAATTCTTATCCAACGGGTGTTGAATAATTAATAGCCGGTTCATCACGGCAATACCGATATATTATCAAACGCTGGAGGATTGTTTGATAATTTCAAATTCAAATTTAATTTTATTGCTCAACACATACAAACATACAGATTATCGTAATTAGCATTGAATTAGGTTTTACGTCCCAATCTAGTATATTTTAATTGTATTGCGACGTCACCGATAAAATCGGCAAAAATTTTGACATATGTAGCGCACTCTGGACAATGCAGGGGAGGTTGTATAGCGTTTCACGGCTACCATGACACCGATTGATTGATTGAAAGGGGTTTCAAGATCTCTTCTAAAGGACCCCGTTAACTGTCGAGTGCTTGGCAATAAATTGTCACTGCCTATTTTCAAATCTTGGTCAGACCACGACAGCGGTTGGAACCCACGACCTTCCACATACGGAGCGACCAGCCCGACCAACTGAGTTTCCTTAGTGGTCCTACATTGGTGGGGAAAGAAAAATGAATATCGTATTATCTGCGTGTTACGTTGCTTCAATATAAACGTTGATTTTCCTTTTACGTTCATAGTACATTGTATTTTTGAGCCATGATTATAAAATACATTTCAGGGACCATTTGTTCGAAGCTTGATTAATTTTATTAGCAATAAAACTTAACATATCATTATTCAATCAACAGTTTTAAATCATTTTGTTTCAATTTGTGACATTCTATTCATTTTTCGTGTTTTAAACAAAAAATTCACAAAATATTTGATACAATGCAAAAATAAAATTTTGACAAACCAATTAGCTTCGAACAACTGGGCCTGGTATAATACAAGTTTAACAAATCGCAATATAAGTTGAGGAAAAATTACTCGAATGTTCCGATCTATATCTTCTTTCGATAGACTGAAGAAAGTCACAAAAGTCATCATATGACAGCAACCTGGCGTTTATTTACCCTAACTCCCTCCACCCCACCCCACCCCACCCCACTCCGTTTAACAACATACTAATGACGTATTTAAATCGATTTAGACAAACAGACTTATATAAATTAAGATTTAAAATAACTTATTTTCGCGACTTTTGAACGAAAATAAACATATACTTATTATATAACCACAGGAACCAGTTTCATAAGAAATTTTATTAAAACTACCCATAAGTATCTTATATACTCTTTTTTATATACTTATATGGGTATTTTAATTTGTTTTATTATGAAACTGGCCCCTGTGTATATAACCATACCACTGTCATTTTCGCATACATGATTATATTATAAAACATTTTAGATCATTATAATTCTAGGGACAGTCACATATTTACGTAGTCATTTTTAAGGACAATGCCATAACAGCCGATGTTATGAAACAATTAACTCCACCAGTCAACTTGTAACATATCGGTTTAATTAACACTCTCATGGAATATGTAACGAAACGTTTCCACTATAACCGGCGGTGCCACAAGTGACGTAAGTCCGTGATTAAGCTTTTAATTTTATTTATTTTTTCATTTATCGCGGGAAAGTGTGCACTAGCACACTGAAAACACCAGAAACATTTGCACCACATGGACTTGATTTTAATTAAAATCGAAAAAATGCTGATGTATTTTAGCATACATGTACGTAATTAGATTATAAAACATTTTACATGTAGATCATCAATTCCAGGGACAGTCACATGTTCACGGAGTCATTTTTAAGGACAATGCCATAACAGCCGATGTTATGAAACAATGAACTTCATCGGCCAACCTGTACTAAGTGTAATTAATACACGCATAGAATATGTAACGAAACGTTTCCTCTGTAACTAGTTTTATAAAGGAAGGTACCACAAGTACTAGCGACGTAAGTGAGCGAAATTTCCACATAGTGCTTCGTCCTCCGTGTGTGTGGGTGTCTGTGTTATGAGGGAGAAGCGAGTACACTCTGAAAGTCTTCGTAAGTGCGCACTAGTAAAAAAGCGCTACATATAAATCATTGAGTTTCAATTAAAATTGAAATTAAAATTGCTGATGCGACGTAAAACAATCAACAAACGATGATTTGGAAAAGTGGAAATCGCCAACAATTTTGTTAAAAAGTATAGGTGTCTTAGTGCCATTTCGTATGTTAACGTGGCGGTTTTGCACTTTCGTCAGTTTCGGCGGCGGTTTTGCCGTTTGGTATGTTAACGTGGCGGTTTTGCCGTTTGGTATGTTAACGTGGCGTGTTTGCCGTTTCATATGTTAACGTGGCGGTTTTGCCGTTTCGTATGTTAACGTGGCGGTTTTGCCGTTTTATATGTTAACGTGGCGGTTTTGCCGTTTTATATGTTAACGTTGCGGTTTTTACCGTTCGTATGTTAACGTGGCGGTTTTGCCGTTTCGTATGTTAACGTGGCGGTTTTGCACTTTCGTCAGTTTCGGCGACGGTTTTGCCGTTTCGATGTTAACGTGGCGGGTTTGCCGTTTCATATGTTAACGTGGCGGCTTTGCCGTTTCGTATGTTAACGTGGCGGATTGCCGTTTCGTATGTTAACGTGGCGGTTTTGCCGTTTCGTATGTTACCGTGGCGGTTTTGCCGTTTCATATGTTACCGTGGCGGTTTTGCCGTTTCATAGGTTAACGTGACGGTTTTGTCGTTTCATATGTTAACGTGGCGGTTTTGTCGTTTCATATGTTAACGTGGCGGATTTGCCGTTTCCTATGTTAACGTGGCGGATTTGTCGTTTCATATGTTAACGTGGCGGTTTTGTCGTTTTGTATGTTAACGTGGCGGATTTGTCGTTTCATATGTTAACGTGGCGGTTTTGTCGTTTTGTATGTTAACGTGGCGGTTTTGCCGTTTCGTATGTTAACGTGGTGGTTTTGCCGTTTCGTATGTTAACGTGGCGGATTTGTCGTTTCGTATGTTAACGTGGCGGTTTTGCCGTTTCGTATGTTAACGTGGCGGTTTTGCCGTTTCGTATGTTAACGTGGCGGTTTTGCCGTTTCGCCTGTTTGTGACTTTTTTGTTTGCTGTTTCGTCTTGCCATTCGTATGTTAACGTGGCGGTTTTGCC
This sequence comes from Anadara kagoshimensis, assembly GCA_021292105.1. Classification (NCBI taxonomy): domain Eukaryota; kingdom Metazoa; phylum Mollusca; class Bivalvia; order Arcoida; family Arcidae; genus Anadara; species Anadara kagoshimensis. Next base: position 59,596,707 of record CM037873.1, on the reverse strand, counting down.
GTTTCGCCTGTTTTGTGACTTTTGTTCGCCGTTTCGTGTTGCCATGTGACGTATTTTTTCGTCTGTTTGTGTGAGGTGTTGCTGTTTCGTCTGTTTGCTTGATGGTATTGCCGTTCCGTCTGTTTGGGTGACAGTGTTTGCGTTTCTTCAGATTTCGTGGCGTTGTTGCCATTTTGTATGTTTCTCTACGGTTTTCGGCCTTTAGCCTTCTTGTCTGTTGCATGGCGGTTTTGTAGTTTTGCCTTTTCAGCTGTTCAATAATGAAGAATTTTCAGTCATCTCATTTATTTATTTATTTTTATCTATTACAATTTTTTTGTGATTCACGTGATGAGTTTGCAAAGCGAAATTAACAAAACAGGAAACAAATACAACCACAATGTTACCACGATTAAAAAATAACACCACGTAAAATAAGACGCATTAAAATACATGTATACAATTGATTTTTAAATTTTATTTCAACCCGTTCAGTTATGTCTTTTTGCATGGCGTCATTTCGTCGACCTTAAAATTTCAAACATAAAGGCACCATTCTTAAAAATTCAGCAGCATAAATGTTATTAAAGAGACTGTGGCTTAAAATGTACTTAGCAATATTATAAAGTCAATGCAACGAAGAACGCAAAACATTTATAGGTTTGGTGTCGAAAGTTTTTATAAGATTGTCGTTCTATTTTTTCTAATCATTTATCGTTCAATAAATTTAAAATATGGTATATAACAATTTAAATCTGTGACAAAGAATGTGTCTCCATTTTATGAACCCCCGTGTGGCTGGACAAAGTAACAATGATTCTTATACACGCCCACATTTCCTTTGTGGGGGTATATAATAGTTCAGAGATAATGTTGAAAACAATATAATCAACAACACATTTCCATGGTCACTACCTTACAAACGCTGAATCATTTGTTGTTGTACTAACCATGTGTACAATAATAGATTGAATGGGAATTTACATCCAAGTCAACAAAGTTTTACTTATATCGAGACGTCATCAGCTGTAGGTGAAGTACCAGAAAATTTGACCTTAGCAACAAGGAACTGAGATCAATATTCACCGAGGGTTCTTTTTCGAAGCGAGCACTCGTCCAACTAATATAAGTATATGAGCAACGAGACAATTAAGAGAGATGAGAGACAAAAGATGTTTTGATAAACTGAATATCTGTTTTAAAACCAAGGTGACCAATATACAAATATCATTGTCACCTGTGGCAGCTAAACTGAGGTTAAACTTATTTTAACACTTGATCACATGATGTCTTAAGTCTTCAACATTTAAGTACATGTAAATCTATTTTTAAAAGTCTGCTCACAATCCATATCCATGTACGCTCACTTGCCAAAATCGGTATTGTAATAAAATCATCTCAAAATCCTGGTTAACAATTGTAACATTTGAAAGTAAATGTCACCATTTGCTCATACAGGTTTTCCATGTACTGATGATATAAATCGACTTGATAATGCGGTTTGAATAAATCTTTGTTTTTAGGTCTCAAACTCTGGCATTATTTATTATTTAACAAAATGTAACTTATGATTAACAGGAGATTAGTCCAGCAGACTTTATATAATTATAAACACTTTTTCAATGTTGGTAGAGATTTGCGTGCGATTTAAAGGTTACATTCCTTTTGTTTCATAACATTTGTAATTGTGACCTTGAACAAAGGTCAATGTAAGCCAGCTTCACTAACTTTCGAATTGTTAAAATCATGTACTGATGCTATACTACTATATTATAGGCCTTGCCTTCACAAAAGGAGTTCCATGATTATACTACTTCCGAGTTGCTGTTGAATGAGCAAAGGTCAAGCAATTGGTAAATCTTCTGGAATTAAATAAAGGTCAAGGTCGATCAGCTTTTGAAAATTTGAAAGAGCTCAAACCAGGCAAGTTCAGTTACCATTGATTTATTGGTAGTGAAAAGTTTATGGGCAACAAAAACAGAAATGGAGTGGAGTAATCAAGTTTTAGGTCCAGTCAATTATCTTTCACTGATACTGAGTAAGTCAGTTCAGATATGGTGGAGGAAATCAGAGTGCCCAAAGAAAACCACTGACCTTCTGAAAGTAAACCACAATTTTTCTCGCAATAGGATTTGTCCCGAGTTAGGTTTTAACTTAAGTGGTAACAGGTAATGTGATCTTTAAGTGTGTGCTACTGAACACTCTACTAATGGAATTCTGCATTGGAATAGGACATCAAAGCAAATTAAAAATCAGAAAAAAAACTGCATACACACTAGTTTGAATTTTTTTCAAACACCAAAGCTTCAAATCAGCAACATTTGCCTCCCTTGGCGATATACTGGCAACACAACAATATTACATCATAATCACACCCCGGTACTCACTTTCCCGGAAAGTTCAGTTTCTAACCTAACTTGTCACTTTCAAAGTTTTTACTTTGTTTCTAGATTTTGTTTTTGACATGGATTAGTATGTTTGTTTTTGATTATACATCATTTTTATTAGTTCTCAATATTATTTATAATTAAATGTATATAATATAATAATACAATTATGTATAAAATCAATGTAAGAGTCATCAATAAATTAATATGATTGTGATGATGAATTTGTTCTTAAAATTAATCTATCCATGATTCACAGTAGGAATGTTGCTAACATTTACACATGCCAAATATAAATGTATGTACTTACCACACACACACACACATACACACACACATACACACAGGTGTGTTCAAGCACATTAATATTTAAAATCTGGTGGAAGCACTTGTGTTAAATACAGTGGTACCCCTACTCACAATGCCATTTTGCAGTAGAAATGTGACCTGATAAACTGGTTAACTCTCTTTATATAATATTTTACTATGTTACTGTAATACTTTATCCAATGTATATTTAACACTGTAGACTGGCTCTATCTACAGATAACAAGATATAACAAATTCAGTACTATATAAAACATCCAACTAGATCTGTACCATGGAAGAGTTGCACCAATGAAGTCGTGACATGCATGTCCAGGTGTATGCAATGGCTTTATGAAGAGTTGCAGCACATATCAGGTCTATACAATAGACTTATGAAGAGTTGCACCAATTAAATTGTGAAATTCCTGTCCATTGGTATAACTCTATATCCAAAGTCTACTGTACATATAAATACTCTATACTATGGGATTGGTCTATCAAGAGGGGTAGCACTGTAAAAAGTCAATTTAAATATAATATTTATAAACATAATCAGTCTTGGATTTTCAAAATACTGCGTTTTTCCAAATCTTCCATTTCTTTGCACATAAGCAACATTATAACGAAGTTCATGAAACTTTGATACCGGCACCTGAAAATATGAAAGATAAAATAGATGTACATGTATACTACAAATATTTGATTTTGTCAACATTCAAAGAAATTTCTTGCATAGGGTTTCATTAAATTGACAGTATAGAAGGAACTACATGTAATGTATGTTCATAAATCTGCAGGTGTACATTAAATGCATGCAGCATTTAAGAACAAAAGGGAAGTAAGTTGCACATCATATATTACTAGTTAGGGTAAACAAATATGGTGACATGGTATGCAAGTCAAACAGAATATGAAATTGAGTTACAAATGCCAAACTAATACAACTTTGTAGTGTGACAAAAATGCCACATATACTTTACCTAGAGTGGTGGGTTTGTTATAGAAATGATTTAAGTCCCAGACAAGATAACTTCATTTATTCAATATATTACCTTAATATGGGTGAAGTTGTAGATTTACAATTCAAACTCAGGTAATGCGTATTTCTTTTTTATTAAAAAATTGTCACAAATATAAATACATGTAAACTGAAAAATTATCAACTTTCTCCTAATTTTTCTCAATGATTATGGATGGAATTGGACCCAGTGGATCCAGCACTAATGTTTCATTTTAATGAATATGGATGGAATTGGACCCAGATTATATGTGGAACTGGACCCAAAGGATCCAGCACTAATGTTTCATTTTAATGAATATGGATGGAATTGGACCCAGATTATATGTGAACCTGGACCCAAAGGATCCAGCACTAATGTTTCATTTTAATGATTATGGATGGAATTGGACCCAGATTATATGTGGAACTGGACCCAAAGGATCCAGCACTAATGTTTCATTTTAATGATTATGGATGGAACTGGATTCAGTACTAATGTTATGTACAAACCTCAAATGTGTGTATTTTGTCATTACTAAGTGTTATTTCCATTAAAACTGTTGGCTCTAGTACTCTGTTTAGAACACTGAAATAAACAAACAACACAATCTTAATAATCAAACTAAACTGAATGTTAATCTGTCTATAAGGTCAACAATGAACTGTACAAAATCCTCAAAAACTAAGGTATACTCCCTCAAGCAAATTAAAGTATTTCCTAAGCTAAATTTGGATAAATATATTTTGGTCCTTTGGATATTTTTCTCAATTTTTCTTCAAGCACAGCGACACCTGATGAGGAATTAATTCCAAAACAGCCATGTAGTGCTTTAACACTGGTATACCGGGTAACAGAAAATCATGTTATATACAAATGTATGTTAAATCCCCAGAATTCTGTTATCTATTATTCAGTTTTAAATAAAATGGTACATTAATAAACCTGTATTGGCAATTTATTGATTTTTGTTATAGTAATATCAGCCATATTTGATTTCTGAGGGACATGTTGGATAAAAATTTAAATCACCAACAACCAAGGACTTTCCATACCAAATTTGATATCAATCGGCTCAGTTGTTTCAGATTAAGAGATTTTTAACAATATGGCTAAAAATAGGGAGCAAAATCAAGTCAACCAAAAATTTTATGATTTTTTATGCTCCTATCCTATAAAAGATGTCTGACAGTTTAGGGTGTTCATCATTATATCATGTGTTGCCCTCCATAACATTGCACAGAAGTTTAAATCACAATAGATATAATATTACGTTGTTTGATGTTTTCCTGCCAAAGTCATTTCAACTGAAAATAAGATCTGCACAAATACAATGGTTGATGAATCTTGTTGTAAAAAAAAGTTGGCAATACTAGATTCATAATTCACCTTGTAATTTATTCCAATGCAGGGTCATTTTGGACTGTTCATTAGTGGATGATACACTCAGGTGATTATGTCTTGATCAATGTCTATATTTTTATTTATTACATCTATTGATGACATTTACGTACCTAGTTGATATTGCTACATCAACTCTCCATTTAAATGATTTTATTTGTGGAAGACGTGGCCGGCTTTCTATTGACTCATTCTCTATTTTTGGTCTCCTGCAACATATATAAAACCAAAATATAACAAGTTATAACTGAAATGGGATGGCATTTCAAAAGTGTAACCCAAAACCAACCTCAACTGGGAAATCCCCAAACATGTGCATGATAAAAATAGGAATAGCCAACAATACATCTACTCAACTCAAAGATTATACCTGTGAAGTTTTACAAAGTTATGTTAAAAATAGTTTTCAAAGAAAAGTGACTGACAAAATGTAGGCAACATTAATGGAGTTAATTCTGCTATGTCCCACCACTTTGGTGGGACCATAATAAATCTTTTGTATTTGTGATAAAAGAAATGTGAACAAATTCAAATGAAAGAGCATGGAGGTCTTATATGTCACAAGGTCGAACAATGAAATATTTTTAAATACAATAAATAATATAGAATTATTAATACAGATATTAATGTAATATTTATGAATCCTGGAGTGGAGCAATAGTGATTTATCAGTACTCTCCATCAAGATTCTTTCACTTTAACTGATGTAGCCAATTCCTGAAACCAGAGTACCTAGAGAACACCATTGATCTTTGACAAGCAAACTGACAAACTTTTGCACACTAGGAATAAACTGAGTGGGATTCAAATTTAGAACTGAACCCTTGAGATTTATGAAGAGATGTCTGCCATGCAACTCATGAACAATGTTGTCAGTCTGCGGTGAATCTGGCAGATGGAATTTTTATAGAACTTTACATTATCATCGACAAGCTTTAATTACTGCATATATATTTTAACAAAACTTGAGTGTATGATTATAAAATAATATCAGCTGTGAACTGACAACATTGAGAACAATAAGCATCAACATGATCAAGACACCATTCCATGATGATCAGCAATAATTTTTTCTTCATATTTTATCAAAACTCACTTTGCACCAAAAACAACACTTGATAAATCTGCATGGAACTGCTCTGAAATTCTGAAATGAAAGAAATATTCAATCAATATAAGTACATAAAACATTAATTAATAGCAAAATGTCCAGAAGTTTTAAGTAAAATAAATCATATAGAATACAGTGCATCATGTGTAGCCAAATTCACAACTGGCTACTTAAAAAGGACTTTATTTTGGAAATTTGGCTACAAATAATTTTAAATTTGAAGACCTAGGATATCCAATAATGTTTTTGCAGTGTTCAACTTCTGAATTATTATTTTCACTAAATATCAAGTCATGTTGGCTGTAAAAATGAAGTTATTCCAGAAATATTGTATATAAAGTATACAATATTATTAATGGTTAACTTACTGTAATTCTTTTAAATCTTCTACAAACATCTGGAAAACAAAATAAATAAATAAATAAATAAATGAGCAATCTGAACGCAATATTTGTTCAAATAACAATTTGTTACTTTTATTTTCTTATAAAAATTACAAACTTTTATACTAGTATTTTGTATATAGAGTCACATTCCGTCTTAGAATTTTTAGAGGGGGGTATTTTCACAAATTTTCCTCTCAAAGCCCAAAACATCATTTTTTTTGCATTGTAATATGGTCAACTAACTTGACCAAGGCCTCAACAGTGAGGTCATTTGGCAAAATAAGGGATCAATGGCCTCTTCTAGAATGAACACTGATTAAGTAATTGGTAGATTTTATTGTGCAGTAAACACATCTGAATCTGTCTTACCTCTGGTTTGAGTGATGTTAACGGCAATCTTAGAGCACATTTCAGTAATGAGTATAAACCAGTATATATTGTACTTAAAGTCTCCTCTGTAAGGTCAGAGGTCACTATTTCTTTAAAACTGTCAAAATTTACATCTTTCCCTTCCATATAAGATACAATCACTGCAATAAAATAAAATATAATCATATAGACTTATGGTAATAAACTGGAAATAGTTCCATTTGTACCCTCCACTAAAATTTCAATTTCGACTAAAAAAAACCTTAAAATGACGGAATCAAGCAATTTTATACATTTCTTTGAAAAATAATTTTCAAGAGTTTTACATAGAATTTAATAGGTGGAGGGGGGGATTACAAAAGGAAGTCTTACCAATAAACTAACTTAATAATGTATTAAAATAAAGCAAACAGTGAGGAGTGGAGTGATGGAGATATATACCCCAGTCAAGATTTCTTTACTTATATTGAACTGGTCAGTTCAGGATGGTGGAGGAAACCAGAATGCCCAGACAAAACCACAAACCATCAGCAAAATAAGCTGATAAAATTTCTCACTCTAGGATCTGTCTGAGGTGGTTTCGAACCTAGAGAGCGAGACAGTGATGGGTAAGTATGTACTTTAGACCACTCGGCTACCAAGTGCCATGGCTTGAATCCTGTCTGCAACAATATTGTCACTTCATTTCACAATATTTACAATCACATTGTTTTTGCTTCAATGCAGTGTTTGACCTCGATTCTACTTCATGACTCGATGCAGTTGAATGGAGCACGCGAGCAGGGAATTGTACCATTTAATGACGTCACTGATACTAGTACGTCATTAGTTGCCGTGACGCTGCTTTGGTACCGTGATGTCAGCCTTTGTCGGAACATTGTGGGCGTGGCCGGCGATACGTCAATGATGCCGACAGTTGGAACAGTCAATTTTTAAGGAGGTAGTTATAGTTGTTTTTCTTTTATGAAAAGTGTAAAAATGTCAGTTTATATTTTGTGTTTATTTGAAAAAGTTGCAAATGATTGTAAATATAAGGAATGACATTTACTTTGACTGTACTGCATGGAGTTATGCAGTAGAATGGACTGTCTCAAATAACCATGAAAGCCTTCGGCTTTCATTTAATTTGAGACAGTCCATTCTACTGCATAACTCCATGCAGTACAGTCAAAGTAAATGTCATTCCTTAAATGCTGCTGACTTATCAGAATAATGGACTGGTGGGACGTCAACCTCTGCAAATGCTGTCTTCGCACCAAATAGCTGTTCTGGGGTGAGATAATACCAGAGAGCTGAGTCTACAAAGAGGATAGTGGTGCCATTTGGGCACAGAATCAAGAAGGGTGTCCAAGTACAAAGCAGACACACACCTAAATCACCACCAGTCATGACCACATCAGGACATTCTAGTGTGATCTGAATGGTACATAGTGCAATAAAATTAAAAAGTGAGCTTTATTACTACACTGGGAATTATAAAAACAGAGAAGCTGAGATCCAAGAGGTTTAACTTCTAAAGTTCTATCCAATAAATGTTTAGGTAAAGCATTTCTTACTCTGTAAAATCTTTCTAAAGTTCTGTTTGTCTAACTGAGACAATGGTTTGACACATGCTTTAACATCTGTTGGAATTCTTGCTCCATAAAACGGACTTCTGTCACTGGCAACACTTTTACCACTACCGGTCACCTGAATGATCGACATGGTGGTGGAGGCAAAACAATTAAAAGTCTGTAAATATCGATATAGGACAATTTATGACATCGGGGCTTTTAAAACAAGATTAAATACATTGTTCGAAATCTACATTAGAAGTTGTAAACCATCACATATTGCATGTGTGCTTCTGTTTTGGTGTAAAATCATTTTCATCAACAGTGACAGCACTGCCCCCTTGAAACGGAAGCGGAAATCACGAGGAACCAAATATTCAGTGCAGAACTTTAACAAGATCGTATCCTAAATTAAACCAACCTATCATCATACAACCAATCTTGGTATATTTTTATTGCTTTAGCTTTACAGCATACGTTCAAGATTAAATTCATTACACTATGCATGCGAGAACATATTTTTATTTGTGCATGTATGTATTTTCTTTTTCAAACTATATAATATTGCATTGTATTATAATCAAGGGGAGATAATTCTAGTTTCAGTTTGAGATGTATCCCGGCCCACTTTTTTCCAAGTTAATATCTGGTATCATGGTCCGACTAATCAATCCACTAAACCTCAATTTTCAGCTGATTTTAATTACTTTTTTTTGGGGGGGGGGGGGTTGTGGTCTGACGGCTACCATTATTGAATTCTTAAATTTCTGCTGAAAACAATGAAAACGAAAACACGCATCCCGGAACGGAGTATTACCTTACCTCGCTCTCTCTGGCAGCATGTCGGAACACTCCCTAAAACATTATTTTACCGATCCATGCTTGACTTTAAACCATCGATATCGGTAGAAATGCATGGTTCTCTGTCTCTTCAGCTCTCTATCGGCATTTTTGCGCCGTCGGAAGACCGTCACGGATTACACTTGAAATGCAACTGTATTGACCAACCAGGTCGCGTGTTGAATTTAAATGGCGAAAATCGCAGCTCTAGCTTTACGGAAAATATAAAATATCCTTTTTGTGAAAATATTGATTTTCCATCAATATTATCGATTCCATTTTTTATCTTTGATTTCTATGACAAACCCAAAATTAATACACAGGTCAGACATTCCTGATGATCTGATGATTATCTACTTATTTTGCTGCTCTTTGTTGTGCGTTTTCTAGAACAACAGTGAACAATGGCATCTTTTTCATTTTATTTTGTTTTATTTTTTTTTTAATATTTCATTCCAGACGGTGCTAGCATATCCAATTTTAGGTTTGAGATGTACATATATAATACATCTCTGTATATTTCTGAAAATTAAGAAAATGAATTCCAGACACATACCTAACTTACCTCAACCATATAAGCATTTTTCCATCCGAATCATAGCCGGGAAATTTCTTTAGAATGCCGCATGATTATGGTAAAATAACGTTAAACAGAACTTGATTTGGTTTGGTCTTAATACAGGGCAGAGCACATGGTTGATTAGTCTTCCGGTTATATGATGAAGAAAAAGGTCATGAATTATCATTATGCATTATATGATGATTATTATTGATTTTAGAGTACCCTAATATATGAATGCATATGTAATAAAAATAAACATACTTATCCATTTCCGAATCACAATCCAGAAGCAAAGTAAAAACCTTGGAACTGACAAGTTAGGTTAGACACGTGAACTTCCACCAGGGAAGTGAGGCCGGGTGCTCCGGAAGAGTAAGCACCTCCTGTTTAGCTAGCTACACCCGTCACGTGTGTAAACAAAATTGTGTGAAAGGAACATGGAACTATGAGACGTCAAATATATCCAAGGCAATCCTGGACACAGAGACATCAAACTTATCAATACTGTAATGACGGCCATAAAACTTTTTGAGGGCCTTGATGTAGTGTAATTTTAACCACGATACCTGTGTTGCCAAACGTAACTACGTGGAAAGAATACCAGAAAAAAGTAAGACAAAATAATAATAATAATAATAATGAATTTAAATTTAAGAAAATTAAAGATACAAAAGTTATGAACAGCAAAGCACAAATGATACACTGTCACGGAATGGAGTCAGTAGTACAGGTATCTTTTCAGTTAGGATACGATCAAAACGCTGATAAATTAAAAATATTACAATTTACATTTTTCATGTATAATTTACATGCACCAATTATAATTATCAATAAAAAAATAAATATATAATTTATTGTTTGTTTTTTTAATATACAAATAAGCTACTTGTGATTTACAGCAAATCGTTTCACCGGTATACATTCAGTCCGTTACAGCGAACTCAAGATGGAAGGCGATTTGAGAACAAGGTGTATATCTACTTCAAACTAATTTAATTTTTACCTTTAACAAAGGCTAGGTCAAATATCTGACCTCAACAAATCGATCAGTTAATTCGCATATCTACAGTGTGACCCCGATACGCGAACAGTGACACTTTAATGTCGATACAAAGCATTTATTGATGCAGTCCACCTTGTCCGTTTCAAAACTTCTCTTCACACCATTAGATCACGAAAAAAAACCCAATAAATTTCCAGTTTCATTAATCCAGGGGATGGTTGTCATAGTTTAACATCTACATTCTATAAAATTTGCCTGTCCAGGGCAAAAAATGACTGTTGCATTATAACTTTAATATACCACATCACTCATTACTCGTAACGTTGCATCCCTTCTTTTGACGGAGCACCTGGTCTTAAGTTTCACAATCGGGATTTTCCGAATAACTTGGGTTTGAAGAAGTAGTAATTTTTGAGATCAATTTAAGCTTTATAAGGATCTATATCCCATTTGATATTTTTGCAAATATTTATGTTTAACATCAATAATTTAGTAATAAGGACTGAAACTGGAGGCTGTTAAAATTATGATAACCTGCTTCCTTTTTTATATGAAATATCAAACATGTTAATGGGATAGTTCTACAGCATACCAATAATTGTTACCATGTGATAGACCTAATTATTTCTGTCGTCAACAACCCTTTTTGTTGATGATATGGGACCATATCAATATATAGGGTTGTTGACGACAGAAAAAATTGTCTAACCATGTGATGGTCCTTGCATTGGAGTCAAACACTTGTGCTTAATAACCATTGAGAAAGTGCAACAGACCACTGACATTCTGATATCAAAAGTTGAATTACTAACACGACAAGGCTCACTTGGTTAGGACGTTGGTCCAACATAATCTGAACCCAATACGATTTTATTTATGTCATTACCACAATGACTGAATCCAAATTACTGGTAATGCTATTTATTCATATTTTTCATTATATTGTGATAGAATATGAGAAGATTATTTATTTATTTATTTATTTATTTTTTTTCTAGGATGATGATGGATGAAGAGAAGACAAACAGTGTAATGAAGACACTTATCTTATTTAGTATAGCAATGATGTTCCTGCCTGTGTTTTTATACTTTGCAAGTAAAAGTTTATTTTTTGAAGGTATGTACAGAGTAGTCTCCCCTTCAGTGTTGTTACCCATCCTGTGTTTCTGTTATTGTAAAGGACTTTATGAGATAGGGACTTTATGTAAACTAGCTTTCCGATAATTCAAAATTATCAGTAGCATTTCCAAAATTTGTGAAAATATAGTCTATGTAGGCATTTTAAAGTATTTTTTTCCACAAATTTGTTGAAATCTTTGAAAGAATTTATAAGAAATAAATAAGTAACCATGCAATTGCGATTTTGACTACCTAGAATGGAAACAGGTATATACTTAATTTCTTGACATTTTATTAATGTACTGAACATAAATTACCTGGTACATATAAAACCGTAAGAATAGTTTTTTAGAGTTTCAAAAATATTGATTCCATGGATGCAATATGAGTATTCTTATTGAAAAAATACAAAATACAGGTATATTCTGTTCCTTTGTCTGGTGAATTGGATTTAGAAAGCAGTGTTTTACTAGAGTTATCGAACTTAGAAGCAAGGTTTTACCAATCTCTATTTGATACAGTCATACATACATTGTATTTTTACCAATCTCTACTTGAAAGTTGATACAATCATACATACATCATATTAATTGTCATTTCTTTGTCTTTATTTTAGCAATAATGGGAATGTCCAGTCAGAACAGTTACTTTTATGCAGCATTCGTTGCCATAGGAACTGTGCACATAATACTAGGACTATTTATATACAGAGCATTTACCGAAGGGACTACAAAATCAACATCAGTTAAATCAGACTAGAAGACTAAACTTTATGTCAAGTTTTATTATAATTTTGTATTTTGTTGGCTGGCTGTTGACATGATGATGTTGCCATGGTTACATGTTTCATTATTATTTTGTCTTACATAGCTCCTGGCTGTTAACATGATCATGTTACCATGGTAACATGTTTCATTATAATTTTGTCTTACATGGCTGCTGTCTGTTAACAATAACATGATCATGTTACCATGGTAACATGTTTCATTATAATTTTGTCTTACATGGCTGGCTGGCTGTTAACATGATCATGTTACCATGGTAATATGTTTTATTATCATTTTGCTAAATGCAGTAAGCTGACTGTGAATATGATCATGTTTACAAGGTAACGTGTGGTACCTAAGCTGACTGTGAATATGATCATGGATAAAAATTTTATTGCTAAATGTTGAAGAAAATAGAGTGCCATGGAGAAGAGGGATTTATTTGAAGTGCAAGCCTTTGGTAGACAGAGTTTCATTTTATAATGACAAGCTGTAAATCAAGGGATATAATGTATTTATTTCAATCAGTTTACTTATGCTAAAAAAGTTATTTCTTTTGTGCTTGTAAAGAATTAGATTTCCACATCTTCACTAGATGTAAACAATCAAGTTGAAGCCAAGACTGATAAAGTCACTGTATACAGCATCAATGCTGTCAGAAAATTTAGTTTTATGATGTTTGATACTATTTGTAATTCTTCAAATTTTCTGTAGTACCTTTAAACTAGGAAATTATGTGCCTGTATTGCCAAATTAGCAGGTCTTAAGTTATTTCATCTACAGTAACTTTACAATCATAAATGTTTATTAAATTTCTCAATTTTAGTGGGTTGAAAATTCCACAAAATTTAATATGTTTACCTTTTAAAGACCAGCATTTTGATTTATTTTCACAAAACACTATTCTACAAAATTATATTTGGATTTCTTACCAAATTACAACATTTTAGCCAAACCAATTTGAATACTTTTACATTAGCAGTATACTGTTGGTGTTTCATTTCTGACTAGTATCCTGTGTTAAGAATGACCCTCATTATGTTTGAAAAGATTTTCAGAGAAAAAAAATGGCTTCAATATCATCTTTTAATTTAAATTTCTTCTTTTAAGTATGTTTCAGAATATTGAATATTGTAACTTTTGGATTAGGAAAAAAATTAAGGGTGGATGGTTATATTCAGAAATTAAGATATATTGGCATTTAATAGATTAGTTTCTCAGAAGAATAGTTAAGACAGTTTTAATTTTTGTCTCAAAAATAGTGATTTTATTGGATAATTTATGTAAAACATACAACATACAACATGTACATCATAAAATTATGTATAAACTGTAGTCTAAATTTTGAGTCTTTGACATGGTTGTTTGACCTGATTTATGAATGTTGGACAGTTATTACTGCATGTGAAAGTGAGTTTAGTAAAATGACACCTTCTTCCAACAAGATGACAGTTTGCCCTGGTAACTAAGTATTTTAAGTAAAGCTGAAAATTGGTTAAGGTATTTTCTTTTTGTTATGGTCCCTTGATTTATTTATATAATTAAAGATAAGATAGTTATCACTATTTTTGTTCCATGTGTTGTGTAATAAATGTAACATTACATGTATAATATTTGACATGCATATCATCATCCTAGGAATCATTTTTGCCTCTTGTAAACACCTGTAAATATTGAGAATCAAGATGTAACATATGATGTTGGTATTTTCATTACCATGCTTTTGACACTTCTTCATCCAGCTTTGCCAAAATAATGAAATGATTTAACCATGGTGTAGAGAGAGAGAGAGAGAGAGAGAGAGAGAGAGATGCTAAGTTAACGAAATAATTTAATCACAGTGTAACAAAAAAAGAGAGCAAGCAAAAGAGAGAGTTGTCAAAATAATGAAATGATTTAATCACACTAACAGAGAGAGAGAGAGAGAGTTGTCAAAATATTGAAATGATTTAATTGTGGTGTAATAAAGACAGAGAGATTCACATTCCACTGGTATTTTAATATGAGGGGCAAAAATTTCAGTCACTTTGGTGTTTTACCTTTTCTTGTCATCAGGTGTATTGTATGTGATTGGGATCTCCAAATTTGGGAAAATATCTTCTAATACAGAAAATGGTGTACTAAATTCAGATGAAAACACTTAACAATGAGCAAAAATGATCCTGGGGGTGATGGTGAGAATTTATACACTACAAGAATAAAGCACAATATCGGCAATGTATTACAGTAAATCCTTGATTCAATGCTGCAATATGTTCCATCAGATTTTGGTGCTATAAAGTGGTTTTTGATTAAAAAATCAAGGAAGGCTTGTGAAGATAAACATGAAACAAATGGTCACAAATAGTATGGTGATAAGGAAGGTGGCAAAGTTATCGAGGGTCATTATAATGAGGTTTTACTGTATTATATTTTATGGCAAAAATTTGACCCTTGTAGTTTACTGGAAGATTATGTCTAGTAGAACATTGAGTAGTCCTATGCAATATAAACATCACAGAATGTCCAGGTCATACTTCATGTATAGTGATTAAATGTTTGAGTGTTAAAACATACAGTAGAATTTTGGTAACATTAACCTTGCTTCTAAACACACTCTGTATAAGTCATTCAGGATCTGATGGCCATGTATACAATGAGTCTATTTAAACATTAGAGTTGTTGTGTGAAACATTTATATGTATTGGAATCACAAACTAGATGTTTTCCTGTATAATTTTATTCTAGAAAATTGTGATGTAATAATTATGTCCCCCAAACAAAGTTAGAGGACATATAGTGTTAAATCCATTTCTTCTGTTAAAATTTTGTCTGCCACTATTCTAAAAAAACTGTTTAACATAATATCATCCTCATGAATCTGTATAGAAACAATTTTGGGTAGAGTACAAGTGCCTCTGCCTATTCATAACTCCATCATGCACATGGCTGGGAAAATATGGATTTCTCAGTTGCGATTTGATTAGGGGAACACTTTTGAAATGGCAACTCATTAGTTATAACTTGTTTTCCATATTGTTCCACACAAATGTTTATGGGGTATTTTGTTAAACACCATTGTATAATGATAGTGCTAGTTTTCTGTACTGATTTGTTGTATATCAGAGTGCTAGTTTTCTGTATATCGGAGGTGAATGTATTGGCATTGAGCTATGTAAATCATCAGTAATGTTATATCATTTTCCATGTGAAGTGTGTGTTAAGAATGCTTACAGACACAGAATTATGCCTCTCATAGTTAGATGATGTACAAAATTGGGTCCTGATCTCAAAATTGAAATGTTTTCTATAAAGTATTACAGTTTTAGGTCCTTACTGAAAAATTACAGGCCAGACCAAAAAGCTACAACTTCAAGGCTGGAAGACTTGTCTAAAATTTTAACTTTAGATAGCATCATCTATAGTTGAAATGTTAGAAATTAAACATTCTCAATCTATACATAACATATAAAAATTTATATCCCAGTTATTCCAATGACATGATATTTTACTTCAGAACAGAATTTTTTTTTTTAAATTATGACAGAAACAAAATTTTAAAATAGTGTAATAAATTTTGGAACATAATACCAGAAGAAAATAATTATAGGCAAATACACAGTAATGATATATATATGTGTCTAGTCTTAGTAATCATTGGGTGACCAATACCACTGGACTATAATTATGAGCAAATACAATATAATGATGTAGTATTTACCGGTAGTCTAATATGTTGGTTATCATTGTTCATATCTACATGAAAGAAAGGTGTAAATATCTAATGTTGTTGATATAATGTTTCATATTTATAAACAAATGAAATAAATAAAATATATAAAGATCATTTGTAGTGGTTTGTGTAGTTATATATGAAGAACATTCTGATACACTTTGTTATGCACATAAAACTTGCTGTTAAAGCCGATGTTTTTACCAGTGGTTGTCATATATATATATATTTCCAGAATCATTAGAGTATTTAAATTGTGGCATTTCGAACCTTTGATCTAAATATTGGCGAGCCAGACAACTATAAACAAGTTTAGTGTTCTTATTGACCACAGTTCCTTTTGCTGCCTATGTTCGAACCTTAATTTGGCAGATCCTAGTTTGAGAAAGATTGTCAACTTGCCAACATACTGATGTTTACTCCAGGTACTCTGGTTTCCACCACGATCCCAGAATTGACTGCCTCAATATTAGTATCTTGACTTGAGGATAAAACACTATTACTCTACTCTTAACACATTTGGAGCAGCATGGATATCGACAACAATTAAACTTTAGCAAGTAAAAGTAGGACATCAATTAAACACAGATTGTTGCATTTATAGTTATTAAAAGGCAACCATTTTGAATTGGATTTGATTAAGCAGAATAAGTTTTATCAATTGATGATTTTGAGTTGAGAGTAATGGTGTTTAACGTCCCAGTCAAGAATATTTCACATATTATATCGAGATGTTGTCAGCTATAGGCGAAGGTGCAGAAATTTTGCCCGTGTGTTGTGCTGATAGCATTTTACAGCAGGGTTCTTTATCATACCAAACCCACTGCGACACAGGACTTTGTTTATTTTAAGTTCCCATCTGAAAGAACCATGACTTTCATTTCGAAAGAACAGTCACTATGTTTACCCACTTTCAAGTCTTGTGCAGACCCAGACAAATCCTTGACCTCCCACTTATGGAGCAAGCACTCTACCAATTGAGTTACTGCAATGGTATAATTAATAATTTTGACAAGATCTATCAGACTTCTGCTACCTATAGAGAATTATCTGAAACACAATACATTTGAGTAGACTAATCAGATCTTGATTAAACTTTAGTTAACTCAATTACCAATTTCAAATTAAATACAGTACCCTAAATCCTGCTAGTGACCTCCTCTTTATCAGGACCACCTTGGGACCAATGATGATTCTTCATTATCACAAAGTGAGTTATGTGTAGTAATGGTGTTATACACCCAAATTAAAATTCTTTTACTCAAATGAAGGTGGTCAGTTCAAGGATAGTGGAGTGAAGTAATATTTTTTTTTCATTAAAGAGTACATACGTATATTTCTCTTTATATGGAGGCAGTCAGTTTTGGAATAGTAGAGAAAACCAGAGTGCCTTTGTGTTGCTGCCTACCCAGTAATTAGAATTTGAACTGGCATGAGTTACATTGGGTTTCACAATTTTTCCTTAAATGTTTGATGAAACAACCTTACGTTAAGGAGGCATTAAAATTAAGAAAATATTGTGAAGCATGTATTTATTATGTTTAAGAAAACTCTGAAATTTAAGGAAAAAATTTAACTAAAGAAGTAATTCTGAAACAGGAGCCAGATCTATAAAAATACAACAAAAAATGGTTTAAATTGGCATTTAAGTTTTAATATCAAACCTAGAGTACCTAATAATTGTCTCATAATACAGGCAGAAAAACTAATATAACTGGATATACATTGTATACTGATATAAGATTTCATAATACAACAATATATATGCTGCCAAAGTGTACAATAAAACAACCAACATATATCAATAAAATATTCTATATAAAGCACCAATATCAGACTAAAATAATACTCCTTTGTTACAAGCATTTAGATTGGTCAGATCTTGTCTATTATTTTTGCATGAAAATAATGGCTCTTGATGACAACCTGTTACTAAGGAAGACACACAAGAGACATTTGGATCAATATGCCATATCTATTTATTTTTTTTTAATTTCTACGGCTGCATTTTTGTTTAATTTGTTGATAAAGAATTAAAATTATCAATATATGTATTACTATAGACAAACAACATTGACCTGTCCACTTAACCTTACATTTAAATATTCATCATGGACTAAGAACATCTATGTATAGGGGACACAGGTGTTTATTTGGTATATATCATGAAATGTACTCACCTCATAGAGCACACCTGTGCCATATGTATGCATTAATTTGAATCTTAACAGTAAACATGGTTGGATCATCCTATATAAATACTAGTATTCCTAATGAAAGGTCAAGCGGACAGGTTAATGTTGTTTGCCTATAACATTAATATAACTACCATAACACAGAGCTAAAATAATCTAAATATAAGCACGATTAGAACTATAAAACAGTAAACAATGAGGTGAAATTTTGACAACTCAATGAGCATGGAACTTCAATTTTGAGTTCTTTGGAGTGGTCTGAGATTTCAAATTAGAAGGAAACTTAAAGACAAAGAAGCCACATTATTGTGGAAAATTGGGTTTCGAAAATTGTGATGTAAACCTTTTGTAAACATTCCACACAAACATTAGGGTATATTGATGACATAGTACACTGGCACAACTTATTAATCAAACTTCACATTTCTCTTAAATTGGTAAGTCATGGTATTATTTTAACACTAATATAAATGTTTTGGAGTCATTATCCTGAAAACAGTTTGTAAGATGTTGTGTCAATGCAAAAGCATTTATTTTTATGGCTGTAAGAAATCTCACCATGTCATAGAGTGATAAATTTCTAATTTTAGCATGTGTAGGGTTAATGCTTACGGTAAGTTTCTTACTCTTTCTGTTTAGTTGACATATAACTTCACTGGTCAGGGTGTCAACAAAACAAGTTAAATTTGTGCATCATGAAAAGTACTAGTGTCAGCATAGTTTACGACACAATAAAGGCACACAATATTAGTAATCCCAAGGATAAATCTAAACATGGGTTCCTGAACTCTGTCAGATCTTTACTGAACAGATAGTTACTTAAGATTACTTAAAATACTAGCACAAAAATACAAAACACAAATATGAGGTAACTAATGCATTTTTTTGTAAATTTTCTGTTCACAACAGTATGGTAATATGTATAGATTTTTATGACAATATAACTTGAACACTAGCAGTGTATTATAAACTATAATCACAATATTAATACAAGTTTAAATCTTTATTATAGACCAACGTTTTTAAGGTAATATAAGTGTAGCACTAGCAGTAGCACTCGCGAGGAGAGATCAAAGTGTTAGACAGTTAGTCAATTTACTTGCTGTAGATAGGTGGTTTTTTTTTAATTTCCTGTAGCACCTTGTATGTGACACAAAACACATTATTCCCTCTTATAAGGCCCTACATATAATTATGTCACCCCCATTTCTCCATTTCTTTATATGAGGCTACATAAAATGTATTGTATGCAACAAAAGTTTTATATATGTATCAAGATAAACACTTTTTTTTCAACTTACACCCTTCATTGGTTGGTTGGTTGGTTGAATGTTGCTTAACGTCGCATCAGCAATTTTTCAGCTATTCGCGACGAGAACTATTTAATTAATCTTTATGGATTAATCTATGAACAATTTTGTGTATGCATGTGAAGTGCGAGTGTGTTGTATGGTCTGCCTTGTACTAGCACGCACTCAGGGCGACTTTACCGTGCTAGCTCACAGAGTCAGTACGCCGCAGACAAGCGTACCACTCCCCCAGTCCATTATACTGATACCAGGTGAATCAGTAAAGGCCAACGGTAAGGAAAATTCACTTTCCCACATGTGGTCCGAGCGGGACTCGAACTCACAGCGGTGAGAGACCCTGGATTTGAAGACTGACGTCTTATCCATTAGGCCACCGCGCCCTCTACACCCTTCATTGGGAAAGATAAACAAATTACATGATATAATATAATACATAAACTGGTAAACTATCTCACACTAGGATCTCTCCAAGTGGAATTCAAATCTACAGGTGCTGGGATCCCCAAGCTCGTGTTTCAGACCATTCAACCACTGATATACTTATCAAATAATAACAAGGAAGCATAATATCATATTGTATAAATCTAAAAATTACATTGTACATTAACATATCATTTTGTATAATTCAAAAAATTTACAGTAAAACCTGAACATAAAGGACACTCTACTCTATGGAATGGAATAAACTTAAACTATAAAATCATTTATTTTTGTGGTGTTCAATATTTGTGGTTCTAAGAAAAATTTTGTTGGGTGATAAATTATTGGTTTGTGGTTACCTTTTAAAGTAAGTTCATAATCGGTATCATTTCACTGATGTATCTCCCTGTCTTAGGGTGTTTACAAAAACCACAAAAATTAAGATACCAAAAAAATGAAATATTCCACAGTATATTCTTTATAGAAGCCTGTTTTATGAGGACTTCAAGGTTATAATTGATATTTACATTACAAGGACTAGATTGTTTGTTTTATAAACAGGTGCCCTTTATGTAGAGGTGTTCATTTGTGGCAAGTTTTACTAGATAGTATATAGTAAAAGTGAAACCTTTCTAAACCGAGTGCCTAGTTCAGTTTCAGGGGCAGATCTAGTGATACTACCATTGGCTTTGAATTAAAGATTTGCTATTTATTAAAGAAGTCCTGACTCCTGACACAAATTTTGTCTCCTTCTCAAAAGCTAAATTACTAGGAGAATGTGTTGGATAAACTAAAGTTGAAGCTATGTATGTGTATCTCAGTGCAGTGCATGTAGAAGACACTTTATACATCTACTAGAAACTTAGTAGATTAAAGAGAGAAGTTCTCTGTGAAACACTTTAGTCATTTTAGAGGGGTGGAGTTGAGTGATAACATTTTATACCCCAGTCAAGAGTATTTCACTTATATCCAGGCAGTCAGTTCAGGGACAGTGTAGGAAACTAGTGTCTAGAGAAACAGCCATCTCTGGCAAGTGAACTGACAAACTTCCTAAAACAAGGATCTGTCGGACTGAGATCTGAGCATAGACTGAGAAGCACTCAGTTTATAGGGGTTTCACAATTAAATATATATATTAATTTTCATTTCTATTGCACCTAGATTTAGAATTAACCTGAATTAGTTATACAATCAGCTTAACAATCAACAATCTATCACAGATTTTGGATGTACAGTAAAACCTATCTATAGAGACCAACCCAGCGATCCTACGTCAGTGGTCTTAATGAGGAGGTCACTCTTACACATTTGTACAGGTTAGATTTCATGGTGAAAGAAGAAATTTTATTGACCTATGATGACCTTTACAAGCATGATGTCCTTAAACTTCAATAATCTTCACAAGCAGGTAGTCCTAAACTTCAGATGACCTTCACAAACAGGGTACTTTAATTCTCTGATGACCTTCACCAACATGTGGTCCTTCACCTCCAATGACTTTCAAAAGTAGGCTGCCCTTGCGCTCTGATGACCTTCACAAGCAGGTGGTCTTTAAACTAGGATGACCTTCACAAGCAGGTGGTCTCTAAACTAGGATGACCTTCACAAGCAGGTGGTCTTTAAACTAGGATGACCTTCACAAGCAGATGGTAGGTCAGTAAGACAGGTTTTACTGTACATAGTGTATAACAAAAGTCATGAGTTATGTAGTTTTGTCTGTACAACTCCAGACCACTTTTCCATCTATAAATGTGGATTTGACATTGAGCTGGTTATCCATCAGTATAAAGTCTGCGTCTGTGTTGAAGTCCAATGTTCCTTTTCTATCCGTTATACCGAGAAGTTCAGCTGGATGTAGGGTAGCTGCCTCAATGGCTTTTACAACGCCACAATCTGTAATGTAAAAGGTTGACAAATAGCTATATTTTTAAATTTACAAAATAAATTTTTTAATGGGTTAACAACTAAAATTACCAGAATACATGTAAAACTGTAGATCTAGTCTTTCATAAACATATATAAAATTGGACCACTGATATGCCAGCTTTGTATTTTACCTTTATTGTTAAAAGTCTTACTGATAAAGCTTGAAAAAAAAATTAAATTGGCTTTGATACAAAATCAAAACATCTTGACTTTTATCAAATTTCACCCGCAAATGTTTTGTTCTAATAAATAGACTGGTGATAAGTATGCTTTAAAATCTGTTGGATTAAAGAGAAAATTAAAACAAATAGTTTACACTCATGCTAGTGTGTAACTTAAGTTTTGAACTTGTTACACAAACAAAAATAATAGTTTGACTAAAATTACATTGTTAATTTACCTGTATTTTTATTAAAATGTCTAACACAGGTGGCCATGGTAGCAATACTGCAAAATAAAATACAATTTTTGTTTGTTAAATCAAATGAATAAAAGTTATAGTTAATTAACAACTATAGACTTGTGATACTTTTGAATGCAGTTGATTGTCATACAGAAGTTTAACTAAACAAACTGGACATATAAAATAGGTCATTATAAAGAGGTACACTTAATCAGGTTTCACTGGATTATATGTAACTTCTGTACATGTCATAATATATATTAATTTAACAAGCAATATGAGTGTGTAAATGGTGTGATTTGTTTTTTTAATTGGAAAATCATGAAAAAAATTAAATAAAAAAAAACAAACCCAAAAAACAAGCAATATTAATGATGCTGTATGATAATTACATCGTATAAAAGGTTAATTCAGCAAGGATTTGTGTTCACTCAAGGTTTGGGTTTTACTGGTTTTACTTTACATTTAAATCAAAAACTACATTTGTAAAATACAGAACAGTACAAATACATGTACATTCTTCAGGTAAAGCAACTACACACTACTAATGTCTATTCTCTTGTAGATATTAACTCTATAAAACATGACCTCATTGGCAGTGTGGACTTCATGTAAGTGCATGTTACAAATCATAGTGCCTGTCATTGCCTGGTTCAAATCCAACCAGAGAAGGATCTTAGTGCAAGAATTTTTGTCGGATCCCTTGCTGACAGTTGGCGGTTTTCTTCAGGCAATTTGGTTTGTCCTACTATCCCCAATCTGACCACCTAAATATAGGTGGAAAATATTGGCTGAGATTTTTGCAAAGCCTGAAACATTACAGGCATGAATTTATTAGTTTTTAAAACTTGTGACTGTATCAATGAAATAAAATACTTACCTTCCACATAAAGTATTGGTGCCTGCTATAACTGCTCGTTTACCATCCAGCTCCATAACCTGTGATCCAATGTTATGTTTACCTGCTGGCAGGCCCATAGCTGGTATAGCATCCGTCACCAGAACAAGTCCTGTATCAAACACAAATAACAAATGTGATACCATACTTAAGTACAGTCAAACCTGCCTTAAAGGCCAGTTCTATATAACTTTTAGATGGCAGTAAAATTTATCCGAATAAGTTTTTATTTATGCTATTTGAACCCCTATATATGGGCCACCTGTCCATAAAGGCCACTTTTATTGGTTCCTTTGGGTGGCCTTTATAGACAAATTTGACTATTTGTTTTTATGACATTTTGAGAAAATGACTTCAGAAAATTCCAGATATTATGATACTATTTTTCTCAATGAATGAAAATACTTGTTATATACTGTAAACCAACTCTCATTTCTGTGTGATTAACTTTTGCATGTTTTGCAAGGAAAAAATAATCTTGAAAGTAAATTTACCACATATTCAGCCAGAGTCCATATTGCAAAAGTAAATAGCTGAGAATGATAGTTTTTGGTACAAACTGACATAATAATGAAAGTGATTCAGGCAGATTTACGATGTCCTATAATTCCACGTACCATCTGGATGGACTCTGTGTGCTATCCTAATGGCAGCAGGATGTGTATGTATTCCGTCTGTTATCAGACCGTAGTAAATGTATCTATTTTTAGGTAACATTTTACTTGTCAGCAGACCGAGAAGATGTGGATCTCTGTGATGGAACTATAAAACATAAAACACAAATGTTCATATAACATTTTACTCGTCAGCAGACCCAGGAGATGTGGATCTCTGTGATGGAACTACAAAACATAGAAACAAAAAGGTTCATATAACATAAATATTGATGAAAGTATAATAGTTAAATAGATGTTGATGTTGAATTAAAGTAGTTAATTTTTGAATGGTGGATAAAACCAAAGTATTTGGAGAAAAGCAACAACCTTCAACATATAGAAATTTGAGGTTTATTTCCTTTACACATATCTTAATAAAGTACAGAGAACCCTCTTTATAACAATTATCTTTACATTTACACACACCTACCAGTAAAAATTTGAGAAAATGAACAGACACATATCCTTTTCCTCTCCTTATAATAACATTTGCCGCTTCCAGCATGGTCAACTAATTTTAGGATTTTTTCGGTTGAAATTAGAAGTAAAGGGACCTTAAAACAGTGGTCTTACTGTTTAATGGCCAGTTGGTCTTTATTTTGCTGGTGGTCACTAGTGATGGGAATCGGTTGCATTTTCATAATCGATTAATCGGTTATAATCGGAAGATGATTTCAATCGATTTTCCGATTATAATTGGTTGATAAATTGAAGCGAAAATTACAAAGTAAATTAGATTAAATTCTAATTTTTAGTCTTGATAATATCTGTAAGATATTTGTATCTCAGTTAAGACTTAAAATATCCTCCATTTTTCTGATCATTTACTCTTCGTTACATTTGTGTTAGTTTTCTTTTCCAAGTACACTTATTTCAGCTACAATTTCAAACGTCTTATTTTATAAGAGACGTTCCATAAATAAACATCAGTAAATAATCAAAATCAATAAATTATTAGATTTTAGAATCGATTATCACTAATCGGATGGTCAAACGATTAGATATCGATTAAATTGATTAATCGGTCCAACACTAGTGGTCACTATAGAAAGATTTTTTTGTAATTTTATCTGAGAAAGAGACAAACAACAATAAATCACACCTGTGTATATTATGATTAAAAGCCACAAATGTTTCACTTTATTATTGAAATTTTCCACAAGTTGCAGCTGGTAACATAACAACTAACAGGTAAAAAATGACAACTTACAGGTAACATGGCATTAAAAAGGTGAGTTATAAATGAAGCACCATTATTAGCTGCTTCCTCTCCTTGTGTTAAATTGGCTGTAGAATGACCTGAAAAGATAACAATACCAGGTCAGGGTGGACAATAAATATACACATGTACTAACAAGTATTGTAAAAGTAAACAGTAAAACCTTAATTCATTGACGCTATATATTCAGTTAAAGTTTGGCATTATAAAAGGGTTAGGCGACTACTTGGAAGAATTAAATTCTGGTACTCAAAATTGTTAGGCAATACAGGAGGTGGAACAGTTATCAAGGGGCATTATAATGGGGTTTTACTGTACAATATTACCTGTCTAAACTGGATAACTTCCAGACCAAAGATTGTTTTATTCAGATCTGATAAAACTTCTGTTTGCAAAATATATTTAACATTATAATATATATGATAGGCCTGGATAATAAGTTCAGTTTACACACAGTTTTCATTTATAAATTATATTGGGTTCGGTTTCATGAAATTCAAAATTATCATATTCTTCTGATAGTTTAAAATTTTGTCTTGCATTAGATTTAAAACTATAAAATGATATGATGCTCAGCAACCATAGTACATTATACAGAGTAAATTAAGGTTTAAATGTCGGACAACTTTACCTGTAGCTGGTGACATCATGATATAAGTGAAATAATACTGACAAGAAATAAAACATTCTTAAACTTATTTATTGCCATCATAATCATATCTTACCCATTGACACCACTATCCCTCGCTTCACCAATTCACTGATGACTTCACCAGATTTAGGATATTCTGGAGCCAGTGTTACCATGGAAACATCATCCAGCACACCATATGTATCAAGGACATCTGAAAATCCATTCTCAAAATCTTTGATATGCTTCTCATTGTGTGCTCCCTTCTTCTCCTTACTTATGAAGGGCCCTTCTAAATGTATTCCTATAAACATGATAAATAAAGATAAATATAAACCAAGGTTTTACTGTATAACAATTCATTATGTCTATTACCACGATTACTGAAATGATCAACTCCAAGGGTGATTTTGGACCTTCTGGCTATAATATGAAAACCTCATAAATGGGGTTTTCTGGCATTGTTTTGGCTAAATTAAACATTAATAACATAAACATTTGTGCGCTATTGACAAAATCTTAATTTGCCATCTAACTTTCAAAAAAACAATAAATAAATAAATAAATATATTGCAAATTAAACACACAACCAAAGGAAAAGCTATACCTAAATTTAGTTTATACTGACCAATATTCTAATTAATGAAAGATGCAAACTTAATAAGTTATAATAAAACATAGAGGAGGATCATTTAAAATCAATGACATACATGCAAAGGGAAATTAAAATGCAAGCAAAATGACTTAATAATTTACATGTATGTATTTGTAACAACAATGGTTTACTGATTACAAATGAATTTAAAAACTGCTATTTAAAAAAAACCCAAAAACGAATACCCAACCAATCAGGGTTATTTTTAGTACCAGAATCCTAAACCTAGCTTTCCATTTTCTTACCCAGTATCCCTGCACCATCTTTACTACCATTTCTTCTCTTTATCTTTGGCACAACCTGTAAAGTCATATAAAGTCCATTTTTAAAATTAAAATTACAATCTGTCATATGGACTTAAAAACATTTGTGTAAACTTATTATTTTATGTCAACAACATTTTTTATAGAACATAAATTTACAATCATATTCAAATAAATTCATAAGCAGACCAGGATGCCAAGAAAAATATTTGCTGAAATACCAATTATAATATTTAATTAAGTCTATATCTAAATTATTGAGACATTAAAATAAATTGAAATTAAGTTGTTGTTCCTTAATACATGAACATAATGTCTTTCTGACTCATTTTTCAGCTGAACCCTGTGTGAGACTTCAGTTTTATCTCATCAATATTATCAGGACTGCTGTACACACTATTGCTATGCTTACCTGTCTAAAACCAATATCTGTCTACTCTCACAAGGGTTCAGTTTAGAAGTTTGTATAATATTCAGGGCTCAAATAATTGACAGATCATCAACCATGCCCTCAATGTTCTGACAAAGGTCGGGCATGCTTGAATTATATACAAAAAGAATGAAAACTCTGCCTGAATTGTGCCATTTAATGACGTCGCCGACACTAGTATGCCATCAGTTGCCGTGACCCTGGTTTGGTACCATGATGGTGGCCAGTGTTAGAACACCAAAGGCATGACGGGAGATACATCAATTTGACACTATGCCAAGTAATCACATATTGTGCACTCTGCATCAAGTATAATGCAGTTTTTACTTAGCACCAGAAAAAATATGTAATTTTATTTTATGTAATATTTTATTTTAGAATAACTGGTACATTTTGATCATTTAATTACACATTTGACAAAATAATCTTTGTCAATGGATTGTCTCAACTCCGTCAGGACAAGTGTTTTATCTGGAACATGATATTATATTACAAGATATGAAGAACACTTACCTGTTTATAAATGTCATTTGCAGATGTGATAATGGTAGGACAAAATGAAGTGACACCATGAGCAAGTAATCCTTTAGCAACTTTGTTTATACCACCCTCAGGGTCCTCCACATTACTGGAAAAATCTATTCCAAATGCACCTGTAAATATCATACAGTATATATGTACAAAGAAATCTGGGAATCACAAGCTTTGGCTGAGACGTGTTGTTTTGACCAAAGGTCAAGGTCATTCTAAGGTCAAGGTCATCTATCCTCCATTTTCTGTAATAGCAAAGATTGCAGATTGATCAATGATCATTGATCTATATGTAAAATTTCAGTTCCATGATTCTTTCACTTATGAATATCAAAGCGATCATTTTTGAGATGGTGGAGGAAGCTGGAGTACTTGAGAGAACCACCTAGCTTTAGCAAGTGAACTGACAAAACTTTCCCCTCTCATAAAGAATAAAAGATTACTGAGGTGTATTTTTTTAAAAGAAACTGATTTCAAGAAATGTTTAATAGACAATATTAATAAAATATTTTAAGCTAAAATTTTAGCAGCAGGTACAAAATGATATCTTTCAGTATTTTAATTCTCCCATTTGTACCTTCTAAATTTATAATTTTGACTGAAAAGCCTTAAAAATGGAATCTAACCATTTTGTACTTATTGTGAATAACAATTTAAAAAAAATTACATAGAATTTGAAAAGATACAAAATAAAATCTGTCAATTTTTTAATTCTCCATCAAATTATCAATAAACTTACCATTTATTTGTACATCTATAAATCCAGGGGCTATTATGTTTCCTTTACAGTTTATCTGAATATCTGCCGTCACTTTCTCATCAAAAAATAACTTTTCAGGGTTTAAAATTTTCCCATTTCTGACCCAAAGATCATCTACAATCAATTGATGATCTCGTAAAAGTTGACAGTTTACAAACTGATATAGCGGTCCCTCATCAGTTGTCATTGTACCTGTAAATGATAGAAATTTAGAATCAATACAATAGGTGAGAAATAAGTCATCTGGTCAAAGTGTTATCAGTATTTACTAAAGGTTTCCAGCAGTAAAATCATATTTTACCACACCAGAGAATTTCAGGCATGTGTGTGGAGTTAAATTTGAATATACTAAAAACAAAGGAGTGATTTTAATCAAAAAAATAAAACCAATGCAAAATTGATTGTGAACTCCAGAGGAAGACAATTATCAGACCAAGTTTTCCTGAAGACAAGATCGCTGCATTGTGAGATATTGGAATGGCATCTGGATATTTCTAAGACTAAGAGACTATTCTATCAACAATTGTCAATTCTTTCTAAAAAGCTTGAATCAAATATGTCATGATCAGCTGACAGCGAGTTTTTGGTGGCTGTCAATCAGAGAATTTGATGACTCCTTATTAAAATGATGTAGGAAATATAACCTTTTGATAAAATACTCAAATCAATGTAGCTAATCTCCTTGCAAAATCGATCTGATCAATTAGTTTCACTTTCTCTAGTTTTATGTTTACAAATTCTTGATGGGCGCAGACATCTTGAGATATAGTAAAATCTAAAACGGTTTAGTTCCGGATTACTAAAATGAAACACAGCGAAAGGTGTATTGACTACTGTTGCTTCATACTCATAGAACTTATTTTCAATTCACTTGATGACTAAAGGAGATTTTACACGAGGTTCATAAAATAATTGAACATGTAAAAAAAAAAAAAAAAAAAAAAAAAAAAAATACGTTCCAAGGGAAATAACTCTAATACCGCGGGAAAATTATGTAAACAAAAAGTTTGGAAGATTGAAGATGGTTGAGGGTCCTGGTTGTAAGATAAAGGGAGAGAAAATAAAGGGGAGACTGAGAGGTCGAGTGGTTAAAGCTGTGTCAGGAAATGCTGTTGATCGCGTAATTTATACATTTATTTTTAATTTAATTTAGAAATTAATTTGTTGAAGAAATCTAAAAGAGTTCACAGGATAGATTAGCTCTACTGTCTGAGAGAATGAAAAAAAAATGGAAATAATTATATGGTTTCAAATTGGACATGACAAAAAGTAATTATGTCCTTTTGGGGGATTTTAGGGGTCAAATTGGGAAATTTTAGTAATTTGTTCCCAGTTAAAACTTCAGTAGTAATCCGGGGAAAGCATTATCACTGATACAGTTCCAAAAGCTAAAATCAACACACAGCAACAGGGAAATAATTCAGGTGCAATAATTTTTCAAACCTATTTGCTGTTACCATGGTTACATCATCACTGTAAATTTAAAGATTTTCACATTGACAGGAAATAAAGCCATCTAAGGGAATTGATGTATCACAGTTTCATCAGTTGATCGGATTAAAGTTAGAAGATGTACAGACACTTGGAAAAGAACTGTTTATGTATTTTGGTGATATTTGCCTTAGGTAAATGAACCAAAGCAAATCAAATACATTTTACATTTGTATATTACATATGGATATATATATATATAATTATATAAACCTATGCTTGAATCCACATATGGAGTAAAGTAAAGCATTGGTGTTTTATGCCCAAGACAAAGATCTCTCACTTATATAAAGATTGTCAAAGAAAAAAAATCTGATTTTGGGCATGTAAATTGACAAACTTTACACATTTCAATGTAACTAAGTACATTTAGTATCTATAGTATTGATATTGATAGACTTTGAAGTAAGATGGCACAAGTTACCGTGATGTAAGCTGGGGTTTCAGTGTTAGAAAACAAGCTACTGCAACTGTAACATGTCCTTATATCAAAATTAAATTTTATATTTTAATAAAAGTAAGAGAGAATTCTAAAAATATGGCAGATCAACTGAAATACATGCAGGTCTCCTGTGGCTGACTTACCTAGATGTTCAACCCTCTTGCTGCCAAATTAATTTTCAACACAGTGTTGGCAGTGCCCAAATTTGAAGTTCACAATACGAAGTGATTTGACGTCAACAACAGGTTATGACGTCACACACGTTTGTAGTCATATGACGCCCTTAGTTTATGACAGATTTTTATCTCAATAGTCAACATTATGCATTTTTGTTTACTTTACAAAAAGATTATAAGTATTTCTTGAAACTTGAAACTAAGAGCTGTCAGTTCTATTGAAAGGACATATGTGTCTATGTGGCAGGCAGCCGGTAGAGTTCACATATGTCCGTGTGGGAGCAAGAGGGTTAACTTTAAATTGACTTTATACCACTTTGTTACCATGTCTGGTGCAAATGACATTTCAATATAAGTGAAGTAATCTTGATTTTAATGTAAAATTCAAGTCAAACAAGTAAAGATAACTCTACTAGAAAGTAATACCTCCATAATCATGACAATGAATTAGTTATAACAGAAAAAAACATAATTATATAACAGGACTTATTGTTTCTTTACATTTCAGAGTTCATTTCTTAATGGCAGGTTCCTTCACAGTGAATGGTCAAAAACTGGACAAAGATTTTGGTGGAAATGCTGAAACAGCCAGTCTCGAATTACAGATGGGTCCTGATAAATTATCCTTCATGAAATCATCAGTGATAATAAGGTAAGGGCCAGATAAAGTCTAATGAAATCTTTGATGGTGATAAGGCCAGGCCTAGATAAACCACACAGGCCCACTTGTTGAGTGAAATTTCAAGTCCAGGTGAGCCGTAAAGGCCCATTAACTCGTTAGTGACATTTCAAGTCCATCTGAGCCATACAAGCCCATTAACTTTTTAGCTCACCCGAGTCTAATCTTCATAAAATTTGTCCAGAACGATGTTCATGAACAAAGCAAGTTGAAGTTGGTATATGGGTTATGTTGGGTCAATAAGTTGGTTACTAGGTCTAATCGAAGAAAAACCTTGTTAACACTGAAGAGTCTATATTTATTTGTCCAATCTTTATATAATTTGCCCAGAACAATTTTTAGGACAAAAGGTAGGTCAAGTTCATATTAACTTATAATGAACTCTGTTAACCCTCTATTAATGTCATTATTGGAAAAATGTGTAGAATTCAATTTATTCTCAGGTGAGCGCCCAGGGCCTCATGGCCCTCTTGTTTAGTGACATTTCAAGTCCAGGTGAGCCGTAAAGGCCCATTAACTTGTTTAGTGACATTTCAAGTCCATCTGAGCCTTACAGTCCCATTAACTTGTTGAGTGACATTTCAGGTCCATGTGAACCATACATGCCCATTAACTTGTTGAGTGACATTTCAAGTCCATGTGAACCATACAGGCCCATTAACTTGTTGAGTAACATTTCAAGTCTAGTTGAGCTCTAAAGGCCCATTAACCATTAACTTTTGCATAAAATTTCAAGATATTTTGGTACATACATAAATATATATATTTACATTTTACAGGTCATCAAAATTATGTCGTAAGAAATATGAAGAATTAAATGATCTTGATATTTGTTCACCCATATTTAATCATAAAAGAGCAGTTGCTCTGGTAATGGAGCAGAAAGGGAGACAACTATGTGATGTTCTTTTAGATCAAGAAATATTACCTGGAGTTGGAAATATTATTAAGAATGAGGTTTGTAAATTTGATTGATTACCATAATAACAAGGATTAGAATTTCTCTTATGGAGATCAGAAATCATTTCAGTTGTTAAATATTTGAATCACATCTGATGCTGTTTTTTCCTTGTTTTAACTCCACTACGGCAGATTCTTGTGTAAGAAAGTTAGACAACTTATTTGCTAATTTGAGTTTTTTTAGTGGTACTCTGGTTTTCTCTATCATTCCATACCTGACTACTTAAATAGTATAATGATATTGGGGTGTAAAATACCTTAGCAGTATCCCCATTTCTAAAAACCTGTAAATTTGATAGGTAGTTTGCTTAATGTATAGACCCATTCACTATTGTTTTATATGGGGTGTGTGGAATTTACACCTAATGTATGGATTTTAACACCAATGAACTGTTTTTTTCTTTATGTATTTATACAAAATAATTTTATACAACTGATCACCATTGAAGCCATTAAAGGGTCAGCACATTTATATCGATTTTATTTTTCTGCCAGTATGAAAAAATGTCGAAGAAATGATAGAAGACTGTTTTGAGCACTCTTATTTCTTCAATAAAATAAATGGCTTATTTCACTAATAAAATCTTTGCCAAATCTATAGACACACACTTAGCTGATGTGTATTCAGTTATCGTCTTCAATTCAGTGAAGTAGCTAGGATTATCTCCCTTTGATAGGAAGCCAGTGTGTTGCAACTGCTGGTTTTGATTCTTATCTGGTCATTGTAACTGGAAGAATTTACAGCACAGCCATTTCAAAATAACCATATGTTCCGGCTTTGGCAATGTCAATTCAACATGGTAGCCATTGATTTAAATTCCTTCTTTCAATTTTTCAGGCTCTGTTTGACAGTGGGATTAGACCAAGTTCAAAGGTAACTTTATAAAATATTACATCTTGTCCACTACAACTTGTTAGCATGTGTATCATGGGAAAAAATAACTTTAGCACTATTAATCCACTGTGGTCAAAATATATTTAGATATTCAGGATAAAGCTTAACTATTTTGAGTTGGGGACCCAGCTTACTTCAGAAAAGATGTTGTAATAAATACCGTAGCTAAAATGTATAAAATGTTAGGTGCCCAGAATGATTTTAGAAGACATGGGCTACTGGACTTCTGCTAATCTTAATCTTAATCCCTGAATATTGACCAGCACAAAAACATTAGTAGTTAATGACTTTCTGTTTGTTATCCTGACAGGTAGAGGAGTTAAATCAGGAACATGTGTCACATCTGATAAAGATGACCAGAGATTTCTCTCTGATATTTTATCAAGTAAGTACATATTTATTATCTATGGAAATCTGCATAGAGGATAGAAGTACTCACATCCTACCACTGGGTGGTAACCCGTTGGTTATTGTCAGCATTGGTATTTAATATTAAACTTTTTAGATGATTAATACACACCATAAGTGTCTTTGTTTGTTGATAATTAGTTCACCTTAGTCAGAAGTAAGTACCTATTAGCTATGGTAGTCTGTATAGAGTACAGTTTTTCTACATCCTACTCCTGGGTGGTTCTTCTTAGTGATTGTCGGTATTGGTGTTCAATGCTAACATTGATATTGCAATCTCAGTCATATCAAGGCCCTCATACAGTTTTATAGCTGTCATCAGAATATTGTTCATAGGCGTGATGCCCCAAAATTACCCTAGATATATATGACGTCTCATAGTTCCATGTTCCTTTCTTAATTTTGATTACACACATGACGAGTGTAGCTATCTAAACAGAATGTGCTTACCCTTCCAGAGCACCCGACCTCACCTCTCTGTTGGAAGGTCACATGTTTAACTTAATTTTGCCAGTATTTACTTTGTTTTTATACCTCCTGCAAACTATTTTGAGGGGGTATATAGGAATCACCATGTCTGTCTGACTGTCCATCTGTCTGTCTGTATGTCCTAGTAAAATTGTTTCCGGGCCATATCTCATAATTGCTTTGGACAGCTGTCATTAAACTTCACATGAAAAATCTTCATGGTTCAAAGGTGTGTCATGACCTTTCTGAAAGGTCAAGGATGTGGGAAAATATTCAGGGGGGGGGGGGTTATTTGGCTCCCGAGACAGTTCTAGTTGTAATCGTGATTTGGAAATTAGTTTG
This sequence comes from Anadara kagoshimensis, assembly GCA_021292105.1. NCBI lineage: Eukaryota > Metazoa > Mollusca > Bivalvia > Arcoida > Arcidae > Anadara > Anadara kagoshimensis. Next base: position 59,562,053 of record CM037873.1, on the reverse strand, counting down.
TGATGTAAATGTTTTCCAAAACACATAGCTATTCTTCAAATATATTTTCAGTGTAGAAAGACTGGAACACCATTGAACAAGTATATGAAGATTTATAAAAAAGGAAAATGTACCCAGTGTCAGAGTAAGGTGACAATATGTAGACTTGGTGATGACAACGAGAGGGTCACTTACTTCTGTAACCAGTGTCAAAATAACGATCTGAAATCTAATCAGAAAAGGTGAGAGAGATAAAAGTGTACCCAGTGTCAGAGTAAAGTGACAATATGTAGACTTGGTGATGACAATGAGAGGGTTACTTACTTCTGTAATCAGTGTCAAAATAATGATCTGAAATCTAATCAGAAAAGGTGAGAGAGATAAAAGTGTACCCAGTGTCAGAGTAAAGTGACAATATGTAGACTTGGTGATAACAATGAGAGGGTTACTTACTTCTGTAATCAGTGTCAAAATAATGATCTGAAATCTAATCAGAAAAGGTGAGAGAGATAAAAGTGTACCCAGTGTCAGAGTAAAGTGACAATATGTAGACTTGGTGATAACAATGAGAGGGTTACTTACTTCTGTAATCAGTGTCAAAATAATGATCTGAAATCTAATCAGAAAAGGTGAGAGAGATAAAAGTGTACCCAGTGTCAGAGTAAAGTGACAATATGTAGACTTGGTGATGACAATGAGAGGGTTACTTACTTCTGTAATCAGTGTCAAAATAACGATCTGAAATCTAATCAGAAAAGGTAAGAGAGATAAAAGTGTACCCAGTGTCAGAGTAAGATGACAATATGTAGACTTGGTGATGACAATGAGAGGGTTACTTACTTCTGTAATCAGTGTCAAAATAATGATCTGAAATCTAATCAGAAACGGTAAGTGAGATGACAATACCATGGTGACTTGTCTCTAGTGTTCCAATTTTAGCTCAACTGGTTATAACCAGCTGAGCTTATGGCATGGTGAAGTGTGCATGCATGTGCATGTGTAAACATTGATTTTCTCCTTTGAAACCACTGGGCCAATTAAAACCAAATTTTGCATGGAAGGTCCCTAGGTGGAGTAGATCAAAGTTTGTACAAGCCAACTTCGTATGATAACCAGGATTGTAGCCATTAATATAAATAGCAAAATCACTAAAATGGCCATTGTGGATTCAGTGTTCTACCAAGTTTGTTCAAATTAAAAATATAGAAAGCAGATACTCGCTTATTTAACACATGTAACAGGTTTTTTCAAGATATTATTCATTGACCCAATTGTAGGAAAATATAAAAATGAGGTCAAATTCTGTCAGTTGATAAATACAGGCCCTTCTGAGCCTCTTGTTGCTACTTTTTTATAGGAAGCTGTTTATGCATGTTTGCTGTTTTAAAAGAGTTTTGTACATTACAGAACACTTCCAAAAAAGAACAGTTTACTTGGCTGGGTCCAGACAGGAAGTTCACAAGAGAAAGAAGAGTGGTCATGTACTGTATGTACACTGATAAATACTCCAAATTGTGTTAACTGCGTAGTTTGTGCTTCTCCCAAAAACCATTCTGAAAATACAGGTACAGTAATTCTCTCTCTATCTCTCTCTCTTTATCCGACACTTAATATTTGATGTACACAATGTACTGACAAATCATTTAAATTCTATTTTGAATTGTTATTGAAAAAATAAATATAAAGCTGAAAATTTCCCAGGTAAAATTTTACCCCAGAGACTGGAATAAACACTTCAAAATTTCAAACATGTAATTTCTATTATCTATGAGCTTCAATAAGTCTTTCTTTAACTACTGTCTGTTTAGTTTTTGAAACTGAAACTGAATTGGAGTTGTAAGAGGAAAAAAGTTGATCATTTACTTATGTATATTTATAAATGTTTCAAATTGTGATAATTTGAATTTTTTTATAGCAAAGAAGATTCCAATAAAGCAAGAAAGTCATATTGTTGTTGGAAATGACAAAGAAATAACTTCTAAATCTCAAACAATGACTAGGTCAAGTACAAAAACAAAGACCGAAAACTCAGAGAAAATACACCATCCTCCAAAAAGAAAATCACTTGTACCTCCACTGGAACCACTACCTCCACCATCAAAGAAAACAAGAATAACATTGGATAGCAGCGATTCTGACAGCATATCAAAAATCCCATCATGTCCTGGTCATAACAAGAAGTGTTCATTGACTGAAGTTCATAAAAAGGGAGCAAATTATGGACGTTGGTTTTACTCTTGCTCTCTACAGAGGTCAAAGCAATGTAAATTTTTTCAGGTAAAACTTGATTTTAGTTTCATTTGCAATTTCAAACATTTGAGGCAAAACAGTTTATCTTAGATTTGGGAGTTCTAAAATCTGGTTTACACTGCATTAAGTCCCAAAAATTGGAATACATTTCTTATATTTATGGTATATTTTGTTCATTCAAATAATATGAAAATAGGCATTGCCTATCCCGGGAAATGTCCAAATTTATTATCGGGTTATTGTGCACACACACACCCAAAAAAGGGATGGCACACATTGTTTTGTCTCACTAAATACTAGTTAAAGTTAAAGTCTGTCCCGAGCCATTAGGCCCATCAGGCCGGAGCTTATCCCGGTTTCGGTGGCGTTAAGCGACTGAGAGTACAAGACTCTCCCCTGAATGGGACGCCGGTCCATCGCAGGGTTAACCCCCAGCAATTTGCTGGTACTCATTTATTTTTCAGCTGAGTGAACTGGAACAACATGAAATTAAGTGTCTTGCTCAAGGACACAACACATCGCCCGGTCCAGGGATAGAACCCACGACCTTCGAATCATGAGTCCAACGCCTTAACCACTAGGCCACACGCTTCCACACCAAATACTAGTGGGACCGACTATAGTTAACTATCGTCGAGTTCTTTCAATCATGTTTTGTCACACAGAACTGAGTTTTGGTATGATCTTTCCAGGGACACAAAAGGCTATTCAATTACCCAATATAGTGAATATACTAATCCATACCACGACAACATTCTTACGTTGTAATGTCTTCTCATCTTAAATCACCGTTTACCATACCATGTGAATAATTTAATCTACTGATTTATGGATTGCATAAATAACTACTCCTGTTTCTTAAAACAAAATGTGTATCATATCACAGTTCATGATTGCCCCATTCAATTAATGAAGCAGTTATACCAATGAAAAACAAACATACTTATCCATGTCCAAATCACAATCCGGGAGTAAAATAAAAAAAAAAAAAAACTGACAAGTTAGGTTAAACACACGAACTTCCACCAGGGAAGTGAGACCGAGTTTTCTGGAAGGGTAAGCACCTTCTGTTAGCTAGCTACACCGGCCACGTGTGTAATCAATATTAAGTGAAGGGAACATGGAACTAAAACATCCAGGTCAATATTGGACACAGAGACATCAAACTTGTCAACAATACAGTGATGATGGTCATAAAACTTTTTGCCGAAGGCCCTGATAAGCCTAGGCTTGCAATATCCCTTGGTCAACAATCTATTCTGTTTGTGACCGCCTTGGTTGCTCAACGGTATAGCATCCCTTTGGAGAGTGGAAGGTTTTTTGTTCCAACCTAACTTGTGTTATACATGACAATACTTCAAAATTTGAGTTACTGCTTCCTCATTTTGCAAGCCACATTTGGCTTAAAGGATAGATTATCGACTGGTTATAGAATTACCGGGTATATTAATTAAGAGTGGAATGCTTGTCTGTGACTCTGTTAGGCAGCACCTTTAACCCACAACCTGATATTAATACAGTGGTATGAGGGTAAGCTCCTCTTACACCTTCAACATTCACAGGCATATATTACCATGATGAGAATTTTCTAAAGCACATGTCATATAACATTTTTTGAATTTAATCATAAAATACATTCAAAAAATGTTATATGACAATTGTCATATAACATTTTTTGAATGTATTTTATGATTAAATTTAAAAAATGTTATATGACACACAGACCATTGCAAGTGACAAATGATATGATTAAAACTTGACAGGCTTGTACCGAAATAATGTTAATTTTAGCCCAGCCCCTTTAAGTTTCACTGCATGAAGAGCCCCAGCCCCGGAGAGTTGAAAATGCTTTTTCACTTATATCGAGACGGTTAATTCTAGGATGGTGGGTTGGAGTTTTTTTTACCCAGTCAAGATTATTCATTATTCACCTAAATTGAAATGAAACATTCTGGGATGATATACTAGAAAGATGGTGCTTTAAGATTTATATTGAAATGGTCGCTTATGTGGATGGTGAAGTGGAAATTGGCATTTATTCACTTATACCAATTTTTTTCGAGAACTAAGTCTGGGATATTGAAGAAGGTAATGTTGATTTTACCCTAGTTAAAATTTGTATATTCATTCCGAGAACTAAATTATTGGAATCCCCTGCCAGCATCAGTAGTCCAGTCGCCATCCCTGGAGGTTTTCAAGGAGTCAATTCAGACCTTACCTAAGTGGATCTCAACTACAGTCAGCTGCTAAACTCAACATGTGTTATTTTCATCATAACTTTATGGGACAGCGGTCCATCTCATTGCACAACATGTACAGTTTTCTCATCAGTTATGTCCAAGTTAGATTTTTGATGAGTGCAGTCATTGTAGTTGAAGTCAGTTCTAGTCAGCACCTTAAAGTCAAACTGGTCCAGCTCGATCAGCTGATCATGATATCCACGTCACATGTAAACAAACAAGAGGATTTGTCAATATTTACATTAAATTCGGAATAAATTCAATAAATTTTATCTGTATTTTCATAAAAATGATTATTGGGACGAACTGTTAATTAATTCTTTTGAAAAACGCATTTTATTATTTTTCTTAAAAATCGATCGTTTGTGAAAACGTCTTTCCCGTCCTGACGAACGCCATTTTTGTTTACACTGCATTCAGCAAGGGTCACAGATGCACTCAAAATTTTGATTCAATTAGGTAATTATATGTGAAAAAGAGTTACCGTAGAAGTCGTATACTGTGGTTATGCTAACCCCGTAATAGTTTTGTGTCAGGTAACTATGGTTATCGATTTATCTAACTTGAAATCGGCAAATTTTGTATCTTCCCGCATTGTATACTGTGTGATCATGGTTAATGCACGTAGGAAAGTCGGTCGCTGATTGGCTTACAGTGGTTATCATTCTGAATTGAACTTTGACCCGATCAAAAGAAATCACGTCATCGCGAATCTTGAAACGCTACACTTGGAGATCAGCCAGAATGGCGAAAGAAACGTAAATATTTGGTATTCGATCAACCTATTTAAATTATTACTTGTTTCAATGAATTATTTTCAGGATAATCGTTTCTTGGTTTCATTTCTGATGTACGAGACGGGCGAGATTTTCCCTCATATGGAGCTCACTTCCTGTCGATTTGACCCCTTCAATGGCCTTGAGAAAAGTGAGAAAAGTGGTGCACGCGCGGCGTCAAATGATTTGGACGTACGGTCTATAGAATTTTTCCACAATTTTCTATGACGTCATAATACATACGTGTTACCTATAGACGGGAAATTCCCGGCGCTTTGCGCCGGGACATTTCCCGTATAAAACTATTAATTTCTTCAAATGAAAAGAAATGTCGACATATTTCAACAACTTTTAACAATTCTCTATGTGATTTTGGTGGAAGCGCGTGGCCTAGTGGTTAAGGCATTGGACTCATGATTCGAAGGTCATGGGTTCGATCTCTGGACCGGGCGATGTGTTGTGTCCTTTGAGCAAGACACTTAATTTGACGTTGTTCCAGTTCACTCAGCTAAAAAATAAATGAGTACCAGCAAAATGCTGGGGGTTAACCCTGCGATGGACCGGCGTCCCATTCAGGGGAGAGTCTTGTACTCTCAGTCGCTTAACGCCACAGAAAGCGGGATAAGCTCTGGCCTGATGGGCCTAATGGCTCGGGACAGACTTTAACTTTTAACTATGTGATTTTGTGTGTTAAAAATAGATTCCATTGCAGCAAGCTTAATAGTTTTAAGAACTCCCAAAAATTGTATATATTCTTACGCAATGTTAAAAAATCTGGTTCATGAAAATTTAACCAGATTTTGCAAACAAGGTTCAACATGGGTATAATATGTCATGTGTTCTGAAACAAAACCATTGGGATTTCAAATATTAATCAGTAGAAATGATACTGCCAGTTAACATTTAGTGAGTAAACTTCATTATATATGGCTAGACAGGAGGCACCTACCCTTCCAAATCACTGGCTTCACTTCCCAGGGCCCTATTGCACAAAGCTTAATGTTATTCATTAATTAAACCATAATTAGTTAATCATTTAGTGTGGCACTGGTGTATTCCTGTTAGTCCAACATTTGATATTACATAATTCCTGATAGTAGATATACATTTAAGATCCATGTTTATTTAGGGAATTATACTTTATTTCAGAATTTTACCAGCTTTATTTTTTGTACCTCTATTTTCTTCAAAATTTACCGACTATAATTTATTTAAAATTTAGTTATATGTGTACACTATTTTCAAGTGATTTTCAATTAAATAATTGACTAAAAAAATTCACAATTTATTTTAAATTTACGCAATTTATTTTAAATTTAATAAAAATGTACACAATTTAATAAAAATTTACGCAATTTAATAAAAATTTACGCAATTTATTTAAATTTACACAATTTAATTAAAATTTACGCAATTTATTTCAAATTTAACCCAATATTTTAAAATTTTATACCATTTATAAATTATGATATGTTTAAAATTTATAATTTTTCTAATATATATAATTTATTTAATATCTGTAATTTTTTCAATAAGTTTAAACAATTAAAACAAACTGATTGTTTCTGTGAACATGGGATGATTATATTAATCTTGTATCAATTATATCTTTTTTTTCACGTTTTATTTCATATTGCAATGTGCATTTTACATTTAATAGTGCGAGTAGGAATATAATATTTTCAAAACAGTTGCTACTTATTATATCTGATTTTACAAGTTTCTTTTTTTAATAAAAAAAACCTATCTCTCAATTGATATAAAAAAAATTAGTGAAATTATGAATCATTATTGATACAAAATACATTTTCTGTATTCCAATATATTTTTCATACATGAATATATAAATTCATATGTTTCATTATTATTTTTTAGTGCTTTTGATATTTTTTGTAATTTCCATATTATCATGTGCGTGTGTTTGAAAATTCGATAAATATTTGATAAAAAATGTTTTACTTTTGTTATTTGCTATTGGAGTGAAATATATTGTGTATGAGTTATTTGTATTGAAACAGACTATAGCCCAAGCTGATGAAATTACCTATTGTTCTCCCTGTCCCACACATTCCTGATAGTCCAACATGAAATTTTCAGATTTCTTATATCAAAACAATAGATGTTGGACTAACAGGAATAAACCGTGGCACTAAGTAAGGTTTTCTAAATGATTAACTTATTTTAAGATTCATGCAATCAGTCAATGGTGTTTTACTAACTTAAAATGCCTGTTTTCAAAGTTTTTAATGTGCTTTTGGAATAGTGGTTTGAACATCAATTAGTGTTTGTTTTTGCTATATTTATACATGCCTTGATAGTATCAACACATACATATTTTCTTTTTCAGTGGGCGGATGAAGGTTTTCCAATCTGTATGGGGCATGGTAAACCTTGTACAATCAGGACTGTTATGAAGCAAGGACCAAATAATGGGAAGAAGTTCTTCACTTGTTCACAACCAAAGAATAAACAATGTCAGTATTTTGAGTGGGCAGTTGGATATGATTAATTATAATGTGTTGTTACCCTTCAAAGAAATATTTTGCATAGCGTTTAACTTGCCAGGGTACATATAACTATGTTCAGAGAACTGGCGGAGTACATAAATGCACGCCATGTTTAGCGGTAAAAGGGAAGTACTGGTAACTCGTACATTGTGCACGCATAGTTATGGTAAACAAACATGGCGACAACCTACGTAAGTCACACGGAATACAACATAGAAGTTAAACAGACCAAACTATTAGTACTTTGAAGGGTGACAAAAACGTCATACAGGGTTTTGGCAGGTCACACAGCCCCATGTACCCTGTCAAAGATCAATGTACCCTTCGCCTGTATAAATCTTTGACAGAGTACATGGGGCCGTTTAACCTTCCAAACCTTTATAGATTATAATATATTTGATTTCTTATGTATTTATTTTCACAGTAAAGGAAATTGAGACATATCCACATAGTTGAATTTTTCGCACTTTTAAATTATGCACTATAACACAATAAGCATAATATAATTTCCGGTGGATATTAATTTCTCACACAAAACAAACGACCTCAGGATAAGTGAAAATAAGTTCACCTTGAAAATAAATATGTTTACAGTATCAGTGAGGTAGTTCTGGTCCAACTTCTGGTATAGGTGAATATTTCGTTAAAATTATGATTTATCCAGTTTGAAGGGATAAGTCTTGTTACCTTTACGGCTGTAAGACAGGTCTTAATTGCATTATAATGTTAGTTGAGTGGGCAGTTAGATATGACTAATTAATATTGTATATGTCAGTGATGTTGTTCTATTCCATCTTTTAAAACAATATTAATGTTATTTGCTGACATTTAATTAAAATTCATATGTATGTAGTTTGAAGGGATAGATCATGTGACTTCTTCAGTGTTTCTTCTAACACACATCCTATTTGCATAGTAATTGTTAATGTCGTCAATTTTGAGTGGACAGTTTCATATGACTAATTAATATGTTATATGTTGTGTTTGTTTTTGATTATATGTCAATGACGTAGTTCTAGTTCAATGCATTTGGACATGTAATTAAAATTCGGATTGGTATGTTTTTAAGGGCTAGGCCATTTAACTTCTACATTGCTGGCTGTAATTCCTGTCTTACTTGCATTTCTTATTGTTATAACTTCTACCCAGTAATAGTGTTTGTTATATGGTTCATTAAAGAGCTAGGCCATGTGACTTCTACACCAGTTATTTGTGTAGTTATTTATATATTATTTTTACTTAATATTAAACCCAGGAATGATTTTGTTGAAGCTTTTTTTTCAATATCAATAAGCTTTTTTCCTATAGCTCTTTTAACTTGTATACAATATATATTGATGTTCCCCATTGTGTGCGGTAGTGGGGGGTTGGGTGATAATGGTCTCTAAACACCTTGTTTGTATTGTAATTTATACAAATTGTATTTATTATTAAACTCAGGGATGATTTTATTGCAGTTTTTGTTCAAGATTAAGAAGCTTGTTCCTATAGCCATTTTCAACTTGTACACAATATATATTATGAGGGGGGGGGGGGTAGTGTTTTCTGAACATCTTGTTTGCATTATAATTTATACAGCATGTATTTATTAAAGTTAATAAATCCAGAGATGATTTTATTGCACTAAAACCTCCTTTTTGTTCAGTGAAAGAAAATTACATGGATTCATATATTTGTCTTTAATTCCTGTAGCCATTTTCAAAATGTATGCTTTTCAACTAAGGAATATGCCCTCATGCAAAATATTTCCTAAACCAAATTTGGTTAATTTGAGGAAGTGTATCCCCTAACAGCCGCCGTCTATTACTTTTACATTAACACTGCTATAATATGTAATACAACACTATTCATTACTAAACTAAGATTTTCCTTAACTCAAATCTAGCAAATACATACCTAGTGAAAAAGTGCTCCAGTTTAACAATCAATTTATAAGATTTTTTCCTTTTTTCTTGAGCTAAATTTGACAAATCTGCCATATTTTTTAAACTGAATAAATATTTAACACAATTGAATAAACTGTTAAATGCTTGAAGTGATCTTTGAAATGGCATCTTAAATTCATAAGATATCAAATCACAAACAAAAGAAAATTTTTGATATTTGGCAACTTATTATAAACACGTGAACTTCCACCAGAGAAGTGAGGCTGGGTACTCTAGAAGGGTAAACACCTCCTGTTTATCAATATTTACATGTACCGACAAAAAGAATTATAACAGTGCTTTATTTTTCTGTTATTGAAAATTAAGTAACCATAAGCTGAAAATGTAGATAAAGTAGCAGGTGACATTAAAATTGAGCCAGGTAAAATAAACAATTCAAAATCCAGTCATCAGTTTTATGGTTTATTACATATTATACCAGTTTTAATTTTATACCACCAGACGACAGTTTCGGAATGCAATTCTTCATCACTATTGCTTGGACCGAAACTGAAATTAAAATTTATTTTTCCAAGATGTTGAAAAGATATCGAAAGGACCAAAATATATTTTACTAAATCAAAAACAAATATACTAATCCATGACAGTAAACACTTTGGAACTGACAAGTCAGGCAAGACACGTGAACTTCACAAGGGAAGTGAGACCAGGTGCGCCGGAAGGGTAAGCATCTCCTGTTTAGCTAGCTACACCCTCCACGTATGTAATCAAAATTTATGAAAGGAACATGGAACTATCGAACGTCAAATATATCCAGGGCAATTTTGGACACAGTGACATCAAACTTAACAACAATGCTGTGATAACGGCTATAAAACTTTTTGATGGCCTTTATATGCCTAGGTGTCCCCAAGTCAACAATTTATTTGAAAGCAGCCTTCGTTGTACAGGCTAAGGAAATAGGTATGCCTTAGTTTTTGAGGAATTTGACATTTTAACTAGAATTTAATTTAGACAGATAGTATATTTCTGACAATAATACACAGTTATTGCCAACCGAGTTTGCGATATCCTCGGGGCACCAGCCAGCAGCAGAGATACCGGCTCGGTGGTTGAAATTACATATACTTGTTTTAATTTTACAGCATCCTTTGTACGTATTGTTATGATCTATTGTGTGCCTTTTTATGTATTGTTATTGGGTTATTTTTTATTTTTGTCATCACGATTTATGACGTGGGGAATGACGAATTTCAGGAAATTGGAATTATATTTCAAGACAAAATAAAGACGTAATTAAAACGTGCCACAACTACTGGTGGACAGTTATTTCTAACTGTAATTTTAAGCCTCATTCATCAAACATAAACGCATTCTAAATCGCCATGCCTACCATGAGACCAACTCGAAGTTATATTTATGAAATATAAAGCTTGAATAAAGACAGCAAATACAAACTAGAACACGACACAAGTCGGTAAAAAGCTTATGTTGCTGTATACTCTTGGTGCTTTTCAAGATTATGGTGTATTTGTTTCACAATTATTACGCTATGGTAGGGCTTGTACACACTACAGGAATTTTATACAACGCAGTAAGCTGCATATAATAAATGATGACGCAAAGATATTGCAAGTTTAACAAGGCCTTAAAAGTCGATGACCGTCATCACAATATTGTTGATAAATATGATGTCTGTATCTAAAATTACCCTTGATATATTTGACGTCATAAAGTTCCATGTCTGTTTCATACCCAATTTTGATTACACATGTTGCGGATGTAGCTATCTAAACAAGAGGTGCTTACTCTTTCAGAGCACCTGGCCTTATTTTGATGACAGTTCACGTGTCTAACCTAATTTTGCAGTTCCAAAGGTTTTACTTTGCTTTGAAATTGTGGTTGCATTGGTATGTTTGTTATTGTTTCAACCCCATGGTTTACAACTAACTTTGGTCAATTTTAAAGAAAGGGGAGTTTAAGTGACAAAGAATGTGCTTGGTAACAGACAACGCCATACAAGTCGATGATAGACATTGTAAAATGGACATAAAGTTCATAAAACACATTTTTAATTTGCTGATATTTATATTGTTCTGTGTATGTTTGCCTTTATTGATAATTTTCCATCTTCCTTTCATTCTTACCACTACGATAGATCAGTTGGTAGTGTGTGCCATTTCTATGTGAAAAGTCGTTTGACGTTAAATAACGCCCTCCTCACATTGCCCAGAGCGGACTGCAGGGGACAACATTTCTGCCTCTTCACTAATAATTTTTTCATTTCATTCTGAATATTGATTTTTCACGTGGTGAGTACAGCTAGCATGACAGGAGGTGCTTACACCTACGGAACACACGGCCTCACTTCCCTTGATAAATTTAATTCGTCAGTTTTCCGAGTTTTTTTACTTTGCTTTGAGATTGTGATGTTGACATGGATCAGTATGTTCATGTTTGTTATCTGATTAGATAGTTTCACATATTGCCCTCAATGACCGTGAATGTTTTACAGATTTTGTCAATGATCATAATCAAGATTTCCACGACCACATTACACAAAAACCGTGTATAATTAAATCCCTAATTACGTGCAGAAATCAACTAAGCTGTTGTTGGTTATTTCACCCACGTTTACTTTATATTGTTATGAATGAAAGTGCGTTACCTTGGTGTAAATTTTAACATGTCTGACTGAAGAAAGCCTATTTGTATTAGAGACTAATTAGGCTTTATTTATTAGGAAGAACATGCCATTCCTTGTATTGGATTTATAATCTTCACAAATATCTATACAAGGAATCATACATGTATAGCGGGGTACCACTAAATCATCTGTAATTCTAACACAAATTTTGACAGTCGTAAAAGATAGCTTCAGTGTTATTTAGATAAAGTGTATTCTACGTCTTGTATCAACCAAATGTGGATTCTAAAGAAATATTGCAAACCTAGGGATAGCCCAGGCTTATAAAGACCACCCTCACAAAATTGTTGATATGATGTTTGATGTCTCTGTATCCAGAATAACATATTGAACATATTTACCATCTCGTAGTTCCATGTTCCTTTCATTATCAATTTTGATTATATTCGGGGCGGTTGCAGCTAACTTGCTTACCCTTCCGGATCACCCGGCCTCGCTTCCCTGGAGGAAATTCACGTGTTTAACTTGGATTTTCAGTTTTCACTTTGCGTTGAGATTGTGATTTGTATACTGTTTATTTTGGCGGTGTACTAATTTTCGCTTGTTTGGCGTTCGTTTGTTTTGCGCGAAAATTAATACGGAGCGAAAATTATAATATGCTTATTATGTTATGTTGTTATTTTGAAAAAAAACGCGAAAATTTAACTACGTCTTAGTTTCCTATATCGCGAAAATAAATACGCCCGAAATTAAATACGTTTACAGTATATATATATTACATAATTTTTGTTTGATTTTTTTTGCAGATAAATCAAAACTTACAGTAAAGTTTTTGTCGTATCTACTCAGATATTCCCGTCACCTGTCAAAATGAAAGTGGCATGAAAATATGGGACGTCTGATATATCAAAAAAAATAATATCAAAACTAAAAATCTTAAAAAGAATTTATTGTGGTAAAAGAATTTTCATATAAATCGACCGAAAAATCAAATAGTGTGTTTTTTTAAAAAAAAAGCATTCGTTTTAATAAAACTGTACCTAGAAGAAATCTCCACTGTGTACATGATAACTAACCGGTAAGATACCTTATCTTATTAACCTCAATAACCACGATGGATTACAGACTACTGTAGGGAACACTCTGTTTGAAAACAGAGTGGTTCCTACAGTAATTCATTAATCATTATGAAGTATTTACGAAGACCAAATTATACACGTGTCGTGTGCAATTAAATCCAAAACGACAAGTTCATTAAAACAGAGTCGTTATGGCTTATTTCGCCCACATTTAATTTATGATTATCGTGAATGGAGATTCATTACCATAACATAATGCGTTTAACATATCCGGGCTTAATGATAACAAATTACTCTTTTAATGAGGAACTAATTGGGTATTATTCAATACCTAACAACACCTTATGGTATTGTTTTCTTTTGTTTGACTGTTTAATCATTGACTGTATTCACATCGTGTGTGGTATTAGTTGTGTTGGCTGTCGCCACATGATTTTCAGTCTACATTGAATAATTTCATCCCACGTCAGATTTTTTGTTAAACTTATATTTAGCACAAAGAACTTTTTCATCTGATGTCATATTTTATCAATTTTGTGTATATCTTACAGTTCCATGTTCCTTTCACACAATTTTGATTACACATGTGGCGGGTGTAGCTAGCTAAACAGGAGGTGTTTACCCTTCTGGAGCACCCTGCCTCACTTCCCTTGTGGAAGTTCACGTGTATAACCTAACTTGTCAGTTCCAAAGTTTTTACTTTGCTTCTGGATTGTGATTCGGACATGGATTAGTATGTTTGTTTTTTTATTACAATTTACGTTAAATTTTACTTTTGTCGGTCTAAGACACAACATAAAAGTTTTAAACAATCAAATAACACCAGAAATGAGAAACAAATATTTGGGCAACTTATTACACTGGTTACGGAATTGTTCAAACGAAGAAATTTGCTACTAATTAGCTATTGAAACTGGCAACAAAAAATCAAACAAAGGGCATGCTCAATGCAATATAAATCGTTGCCTTAATAGTAAAAAAAGACAAAACAGATAAGTATTGTTGATAATGTTGATGTCTCTGTATCCAGGATTGCCCTGGATATATTTGACATCCCATAGTTCTACGTTTCTTTCACTCAATTTTTATTACAGACGTGGCTCGTGTAGTTAGCTAAACATGAGATGCTACCCTTCCGGAGCACCCGGCCTCATTTCCCTGGTGGAAGTTAACGCGTGCAACCTGACTTTTCAGTTCCAAAGTTATTATTTTGCTTCTGGATTGTGATTCAAACATGGGTTGTTTTGCTTGTTTTTGATAATAAGATATTGGGACTGATACTCATTGTAAAAATCCCGACATTCGAGTAAATGCCTATTAATTTGTGTTTTATATTATACCATTCGAAGACCCCAACAATTTTACGTATTTTATAAGCAGTGATCCATACATACATAAATTTAACAATTATGATTTGGACAGGAATCGATATACTTGTTTTTAATTTTTTTATTCAACCCTTTAAAAATTTTGGATTCGGAAATTTGGTCCTAGCACTGCTGATGAGAAATTGTATTCCGAAATGTCCGTCTAGTTCTGTAAAATTAATACTGGTATAATATGTAATTTTAACTACTTGGCCGGTAACTCTGCTGGTGGATAAAGCTTCCCATAAGATATCATAAACGCCGTATGCAATATTTTAGTATTGTCGGAAATATACTACTGACTGAAACCCTCCTGTCTAGCAAGCTACACCCGTCACGTGTATAATCAAAATTGAGAATAAAAGGAAAAGAATTAATTTGTGACGCCAAATATATCCAGCATATAAACAGATACATCATACTTATCAACAATGTGTGAAGATGGTCATTAAATTTAAGCAATATCTTTGAGTCAATGGTAATTCTGGCTAAACCCGTTTTCAATTTGAACATCATTATTAGCTGTTGTTCTATTTTAAAAATATTTTTATAACCTTTCTTCCTTTATTACATAGCTATTTCTGTAAAACATTAATAATAATTATTAAAAATTTTCTTTCACGTTTTTCTTTATCTAGAAGTACATTAATATACCTCATTTCAGATATCACCTTTCAACATGCCCATATTAGTATTTGTTTTAATATGATTCATTCTCATTGACATCAAACATGACCTATAAGAGATATAATATTGTGGAGATATTGTAATTTGACCCTTTTCTATTTACTGCGTTATACAGTAGCCTGATACTGTGATTCATGGTTTACGATCCATTACTGTTTCTGTCTTACTGACAGTTTCGTGTATGATCAGATGTAAGTGTTAAGAAAAGCTTGAAGACGGTAAAATGTAAAAACGAATCACCAACATATTGATCTGTTTAAATCATAGTCTTAAAATCAAGGAAAGAATAAGATGACGTCCAATTGAAGCAAAATGAACATCACTCACATAAAAACACACCAGTCCATGTTCAATTCACAATCCAAAAATAAACACATTGAAAACTGTTAAATTCATGACTGAGTAAAACCAAGGAAAGTGGGACCGGGTGCTCCGGAAAGGAAAGCACCCCTTGTCTGACTAGCTACATCCGTCACGTGTGAACTCAAAATGTGAGGACTATGAGACGTCAAATAGACTATGATAATTTTGGATACATAGACATCGTGCTTGTCACCAATATTGTGATGGCAGCTATAAAAAGGTCTTGGTAAGCATATCCCTGCAGTAACCCTGAATCAACAATTTATTTGTAAGCAGCTTGCTTATGTCTATTCAGTTCCCGTAGTACGAACAAAAGTTGTCATATCATATTACTTTTGAAACAAACGAACCCTTAACATTTATAGAAAAATTAAAGGCATCAAAATTTGTAAAACACAACTAGGAAATAAGAAATACAAATCTAACAGTCTTGTTTGTTTTAATTTGATTATGACATACTACTCTGACTGTAGGTGTTTACTCTTTTGAAGCACCTGCCTCACTTTCCCTTGTGATAGTGCATGTGTTTAATTCAATGTCAGTTTTTAGCATCCGTGCGTCTTTACATAAACTTCGATCTCCTCCTCTTTAACCACTGGGCCAATTAAATTCAAATTTGGTGTTGAAGGTCCGTAGGTTGAATAAAAATCCGTATTTATAAGGCGACTTCGTACGATATCAAAGATGACCGCCGTTACTACAAATAGCAAAATCACTAAGATGGCAAAGTGAGATCAAATTTTGCCAATAAAGCCTTTTATGCCCCTTGTTCAATTTTATGTTTGTTTTTGGGATTGTGATTTGGACATTGACCGGCATGTTTGTATTTGATGATGTATATATGTTTTAGTTTTCTTTCTTTATAACGTTTCGTTGCGCGGGTAGAATAGTAGAATAGCATGCAGTCCTACGGTCCCGTGATTTAATTTAAATTCCGTTTGTAGCTTAAGCAAACTATTAATCAATATCAGAAATGTTATAAACAATTACAAATATTAATTATCTCTATTGATATAGACATATTTTTTTGTTTTATGGCAATTCTTTACAGATTTTCGTGTTTAAGAGACTAGTATGTTTGTTTTTCGACGGTTTCTACGTGTGGGCTAAATGACCGTATCTCGTTACAAATGCGATCAATATATTCTAAATGAATGTTGTCATTGCTAAACCAAATGTGTCCGTACCTAAAGCGTTGTGATAATCAGACTGAAAAATTTAATCAAATACACACCAACAATCTGTTAGAATCCGATTTGCAATTGTTTATTTCACCCACATATGATGTAATAGTGGAAATGAATGAAGTTAATAAGTTTATTTATTATATAGCAATATATGTTTCGCATACTAATAAAACGTTAAATCCCTAGGTGTAAGCGTGCAATATATACCGATTTTTTTCAAATTGCACGCTTTGTCACATGACGCTGTTGTTTATGACGTCATACGATTGTTATCGACGTCATCGCTGTGTTGTTTGTCAAATTGCACTAGTTCTTATATCCATTTACAACTAGCGTAATATTTACGTATCGTACAACAAAATGGTATTTTAGATGAAATACTTGACGGAAGTAAACGAAATTTATTTTGCTATATAATAAAAAGGTTATTGAACTGATATTGTGTTGGCTGTCGTCAGTAGGCAATATTTTTGTTTTGTCAGAAATATTCTATTGTCTTAATTTGCTGCTAGTTAAAATATGAGAATCCTCAAAAACTAAGAAACACTCCCTTGTGTATTTCCTCAGCTAAAATTGGTTAACTTTGGATATTTTTCAACCTCTTTATTAACATTTTGGTTTCACAACTTTGGTTCAACAACATTGTATTCCGAAACGACCGCCTATTGCTGTTACAACTGGTATAACATATTATTTCATTGGTTGTCATAATGTACATATTGTTCAGTTACAAATATTTTCATTGGCTGTCACCAAATACGTGTTTTTCAGTTACAAATGTTTTCATTTTGCTTTTTCCAACGATATTGTTTCTTCTATTTTATGTATATTTTATTAACACAAATGTAATTAATACGTGTACATGACGGTTCTTATGCACTGATTATATTGTATTCACAGTTGAATATAGTGGTTTTGTAACATATCAAACACAAAAATACCGGTTTATTTTCTTTATCAATCCAAAAGCAAACATACCAACCCGTGTCAAAATCACAATCCAAAAGCAAAGTAAAAACTTTGGCTGGAAAATAAGGTTTAAAACATTGCACTTCAGGTCCGGTGCTAGCTTCAATTGCCATGTGTGTAATAAAAATTGGGAATAAAAAGAACATGGAATAGTGGCACGTCAAATATATCCAGGTTAATTTTTCGACATAAATCAACAATATTGTGATGATATCACAACAATATACATATGTCAACAATTAATTTGTAAGCTAACATAGTCTATTGATTGTGAAATAAGTATATTGCTGTGCAGAAACGGAAAATTGACAAATAAAAACACAATAATATGCATAAAATCAAACACAAACATACCGGCTCAAGGCGCAGCAATTCCAAAAGCAACGCGAAACCTTTAAGAACTGGCTTAAGAGGTCAAACAAACATACAAATATCCGAATCAAAATCCAATAGCAGAGTAAAAATTTTAAAGCTGGCAAATCAGGTCAATCACATGGACATTTACCAGGGAAGTGAGACCGGTTACTCAGGAAGTGTAAACGTCTGCTTCTAATCCAATCATAAATTGTAATAGATTTCTGTTAGTCTATCAAATTATATTATTTTATGTGATGATGTAATTTGTATAATAATGGAGTTGTTTGTTTGAATTAAAGATAGTTGAACCAGGAAATATTATTCAGCTCATCTTACCCTGGACCAGGTGTACATTAAAATGTCAATATAGAAAACAAAACTGAACGAACGAGTTAATAAAATTCTTCAATAGATAAGTGATAAACATGTTTATTTGAAATAAAAACCATTTTTTTTAAACAATTTATAATAATAATAATAATAATAATAATAATAAACTTCAATTATATAATAATGAAGAAATTAAAACTGAATAAAGCATTAATTGGCAACAGAAACCGCAACCAAAAACACGTAAACATAAAATAAAAAATAAGTTTTATATAAAAATATTAAAATGATATAGCACAATGTTAAAATATATTGTAGATGAATATATATCATATTAATAATTCAATTAATCAAAAACAAACATACTAATCCATGTCCTACTTACAATCCAAAAGTAAAGTAAAAGTAAAAACTTTGAAACTTACAAGTTAAGTTAGACATGCGAACTTCCATCAAGTAAGTGAGGCCGGGTGCTCCGACTAAGGATTTATATTTACAATTTAAGTTTTATAAATACACTTTGTTCAGTCATAATAACATTTTACAGAATATTTTTCACAAGTCATTGTTTTGTATATATTTAGTAAACAAATGTTGTCTTGTAAAATACAAATATATTACCCGTTTCGATAAGTAGTTAGCTTAGAGACAACACAGATCGTTGTCTTGTTGAATACGTAATTTCTTAGAATCAGACACAGTTTCTCTTTAATCTTCTTCTCTCTAACTATATTGATATGGCACAAATTCCTTATAATATAATGTTATCATTAGTGTCCATTGATCTTATAGGGAAGTAAGGCCGGATGCTCCGGAAATGTAGGCACCTTCTGTTAAGATTGTGACAATTACATCAACATGAGTTCCTCAAGTGTGTCCATCAGCCTTAACATCCTCATGGTTCCTATATGGCAATCTGTTAACATTTCCTTACAAACAGCGTTTCGGCGACGTTCATTAGTCTTAACAACACTAAGGTCTTTAGGTATCTTTTTGGTAGATATCTTTTTCAAGATGAATTTTATACACTTCTGTGTTATTCGCTTTATTCCAAATTCCATCACCATTTTGCTTAAATGTTAAATGTTGAATGGATTCTCAATCTTTTGTCTTAGAATCAAGAAGCTGTCACTTTAAATATTTATATTTATTAAACAATAACCTAAATTATTAACTGAAATGTCCGACAAATTAAGTTTTGTTCAGTGTGAAAATACTTGATTAAAATCACTAATTCTGTGTATTAAAATTTTAAATGTAGTCCTTGTTAGCATCCCTGATAATTACTAGTATATCAATAACTGTTCAGTCCTCTCTATATATATCTGTTCTGAAGGTGTAAACATAAACATCATGTTTGGTGATGTAGGTTTAGACGTGTGATCGAGAATCAAATTGCAGACATACGTGTATATTGAATTGTTAATCCTAGCAGATATGTTACTATTAATATTGATTTCATATCGTATTCATAAGAAAATACATTGTTGTCATTACAAACACTCCTACGCCTAAAAGTCATGAAATACTGGAGAGAAATATACATTATACATCATAGACACATCGCAACGACACGAATAAAATAAAACACGAAACAGAAAAACTAGATAATGTTGAAAATAATGCCCCAGACGGTGAACGGTCGCTTGGCAATCGACTGCAAACCATAACAACATACATACCGGTCCGTTCCAATCTGCACAATTCCATACGAAAATTAAAAAAAAAAAATTCTGGTAACTAAATATTATATTAATTGTAAAATAATTTAAGAAAACAAATACGTTGTTTTTACTGAATTCAGATCTAATTTGAAAAAAGAAATAGAAGTAATTAAGCATGTTTTCAAAGGAAATGTGGAAAAATCCAGTAAAAATTGGTCTTGTCTCTTCAATAGTCTATAACCAGGTTAATGTAAATCCAAATTTAACTTTACACGTCTACATTATACTTCAGTTTTAAAATTGTGGGATAATCAAAAACAAACATACTAATCCATTTTCGAATCACAATCCAGAAGCAAAGTAAAAACTTTGGAACTGACAAGTTAGGCTAGACACGTGAACCTCCACCAGGGACTTGAGGCCGGGTGCTCCGGAAGGGTAAGCACCTCCTGTTTAGCTAGCTACACCCGCCACGTGTGTAATCAAAATTGTGTGAAAGGAACATTGAACTACGAGACGTCAAATATATCCAAGGCAATCCTTTACACAGAGACATCAAACTTATCAACAATACTGTGATGACGGCCATAAAACTTTTTGAGGGCCTTGATAAGCCTAGGCTTGCAATATCCCTGAGTCAACAATTTATTTGCAAGCAGCCTACTTCGTTGTACAAAGTCCCCGTATTTGGAACAAGCTCTACCATAGCGTATTAATTGGGAAACAAATACACCATAAGCAGGAGAAGCAAGTATATTGCTGCATAAAAAAGGAAAGTTGACAATAGAAAAATTGAAGTCATCACGTTTGTCGTAAAGTTTCAAATGTAGCCTTTCCTGTGCGTCATAATTCAGGTATAAGTCTAAATATGAAGCAGAACTTGAGGAATCAGTCGTGTCTTTTATTTCAAGCTCACTAGGATAGATGACATTTACATAGTCTCCAAATTTAGGATTGTTAAATTATTTTTTACACCTTAATCAGTTTCTCTTTTAATTAATTGATTTTTAATACAAACAGAAAAATGATAACCTTAACACCAGTAGAGCCCACTTCTATTGAAATTTAATTTAATGATGTCTAAGAATTTGTCCCTTTCTGTAGTTCACCTGTTTAATGTGAATAACATCCTCTCACAGTGTTATTAATTAAAACATCCTTTCACCCTCTTTTTGCTCCATGATTTGTAATATTATTCAAGTTCAGAAACGATAAGTTGTATCAAAAAGCATTTCTGACTCCAGTTTCAAAATAGTTTCTTGACTGGGATTTTCTATTGCTTGAATTTGGCTAATTTTGACAATATTTTATACAGTCAAATCTGTCTATAAAGGCCACCATAGGGAACCAGTAAAAGGTGCCTTTATGGACAGATGACCTTTATATGCAGGTTCAAATAATTTGAATAAAGAACAATTGGGATACTTTTCTACTGGCCTTTATAAGCAGGTGACCCTTATATAGAGATGACCTTTAAGACAGGTTGGACTGAACTACAATTTAAGAAAAAATTATACCTGCCAGATTTAACTTGAGAAAGGTATTGGTTAAGAAATGTTTGTGAAACTGGGACCTGTATACTAAATTAATGTAAAGTATAATCTTTATATACTGTTAAATAAATATTCCTTATTTTTTGTATCTACATGTTTATTATGTAACTTATCTGTATGTGTATATATTTAACACTTGAGCCAAACAAAAACACTTTATGAAAAAATAATAAAAACTTTGAAACTGTCAAACTGAGGTAAAACCTGAACTTTTTCCAGGCCGGGTGCTTTGGAACGGTAAGTACCTCCTGACTACCTAACTACACCTGCGACGTATAAAATTAATTTTGAGAACGAAAAGAACGTGGAACTACAAAATTATAAAAGTTATACAAACTATAGTTGCTATAATGATGTCTCTGTACATCCAAACTATCCTGTAAATATTTTACATCTCATAGCACTATGCTTCTTTCAAAATGTTCATATAAGGAAGTCTGTCGTATTTATGTTTCTATATTCACTCCATTGTTATTGGTCTTAGTTTCTTATTTTGATGTCATTTGTCTATTGTTGAAGCTGTTATTTACCAATGTACGTTGTAGTTGAATGATTGTCGTGACCAGTTTTATAATTAGAATTCCGTTATTTTTGGCTTTTTATGGCGTCATGTTATTATGGATTACGCACATATTAACTTCTACGCTATAAAGATCCTATTACATGTATTCTAGTTGCTATATTTTTGTTTAAATTTTTGATTTGGTGTTTAAAATTTCTAAAATTCTATTTTTAATAGAATATTCAATTATATTAGTTTAATCAAAAGACAATAAAAAAACTTTTCTTTTTGTTATGGATAAAATGAAAGAATTGGACATTTTCCACACTGCATTATTCACGTAGTAGCAAAAATAGTTGTTTTCATTTTTATGATAGGAAAAACCATAAAAGCGAAGCACTTCAATTTAAAATCGGGGATATTATCATGTCCTCGCGTTAAAAGAATTTAAAATTAAAGTTTATATATAAGTGATCATCACAATAATGTTGATAAATATGATGTCTCCGTATCTAAAACTATCCTGGATATATTTGACGTTCAAAGGTTCCATGTTCTTTTCATTCTCAATTTTTATTACACGCATGACGGGTGAAGCTAGATAAACAGGCGTTGCCTACCAATCCTGAACACCCGACGTCACTGTCCTTGCGACAGTTCACTTACGTTACTGAATTTGGCAGTTTCAAAGTTGACATGGAACGGTTTCTTTGGTTTATTACATATTATACCAGTGTTAATTTTATAGCATTAGACAGCCCTTTCAGAATTCAATTCCTCATCAATAGTGCTTTGACCAAAATTGTGAAACCAAAATTTCTAATTTTTTATTTTATCAACAACCATTCCAAATAATAATCGAACCCCGGCCGTGTATTATTCGGGTATGGTAGATAGTTAGTCTTACATTTATGACTGGATTTAAGTCATTTATCAAAACAAATATGGATTTGACTCAGCAATGTCCATTCGCATTTGCACAAATCAATGACATAAATAGCTTGTTGCCAGTGAAGTTGATGTGAGAGACGACGCTTTGCCCACATCTGCGCAAGTTTGTAACTGATAAGTCGGTCGCCTACATGTGCTGTGAGTAGATGGTGATTATAATAATACGTGTTTCATGTAAGGAAAATAATAGAAGTGTAAATATTTTTAATTAAATTAGTTGTTGGTTGACTGTTTTTGTATATATGTCGAGTTGCTGGTGAATGGTTTTGTATTTCTGACTTTTCGATTTTGAATCTGTATCTATTTTACGTTTTATAGGTTTAAATGTAGATTTGTTTTAGTTTGTTTCCGTTGCACTACTGATGAGTAACTGTATTTCAAAACGGTCGTCTAGTGCTGTAAATAAAACTAGTATAATATGTAATTTAAACCATTAAGCCGGTATCTCTGATGGTTGATGCTTCCTTGAAGATACCACAAACTCAGTAAGCAATAATTGTGTATTATTGTCAGAAATGTACTATTGACTAATTTTGCTAGTTTAAATATAAAAAACCTCAAAAACTTAGGTATACTCACTCATGCAAAGTACGTTCTTACCCTTGTTATAATATGTAATTGTCAACCAACAAATGTATCACAATCTGACTATATTAACAATAAATAGAAAGATACCAATCCTTTACCAAATCACAGTCACTAAACAACCTATGAAGCTGGGAATGTCGGTTAAACAGGTGAGCTTCCACCTGGAAAGTGAGGCCGGGTGCATCGGAAGGTTAAGTACCACCTGTCTATAAAGCTACAGGTGTGTAATGAAAATTGGGAATGGAAGGAACAAAGTTATATTGGATATAGAGACATCAATAAAATAAATTAATTTTGACTGGGACGTAAAAACTCATTCAATCAATTTATTTATCAATTTAAATTTCTCAATTAATCATACAAAAATACTAAAAGACGTCTACTTTCTAGTGTAATTTTTGAACAAATAACCAATGTTGTAGATAATACAATAATTTCTGGACAATGAAATAGCGTTTTATAACTGCAATTAAAATTTTATCATACTGAGGTTAACTTTTTTTATATTGCATAAGCAAAATGTACTTCCTTTAGCTTTCCTTAGCTACTTTTGGTAAAATATATTTTAAACCTTTGAATATATTTTTTTTCAATTCCTGGATCAAATTTCGGTTTTAGAATTTTTGTGAAAACACTACTAATAAGCAATGGTATTCCGAAACGACCGTCTAGTGCTGTATAAACACTGGTATAATATTTAACTTGTTCATTGCTTCATTTAAGTTAAAACAATGATACTAAAAGGTAAATAAATACTTGTTATGACTTTCATTGCTAAATTAAAGTCATGTTTTGTTTATTCATATCAAAATAGCAATATCAACGAAAGCAATAAAATAAAATGGCGTTCTTTCTACAAAAGTATCGATTTCGAACATAAGATCTGACTCATTGGTTCAAATATTCCGTCCGTCCTTATCATAACAACAAAACAAAATTACAAACTAAAGAATCTACAATTTGTAATCCATAGTATACCTGTGAAAAAAAACTAGGGGGCCTTAAAACATTGTCCCTGATGGACAGATGGTCGTTATATCGACTTGGTAGCTATTGCAAAGTTTACTGTACAATCACGTTTGTATACTAGTACTTAACACTTTTGTGATCATACAGAATAAAATCTTAAAACGTTAAAAAAATATATAAAAATCGCAAATTTAGAATGCAATGGATCTCAAATTTTTAATCAGCGTGGTGTACATGATTGTAATCAGTGTATCATGTTTAATTTATCCTTTGGCATTTAAATCCATGTCTTTGAAATATAGAAATTAAAGAGCTGAATTACACGTAATTAGCGGTACCCATAGTAACCAAATTTACGTCATACAAAAGTGAGAACATACTCTGCCAGCCATAAATAACTACATTAATTTATATTTGCAATAGGTTTAAATTTGGAGACTATGTAAATGTCATCTATCCTAGTGAGCTTGAAATAAAAGACACGACTCATTCCTCAAGTTCTGCTTCATATTTAGACTTATACCTGAATTATGACGCACACGAAAGGCTACATTTGAAACTTTATGACAAACGTGATGACTTCAATTTTTCTGTTGTCAACTTTCATTTTTTTATAAAGCAATATACCTGCTTCTCCTGCTTATGGTGTATTTGTTTCCCAATTTATACGCTTGGTAGAGCTTGTTCCCACTACGGGGACTTTGTACAACGAAGTAGTCTGCTTGCAAATAAATTGTTGACTTAGGAATATTGCAAGCCTAGGCTTATCAAGGCCCTCAAAAAGTTTTATGGCCGTCATCACACTATTGTTGATAAGTTTGATGTTTCTGTGTCCAGGATTGCCCTGATATATTTGACGTCTTATAGTTTCATGTTCCTTTCACACAATTTTAATTTAACACGTGGCGGGTGTAGCTAGCTAAACAGGAGGTGTTCACCCTTCCGGAGCACCTGGCCTCACTTCCCTGGTGGAAGTTCACGTGTCTAACCTAATTTGTCAGTTCCAAAGTTTTTACTTTGCTTGTGGATTGTGATTCTGACATGGATTAGTATGTTTGGTTTTGATTTATATTATAGACATTACAAACATTATCATAATATTAAATTTCATCCATACACTTGAAATAATGTTTTTGAAATATTTAAATTTATATCTTAGCTTTATGATACAAATGTTTGCAAAAAGCTTGGCTTTTCTTGAAACAAAAATAAAACTTGAATTTTGAATATTTTGGGAAATATAAAAATGTTAAAAATGATATTTTAAAGATAAAGCACTTTCTATTTGAAAAAGCAGCCTTAGCACTTCAAGTTACTTTTTGTCAGCAACAACTTTTTATTATAGCAATACAAAAACAAACGGCAAATTGACATTAATGACCAATTCGATTGAATGATTATTGGCCCAGATTAAACACACCAGTCTGTAATTAAATTCCGTATCCACGTTGTGTTATAGGTGACAGAGCTGTTATTAGTCACTTTACACACACGTAATGTATTATTGTACTGAATGGAAGTGTGGTTGCTATGCAGTATTTTTCTTATCGCCATTATTCGACATGGTAATGATTTATAAAAATGTTCATATAAGGAAGTATGTCGTGTTTATTATTGTATATCCATTACATTGTTATTGGTCTTAGTTTTGTATTTTGATGTCATTTGTCTATTTTGTCTATTGTTGAAGTTGTTATTTAGCAATGTACGTTGTAGTTGAATCATTGTCGTGACAAGTTTTATGATTAGAATTAGTATTAATCGTGACAAATATAATCCCATCTATCCTTTTATCTTGCTCACGAAGTTGTTGTTTTTGTAAGAAAAAACAAGTGTTACCAAAACATTTCAAATGTAAACAAACAACATAAGATATGACACAAATAAATAACACATACTGTGACCACGTAATAATAACGCTCTACCTTGAATAAGTATGGTTTTTATTTCAAATGAAAGGGGGCATCGAGAAAGAAATTGGCAAAAACTATACAATATGGTTTGAGTTGTCTCAGAGGGCCAAAAAACGAATTAAAACAAAACGATGGACAAATACAGATCATAGCAATAACTACTACAACAAATCAAAGCAACAGGTAGATTAGTTGAGTACCTGATAAACCTTAGGGACGTACAACTGACAGACGGACGGACAAATTATGCAGGGGACAGTTACAGACTTTATCATCAAAAACAAGACATTCAACTTTCTATACTAGCATCACATTTTAGTACTTGATTCTTATTTTTACTTTTCATATGTTAAATTTGGAGAACTAGGCGGTAGTTTTGAACAAAAAACTCCTAATGAATAGGGCTCGGACCAAATATGTTTTTAAGAAGTTAAAAAAAGAAGGATCAAAATGGATTTTACTAAATCCACCTAAGGCAAAACGATTAAGCTTAGCTCAGTTATTTTTTGGCACGTTAAAATTTTCGAAGCATATGATTTTATGAATAATGTTTATCTGAGAATAATATTGTGTAGTATTATATGACCAATGATTTTTATCACCATAATAATTGATATTATTAAGTTTTATATTACAAAATTGAAAACGCAATAAAGTTTGTTCACAAAGAGCGTCTTTTTCTTTTTTCAATGTTACATCACATAGCGTCGAGTGCGTTTTTGTGCGGTGGACATGACCCATTGTTACGTCATAAACACGTCGCGCTCTTTATTGCACGGTGAACATATCGAATTATCAGGCTCGGCAAACGCCTTCTCAGCCAATCAGAAAAGGTGTAGCTAGCTATCCAGGAGATGCTTACCCTTCCAGAGCACGCGACCTCACTTCCCTGATGGAAGTTTACGCGTTTCACCCACGTTGTAAGTTTCAATGTTTTGATTTTGCTCCTGGATTGTGATTCAGACATTGATTAGTATGTTTGTTTTTCATTAAAAAGATTGAAAATAAATATAGTTGTCACGAACTGTTAGGTTAAAAATTATATTCAATCTACAAATATATTACCCCCAACTGACATGGAAACAAAGAGATATAAAGTAACAACCAATTACAGCATCGAAATACTTACTCATTAAGACGACTGAGGCGTGGGTTGATAGAAACGGATAAAATAACAAGATATTAAATAAATGGTCATGATAAGAATACATTATAGTGAACCTAATATTAGCAAAAGAATATTTTAATGGACATTCATTTAATAGAATAATTAATTTCATATGGACGTGGGGTCCATTATAAGCCATTTATTTTTATCATGTGGATGAGGTATCTAATTATATACTAGTATACCAACTGTGTGCTTATTACTGTCGTGAAAGTGTTTATTTATAGAAATCATTGATCAAGTTTGAATTTATAATTGTTTTTATAAAAAATGTAATGAAAAAACTTCCTTTTTTCAAAAAATTGTATAGATATTTGACATCCGTGTACATGATTTTTATTACCGTAATGAAAATATTGTTGATACGTATGATGTCTCTGTATTCAAAATTATCTTAGATATATTTGAGGTTCAATATTATATCAGTTTTTAAGTTTGTCCTTGCTTTTAAATCGAGGTTTGGACATGAATAAGTCTGTTTTTTAATCAAAATTACATACAAATGCAGAAGATATACCACACAAAAGACTGCATTTGAAGCTAGGTGACAAACGTGAGGACAATTTTTCTATTTGCAACTTTCTTTTTTTATCCAGCAATATACCTCATTTTCCTGCTATGGTGTATTTATATCACAGTTAATACGCTATAGTAGTTCCATATTCCTTTCATTCTAAATTTCGAATGTGACAAGCATGACTAGGCAAACAGGATTTACTTGCCCTTCTGGACGACACTGTCTTACTTCCGCGGAAAATATAAGTAACGCATTACATTTGTTGCACGCTTTGATTGTGCTTGTGAACATTATACAACGCAGCAAGCTGCTAAAAAATAGATTGTTTAACCAGGAATATTGCATGTTCATGCTTATTGAAAGAATTATAGCCGTCGTCACAGTGATAAGTTTGATATCTATGTGTCCATGAATACCCTAGATATATTTGACGTTCCAAGTTCCATGTTCAAATTTTTGTTACCACACATGGTATGTGTAACTAGGTAAACAATACTGGTTACCTGTCCGGGACTCCCGGTCTCACTTACCCGTTGACATGGTACAGTTCACGTGTTTTACATAATTTGCTATGCGATTGTAATTTGAACTTGTGTTTTTGATTTGATATTTTTATCTATTAGAATTTTATGTCTGATGTTAATATTGGTGAACGAGGTGTGGCTGATTTTTGAAGTTGTAAATTGTTTTAGATTCTTGTGGTTTTAATACGCAATCCTTTATATTTTCTTGTTTTATAAAAGTAATAATATATCCGAAACTTCTAAAAGTCCAGTCTATTTGTACGTCACAACTATACAGCACATTAGAAGCTTGTGTAAAGTGGCATCTATTGAAATGTAACAAAGAGATGTTACATCTTTAAAATATTTAAGAAGTCACGCCTATTTACACATAAAAATATAATTTTTTCAGCATCTTAAAACAATTTTGGTTTCATAATTTTGGTCCAAGCACTACTGATGAGGAAATATATTTCGAAACGGCCGTCTAGTGCTGTAAAATTAAAACTGGTATATTATGTTATTTAACATTTATACAACAAATAAGAAGGTTCTGAAATGTCTGTATTTACGGTAAAAAATAATGTAACATCTTTAAAAGAATTGAGAAAGATCTAAAAGTCACGTCTATTTACACCTCAAAAAGTATAATGTTACATCTTTACAACAGTTCTGAAAAGTCACGTCTATTTACACGTCAAAAAGTATAATGTTTAAATTTTACAACAGTTCTGAAAAGTCACGTCTATTTACACGTCAAAAAGTATAATGTTACATCTTTACAACAGTTCTGAAAAGTCACGTCTATTTACACGTCAAAAAGTATAATGTTTAAATTTTACAACAAATCTGAAAAGTCACGTCTATTTACACGTCAAAAAGTATAATGTTAATTCTTTACAACAGATCTGAAAAGTCACGTCTATTTACACGTCAAAAAGTATAATGTTACATCTTTACAACAGATCTGAAAGTGACGTCTATTTACACGTCAAAAAGTATAATGTTACATCTTTACAACACATTCAGACATAGCTTTATAAAAGATGATGAGTCGATACACAAAGATTCTGTTGATCAGCTGACATCTCACTGACGTTATGATGTTTCTGATAATATGCGTAGGAACTGAACTAAAGCTGTTATTTGTATAGATATCAAATATTTTGCAGCAATATCAGTATTTTGATGAGTAGAAGCAGTTTTTAATTAGACATTTTAGAAATTACATGGTTAATATATTTGTTTGTGGTGTTACAATTACTTATTATACCAGTGTATATTTTACAACACTAAACTACCGTCTTAGAAACAATTTTTAATCAATTTTATCAAGGGTTGGACAAATATCGAAAGGATCAAAATATATTTAACTAGATTTACAAGTGTTACTATTAAAGGCAGATTTTACAAACACTTTGCGTTTCGGTATATTCAAGGATATATCTTATATATTAACAGTTAATTGAGGATATTTATGAAAATGTTCAAGCATTCAACATTTATAAGGAATATACGGCGACGTATACGACTCGTCTTTAGAAGGAAAATTTCCAAAAGTGTGCCAGATGATACCAATACCAATCAGTGGACAAAAGGCCGTCGTAATGCTATTTGTCAGGAAATGTTAAATGATTGTCATAAAGGTACGATAAAATGGGTAATTCTGTTTGATAAATTCGAAGAATATAAGTTGGTGTAAACAACTATATCTACTTTTTGATTGACATACCTAAGCACTGGGGAATACTGACGAATAAAAGAGGCAAATGTTAATACGAAAATTATTGAAATTGATTTCAGATACTGTAAACGTATTTAATTTCGCGTGTATTTATTTTCGCGGTGGTGGAAATTTAGACATATCGGCGTAGTTAAATATTTGCGTTTTTGAAATATGCACACAATACACATAATATAAATTTCGCGTGGTAACAAACGACCGCGAAATAAGCGAAAATAAGTACACCGCGAAAATGAATACGTATACAGTATAGAAAATCTGTCTGAGTAATCCTTGCAATGTACACATATTTCATGAGAACATTTGAAAAGTAATAAAACCAACAATACAAGTTATACAAGTTTAAAGACTGTTTGAAGCGTATCTTGACAAGCTTGATGATCTACCGTTTGGTATACAACTCTACATAGAAAAAATATTGGTTAAAATATTTTATTTTAATGTTTATTATTTAAAAAAACAAAAATGAAATTGTTTTGTAAACTATATATTGTTTAATAATATTGATTTAAACATTTTATTTGCTATATTTAAAAAAATACAATTGAAACTGTATTTTTTTAAAACTGGACCCAGACAGATAAAAAATTGGAAATAAGGTTTACAAGTGAAAAATCTGGCAGGTAAATAGCGCAAAATAAAGTAAAATTTGATGTCATTTTTGAGTTAGTAACTATCTTTGATAACATAAGTTAGACATTGGCTTAAATTGACGCATCTTAATATTTTGCATACATGTGTCCTAAAGATCCCCAATGTGACCATGACCGGCAGCGTGTATTATATGTATATCTGCTTTGTACTACCGCACTACCGTGCTCACTGAGACGGCATTTTTAGAGGTTGCAATCTTACAGGTTCATTAACCCAATACCGGGTAAGTCAGAAACAAACTTGCGGTCACAACATGCATATTTACCCGTCGGAATTCGAACCCACAACCTTTAGATATGGCTTTCGAACTCTGTTATCGGCATAGAACTAACCTTCTTACACTTCATTGATATTATACAATGTATTCTATTTCTATTTGTTTCTTTAAAAGTTAATAATGTTTCAGTTTTTAATTTCTTATATAATATATATATATAGTAGTATTTCTTAAGGTAGACCCATATCTTACAAATCGCTTGAAAACATATACTGACATTTTGATATGTTGTACATAAACATAAACCATTCAACATAAGATGATTTGTCGTTTGGTGTACAACTATACAATGAACATGGTTCAAATGTATTGGTTAAAATATTTTATTTTGATGTATATTTAGAAAAAATATAAATTGTTTGGTAAACAATAATGATTTATATTGTTCAATAATATTGATTTAAAATATTTTATTTTGATGTATATTTTCAAAAAATGGTAAAACCAGATAAGGAATTAGAAACAAGTTAACAAGTCAAATAAATGGCAGATAAATGCGCAAAATAAAGATTTATTGTTATTTTTTACTTACTAACTCACTATCCAAGAAAACATTAGTAAGACTTGCACTGTCGCGCGTCTTATTATTTTGCATACTTTTATAGCCAGATTACACAAAGCTGGTCCGATTTGACCATGAGACTGGCAGTGTTTATTATGTTTATTATGTGTATATCTCCTTTGTACCACCGCACTAGCGTGCCTTTCATTTGCTCACCGCGATAGCACTCTTTACATGTTGTAGTCTTATCCTTACACTGGGTTAGTCAGAGGTAATGTGGAATGAAGTAACTTGCTTAAGGTCATATCATGCATTCCCCCGTCGGGATTTGAACCCAGGGCCTTTAGATCTGGTGTTTGAAACACTGCTGTTGGCTTACAACTAACCTTTTTATACTTCATTGATATTGTGTGTTCTATTTCTATTTGTTTCTATATAAAAAAATTTCTTAACTGGTTTTTAATGTGTTCTCATTAGTGTCTCGGGTTTGGCTAGCCGTGAATATTTAAATATAATGTTTTGACAATTTTACGCTTATAAACATGCAGTACATAAAATGAAATATATTATCATTTTATGGTAATAATTGTATAATAGCAACATCACTTGATATTTCTTCAAGCGTCAATCCAAACTCTAGTATTTTATAACCAGTGGTTCTAATATGTCCTGCATTGTCTTGTTTTATTGTATAATCCTGATGTATTTGACGTTACATAGTTCCTTTTTTCTTTTATTCTCTATGTGATTACACACAAGGCGGGTATAGATAGCTAAACAGGGGACGCTTACTCTTCCGGAGCACCCGATTTCACTTCTCTCCTTTGAAAGTTCATGTGTTTAACCTAATTTGCCAGATTCTTACTTTGCCTTTGGAAATGTGGTGACGGACATGGATTGGAATGTTTGTTTTTGATTATCACTACCTGTATTGTTTCGTTTTCCTGTGCGCGTTCGTTGTTGCCAAGTGCAATTTTTTGTGGAAGTGTTGTGTTGAAGTAGGTGGTTTTAGGGTTGAAGTAGGTGGTTCAAGGTTGGAAATAGAGTGATTTTTTGGTTGAAGTAGGTGGTTTTTAGGGTGGAAGTAGAATGATTTTAGAGTTGAATTAGGGTGGTTTTGGGGTTGAAGTGGGTGGTATAAGGGTGGAAGCATTGTGATTTTTCGGTTGGAAATAGGGTAGTTTTGGGTTGAAGTAGGGTGGTCTTGGGGTAAAGTAGTTGGTTTTAGGTTGGAAGTAAGATGGTTTTAGATTAGAAGTAGAGTGTTTGTTAAGTGGCAGTAAATTGTTTTTGGATAGTTACTATTTTATTGTCTCGGAAAAATCCAACAATAATTCAATGAATGAATTAATATTTACCAATCCCAAAAACTATTTGTCAAGAAAAAGGATTGATCCCCTATATAATGATAATAAACAACATGTATTCTATGATTGTTATAGTTTTATGTCATCTTTACCCACATAGGCTATCCTTTGGCGATTTAATTCATACGTTTAGTAAATAGAAATAATAATAACGCAAATAATAATGTAGGATTGGCGAAACCGATAGACTACAAATAAATTAATCTCGGCAATAATGATGAAAGTGTGAAATTCTAAACAATAACAAACAGTCAAACTACAATGTAATGAATATATATCTAAAACATATAAACATTACAAAAGAGTTCAAAACAAAGGATAAAGCAAATAGTCATGCATTTCTATTTAAAATAGAAGGAAATTTGTGATTAAAACAGTCAGCGCAAATCTATACACGGCACAAAATAAAAAAGACACCACATATATTAAGAATATTGATTATAAAATTCTCCATTTTCATGGACATTGCAGTAAATTTCCATTGATACGGTTATATTACTGTGTAAGGATCTTCAGATATCTACCTTATTTTACAATATATTTTCCATAAATACGCACATTTCAAATGTTAATAATCTATTATCTATTCTAGTGAGCTTGACATATGATACGACTTACAGATTCTTCACATTCAGCTTAATATTGAGACTTATACATTAATCATGACGCCAACAAAAGGCTATATTTAATTTCAATTTTTTAATTTCCTTTTCCAGCTTATGGTGTATTTTTCCACTATAAATGCAATTGTTTCCACTACAGGAACTTTATACAACGAAGCAAGCTGCTTACAAATAAGTTGTTGACGCAGGAAAATTAAATATAAGAGTTGTCAAAGCCCCAAAAAATTCAATAGCCGTCATCACAATTCTGTTGATAAGTCTGCTGTCGCTGTCTCCAGGATTATCCCGGTCACATGACAGATGTAGTTAGCTAAACAGGTGGCGCTTACCTTATGGGGCACCCGACCTGACTTCCACGGTAGAAGTTCACGTGTATACCTTAAATTGTCAGTTTAAAAATATTAATTGGCCTTGAGATTGTTATTTGGAAACGGATTAGCATGTTTGTTTTTATCAATACAATACAATAATTCTGTTTCGAGCATTTTTATTGGTCAGACTTTTCTGTTTTTTCATTAATGGAATAAGGTTATTATTGAAGATGTACAGACATTTGAATTATACGCCATAGCGTTACTTGTAACTGCTGTATTATTGTTGAAATTATTGATTTGCTGTTTAAAAAGTTGTAGAGATGAAATTAAGCTTTCATTTTGTTATTGGAAAATGATTGAAATGAAATGTCTGAAAACTGTCCAATTCTTTCATTTTTACCAAAATGAAAAATTACTTTTATTCTAATATTGAAAACATTACAAATCATCGTCGAAGTTATAAATACATGTATATGTTTTGTTTTAAGTAACGTCACGTGATTCCATGTTCTTTTTATTGTTAACCGTGATTACATACGACGTGGGTGTACTAAGTAAATAGGAGGTGCTTATGCTTCTGTAGCAGCCGGTCTCACTCCCTTGATGGAAGTTCGCGTGTTAGAGCTATTTGCCGGTTTTCAGAGGGTTTGTTTTGTTTACTGGTGGTCTGTGAATGGTATGTTTGTTTTTGGTGATTAAATTGTTTATTTATTTCATATAAGTTGTAAAATACCTTGTATGAGCGGGGATCTCTCCTAGTGTTAAAATCACACCACTCGATATTTACCCCACGGCCATTCTAATCTGAATTTGTTTTTGTACATTGTCTCGTGAGGCTCTTTGGAATTTTTCTCATATCGCGCCATGCCGCTGTTTGTATTGGCTATTGTAAAGAATTGTGTTAAGTTACATATATCAATTTGGTATTATATACACAAGGTTAGTTACAGTTCACAGCCATGTAGAACTTCCTGTTCTCTCCATGTTGTTCATTAGCTCCTAATTATTTCTTATATTTCTTTGGCGATGATTTTCGTCATATTTCCTATAGAGATCACGAATAAGATATTAGCTGGATATTTACGTTTTGTAAATAGCGATAATTGGACTTTTTAAACAAGTGATAACACATGTTATAATTGATGATAATAATCTCAGCATCGTGATTATTTAATTGTAACGAAGAATAAAAATAAGACGAAATATCACGACCAGAAATTCATGTAATCATTGGTGAATGGCACTAAACTTCCCTGTCGAGCCTTGAAATGTGTTGTTGTATTTTATTTATTTATTTACGGTGAAGGGTTTCATATGAGATGTTGTTTAAATGACATAACCCACAGAACCCCATTTTTCCATGCATAATAACTGACACTACCTGTTTATAAGTCTAACATGTCTGTTTGTGACAGTTCAGATAAGTTAACGAACACACAGAAGCATGCGCTTGTTATATCTAATGGGATCATCTATAATGTGAACATGCATAAATTGAAATAAAGCATTTGTGGTGGTCGAAAACACGCACTTGTTATTTCCTTAGCTTAATTTGGTTAAATATATTTTGGTCCTTTGGATAGCTGTTCAACATCTTCAATATAATTTTGGTTTCATAATTTTGGTCCAAGCACACTGATGAGGAATTGTATTCCGAAACGGTCGTCTAGTGCTGTAAATTAAAACTGGTATAATATGTGATTATTTGATATTGAGCCATCTTACTAAAACAACAACAACACCCGAATTAAGAAAATATAGGACAAGAGAAAGAAACAAGTCAAGAATAAACATGCGCAGATGGAGATCACAGAAATATTAATATTCTGACTTTGGACGAGATATAAATATAAATGGCAAAAGTTTTGTCTTCCAGTATTTGTATTTCAGAACAGAAGTCAGATAATGTTTTTGAAAAACAGCATAATAATCCATGTCCGAATCACAATCCAGAAGCAAAGTCAATACGTTGAAACTGAAACATTACACACGTGAACTTCCAGCAGGGAAGGGTTAGCACCTGATGTTTAGCTAGCTAAATTATTTCTTTTATGAAAAAATGGTATACAATAACTTCTTGGTCTTCACATAATCAAAATTAAGCCAACCGATCCATGTCTACAATCCAAAAGAAAAGAAGAAACTTTAAACACTGGCATCTTAAGTAAAACAACTGGAATTTTGTTATTAATGTTGTTTTTAAGTTTTCGATACATACAGTAAAATGCATTTTTGTCATATCAAAAACCAATTGTATTA
Organism: Anadara kagoshimensis; assembly: GCA_021292105.1. Classification (NCBI taxonomy): domain Eukaryota; kingdom Metazoa; phylum Mollusca; class Bivalvia; order Arcoida; family Arcidae; genus Anadara; species Anadara kagoshimensis. The sequence goes on along the minus strand of CM037873.1, from coordinate 59,525,361 downwards.
CATATTATACCAGTTTTTTTTACAGCACTAGACGACCCTTTCGGAATACAATTCCTTATCAGTGGTGCTTGGGCCAAATTAAGAAACCAAAATTGTTAACAAGATGTCAAAAGATACCCAAATGACCAAAATATATTTTACCAAAATTTGCTAAGGTATTACATATCTCATTTCGTATTCTTGTCAGAAATATACTATAATTGTCTAAATTTCCTGCAAGTAAAAACTTGAAATTTCTCAAAAACTAAGGTATACTCCCTCATGCTATGTGTTTCCTTAGCTTAAGTTGGTAAAATATATTTTGGTCCTTTGGATGGTTTTTCGGCATCTTCAAAATAATGATTCATAATTTTGGTCCAAGCCCTACTGGTGAGGAATTGTGTTCCGAAACGGCCGTCTAGTGCCGTAAAGTTGGAACTGGTATAATCTTAAATTGCTAGTAAGAACTTAAAATCGATATGGTCAGTAGTTATATAATTAAAGTACTTAGGTCGGCTGACTATGGGAGTATGGGTATCCCCAGTCCTCGGTTGTATATTAGGTTGTATTATAATTATAGTATTAATGCGGTTACAAACTTCCCAATATATTTTAAAAACGTACAATAAAAGCAATAAGATGAACTTTCCCCCAAATAGTGAACGGTCGACTGGGCATATATGTGTTTTTGTTTTAGTTAGGTTAGACACGTGAACTTCCACCAGGGAAAGTAAAAACTTTGGAACTGACAAGTTAGGTTAGACACGTGAACTTCCACCAGGGAAAGTAAAAACTTTGGAACTGACAAGTTAGGTTAGACATGTGAACTTCTACCAGGGAAATGAGGCAGGGTGCTCCGGAGGAGTAAGTGCCTTCTGTGAAGCTAGCTACACCCACCACGTGTGTACTCAAAATGGTATGAAAAGGACATAGAACTATGGGACGTCAAATATATCCAGGTCAATCCTGGACACAGATACATCAAACTTATCAATACTGTGATGACGGCCATAAAACTTTTTGCGTGCCCTGATAACCCTAGGCTTGCAATATCCCTGAGCCTACCATTTATTTGCAAATATGTGATATATAACTTGCAAGTATTGAATTGGCCAGCTAGACTAATCTCCAACAAAGCAGTTAAGGTAGTTCCATACTTTACAAATCGCCTGAAAACACATATTGAAATTTTGATATGTTGTATATGGGCATAAACCATTCAACATGCCAAAATTTCAGGGCAGGTATTCGACTTGCTAAAAAAATTCTGAAGCGCCACCTGGTGACCATTTTCACGACATAAGTGATTAAAGTATATTTACTTTTATCAACAAGTAAGCTTTGATATTTTTGTCATGCTTAGAAAGCAAAAGTCTCTTGCATTTAAATTAACCATTATGTCATGAAGATTATTTGAACCAATAGAATTTTACTTCGGTCACGTGGTATTTTTCTACAGCACCACCTATCAAGAGAGAACATTAAATTTCCGGAAAACTAAAAATAACACCCTTTCGTTAATTTGTAGATTTTTAAAAAACTGATTCGAATAAGACCCCTAATTTTCATATATTTTGCACATGAATATATAAGTTTAATTTTCAGAAACAAAAATAGGTCGTCGTCAAGATACTTTTTTTCATAAAATTGCACCAAAATCTTGAAACAAGAAAAAAAACCTCGTAAGAAGTTACCAATAATGTCCTCGATACTATTATGAACTTAACGTTTTTCGTTTGGTATTAACAAATAACAAAAACACAGTTTTTGAGCTATTTGGTTGGGCAAAACAAAACCAATTTAAATAACATATGGTCTGTCCCCCATAGAAACCCATAGCAACCGTTACCCAATACAGATCAGTTAAAGTGGAAAGAGAACATAATACATTGATGAAACGTTCTTGATTCTAGGTCGCTGAATGAAACGAAAATACAAGAGCATAGTCAAACTGCTAAAATTTAACACCGAGACAAATTATCATACAGTATGTTTATTGAGGAATCGTCAGTTTGTGTCCTACTATTAGTATTTAAAATCACCGATAAAAAAACAAACATAAAGCGGCATTTTAAATACCTTCTTCAAAATTTAAACAATGTACTAAAATCTTTCAATTATTTAGAATAGTACTCTCAACAGTGTAGATCTACCTAATTTCCGGTTTGTACAATATACATTTTCTTCTTAAAATTAGTGGCACAGAATTGATATTGTGAATTCTATTTTTTTGTGAATGCAGAAAATTATTCTACTGAATGATAGCATACCAGCGTTCCCACCATAATTCTGTAGGCACCGAAGACCACACATTCGTGACGTCATAGATAAAAATGACGTCAAATCAGACATTTCGACCGTATGCATAAAACGACGACGTCACCATGGTATGGAACTACCTTAAGATAGATTGATAAAATATAACGTCGCCGCTGTGCGTGTACGTTCGCAACGTCTTTTTATCGATGACGTCATTACTGTGTGGTCAATAGTAAATTTAGAACAGCACATTATGTTTCTAAGCATAATACTAAATTATTAAAGTTTATAGTAATTTATTGGCGCCAGTGGGTATAGTTGATAATATATGCCTTCAAAATGGCCACCATGTGTCGCTTAATAACTTATAAAGTAAGATAAAAATTTATTCTGAAACTTTGACATATTGGTTCGTCCAGGTCCATGTACTAGTATAAATTAATAAAAAAACAATATATGTTTTCAGGTGATTTGTAATATATGGATGTATCTTGTTTTTTTATTCCATTCATTGAATGTTTAATTTAGACCAGGAGAGTCTAGTGAAACACTTATAATGCATGGATTGAATATTTCAAAGTGGACGAGTTTAACTTCATCTCTAATAAAACCGCAGGCGTTTTGATTAGTTTGAATTACACATGTTTCTTGAGTACGTGTTGGTCGTTATTCTAGTGTCACTATAAGTTATCGTCAAACAAGTCTGACCTGTCCGCTCGACCTTAGTTCAAATATTGATTATGCACAAGTATATTAATTTTATAGAGAAACGGCTGTTTATTTCGTCTACATTGTGTTAAACATGTAGCAACTACGAATCCTAACATTGTCCATATATCGAATGATCGCATTTGAGTACTCCCGATAAAGGTCAAGCAGACAGGTCAATCTTATTAGCCAATATCATCTTATTTCATAAACAAACACGCTTGTGGTATTTAAAAACCTTGAACACACGAAAACAACACAGAGAATTACGTATGCTGAAATATCAAAACCAAATGTATTTGAAACACGTCAATTAAAGGTGTGTCTTTCTGTATAATTAACAGTTCATCACAAAACCACGCCTTAAACTATCTATATTATTATGTATTGATTTATAACAGCATGTACCAAAACATACTGTAATCCCAAGAGTAGGCTGTGTGTAAATACATGACACACTGATTATTCACACGCAGAGCCGCTCGGGTACAGATGTATATATAATGGCCAACAATTATCATATAGAATCAAAAGTGGACAGAATTGACATTCAGTGACAGTAAAGTAAAATAGATTGTTAAAGAAACTGTTTACCAACAAACGGCAACATTGACGTTAAGTGATAGTAAATTTAAAAATATGTTGAAATGCACACACAGCAGCATTGATGTTCAGTGACAGCATTTAAGTTTAATGACAAACGGCAGCATTGGAATCCATTGGCAAACGGCAACATTGATCTTCAGTGACAATAAATGAATTAGATGATCAAATAGATAAACGGCATAAAATTGATAACTAGTGCGAAACCAAAACAATGAAGGTGTGAACGTAAAATTTCTTAGATATTTATTAGACATTGGAAGAACAGAGAGAGCCAGATTCATATTTAGTAATAGCAGAGTGCATAAGTCAATTATTATGATTGTAATGCTAAAATGGCAAACAATGAACGTGTTTAATTAAAAAAACAAAGACAGTGTAATTTTTGAAAGTTGCTATTTTAAGACAAAAAAGGAAGACAACAAAAAGAAGCAGACTTAAAAACCCAATTCAAAAAACGTATAAAATGGATATAATAATCGATTAAATCTCAAATATTTATTTAAATTTTTTTCTAGATAAGTTTAAATTTAGCAGTTACTAGAAGAAAAGACACAATATAGTTGAAAAACGGATTGTAATCTCTACCAAAAATTGTAACATTTTAGTGAATGTTAATTTTTCTCACACTAAGTCATGTCTACTAAAAAGGTCGGTAGCTGGCTTCGTCAAAATTTGTTGAAGAATTTTCGAGTTAAGCCAAAGGAAGGAATTATTCAAACTGTTCACAGATATAGACAACTTGACGATTTGGATGGTGCGTACGCGTTAACACATCTAACATTAATATACTTTTTTGAAACCAGAGCTTGCTATAGACGAACTGCTGTTTGTCAAGAATTGCTGCAACCAGAAGTTTTGTATTTTATTAAGTCTCATATTTTACAAGAAAACTTATCGGCGTATCAATTATTGTGATATTCAAAATGGCGATAACTCCATAAAATTTCTATCCAAAAAAAAAAAAAAAAAAAATACAACAAACCAAACCAAAAAACAATAAATGAAATTGTTTTATGCAAAGATTATCGTTTGCTTTTAATTAATGTGATATGTAAAGCGGTGTTAGTTCCTCAAAAGGTCTGATGTAGAGGCAACGTATATATACAAATTATTGGATAGTCAAAGCGGTGTAAGCTATCTAAAAGGTTTGACGTAAAGTATAGCATATGTCAAAAATTATAGATTTGATTTGAAGAAAAGAGACTGCTGCTAGTAATGTAAATAATGTGATATTCAAAGACGGCATTGGTTACCTAAATGGCCTGACATAAAGGATGTCACATGTCAGGAAACTAAAGATAATGCAATAATGCAATTATTGTGATCTTCTAGTGCAAAGGCCATCGTTGGATTTTGTATGAATAGAAGATATTACATAAGTCATTCATGATCAGAATATTTTACAAAAAAATGAAGCAGGTCTACGATGGACTGTCCATAATGATCTCTGCGATACTAAAGTTGATCAGCAGGTTTGTTTTGAGCAATCAAGGTCTTAGTAACAATTCTAGGACTCGATGCAATATATTTTGTAACTAAATATTGATTAATTTCACTGTAACATCTTTCAAAAAGTTGACAGTCAACAATGGAGCAGGTGTCTTGTAAGCTATCTAATTGTTTTATGGCAGGTTGCCATAAATGAAACGGGTTCGATGTAAGTGATACACTGAACCGAATCTATGACGTAAGCTGTTACCTACTAGAATATAGAAATAATAATGATAGTTTTATCTATTTGATTCTAACATTTTGAAAGAAGCCTGGATCCTTTTTAATAGACAGATTTTCCGTTAAAAGAATGAGCCAATAAGGATTCAACCATTGAAATTATATATTGATGGAATCGGGGATTCTCGTTACATCGCACTAGAAAACCTGACTGTATATAAATGACAGTTGATTGGTGGCCAACTACTTGAGTGGTGAATGTCCAACTAATAAATGTTATATTTGTTATAGAAAACTTACAGCAAGGACGTCTTATTGCAAATTTATATATATTTCCATATCATGTCACACAAATTCAATTCCGAAATATTGATGCACGCTACTATACATATAATTATTTAGTAAAGCTTATTTTTGAATTTTTAAATTTTGTATTTTATTTCTTAAATTCTTTTGATTTCGTTATACGTTTCTGTGATTCTTATGATTTCATTTTCGTTTTTATAATCTAATTTATTTCGTTTTTCGTTTTTCAATTCTTCGATTTCGTATTTCAGACTATACATGTAAAGGTAATGTGTATAGCTTGTCAAGTTTGACCCTGCCACTTGACCTTTAATTTGAATATTTATTAGGAATGTTCGATTATGAAGTAGGGGCTATACTTGATTAAAAATAAGACGTTTGCTTTTGAACTCTTTTTTGTCAAAAGTACGGAAATATACTAAGTCTTTTTTAAAATTCACGATATATATATAAAATGAATTGAGAAAATATATAAAAATACCTGTAAAGATAACGTTGAAATAAGAAACAAAACATTCATGGGTTTATGTTTTGTAACCACGTTCAAAGTCAACATCCAGGGTGGCCGAGCGTGTTAGTGTGTGTCTACATAATTCTTAACTGGGCCAACGTTTCGAATCTTGCTAAGTCTGATTTTTTTCTTCCCAATTTTTTTTTTAAATTTACTTGAATTTCTTGGGTCTCTTTCACGCGTGAAAAATCCGTGCGTCATTCTTTCTTTTTTTCAGTTTTGTACAAAATTCTAATGATTAGAAACATGTCCAACAGAATACGCAATTAAATATCTAAATGGCCGAATGATGCTAGAAACATCAGTTGTAATACTGCTAGTTACTGCTGAAAGAGAAGTGCATACATCTTATGAAAAAAATAAAATAATAAAAAATAAATTCAATGAAAAATAAAACCCAAAATAAATGCACATTTTTCTATTTATAAAATACAAAGTGAACAGTACAAGTACTGTAAAAATATGGCGCTAGCGTGTGCACCGAACCCGAACGCTCGGAATATAGCTTATGAGACAATAAACCTTAACCACACGGCCATCGTGGTATATATTTCTTATACGATTATTTAATACATCTGTCTGCTGTCGTTGGCGACATTTGTATAGATACCCTTATATTTATAATGAATCGTTCCTGATAAATATTCAAATTAAAGGTCAAGCAGCAGGGTCAAACTTAACAAGCTATACTCCTGTTTGACTGTATAGTGTGTTTAGGGACTGCCTATTTTAGCATAAAGGGGTATTGAAACCACAACAATTGTTTCCGCCTTGTCATTATTTGTGTTTTCCGTCCAAATATCATATCTACTATGGTTCTTACTTTGCAATTTCTACAGTAAGATAGTAAAAGACTTTTATAGCTGAAAAATATACACTGGACAACATCCGATGCAATCAACAACACGATACAATACAGGGACGAGATTTACTGTCCTAATATACCGATTATTCTGAATTGAAGTTAAGTAAAATTTCAAGCAATACAAATGTATATGAAATGACAATTTTGTGAAACAATAATTTCAAGAATAGAATTTTGTGAAATAAAGTTGAAAATATCAAAAGCTAATTGAATTCCATTAAACTAACGCATGTCGTCATAAAACTACCGATTTGGTTATGATATGTTGATGTTTATAATTTTTATTGTGTTAATCATTGGTTAGACTAATCACTTCTCAAACAACTGGGTTCGCGTATTTGGTAAACTAATTAAAACAAGACAATAAAAGACAGGCAAACAAAATTTGGGACCGTTGATTATAAGATTTCAGACTTTGGAGGATACTGGAGTAAATGTCCAGTGGCATGTGAAACCAAAATACAAAAACCAAACAAAAGAAAAACAAGTTAGTTAGAAAATGAAAAACACTTGAGACCACTTATTATATACGCCGTGACTTTGTAAGTAAATTGAAATGATTTGAGTGCGTCTGTGGTTTTAAACGATCACACTTACTGTATTTTATCAACAGGTCCAGTTTCACAATTTTTACACAAAACCACACATACTTTACCGCTGCAAGTTGAAAATAAAAAAAAACTGTAAAATAGATAGACATTTTATTAGTAACTGAACATTTAAAATTATACGTAAAAAGTAACTATGGAGTGAACAGTAAATCTTCCAATGGTGTATATGGAATGGCTGTAAATTACCTGGACTCATATATTTGGATAAAATCAAAGGTAGACAAAATACACGTATGAATGGTCATCATCGGTTTGAAATCAATACTTAAGTATGCATAAGTAATGAATCAAAAAAAAACAAATCCCGAAGCAAAGTAAAAACTTTGTAATCAAAACAAACATACTAATCCATGTCCAAATCACAATTCAGAAATAAGAGTAAAAACTTTGGAACTGACAAGTCAGGTTAGACACACAAACTTCCACCAGGTTGCTCCGGAAGGGTAAGCACCGTCTGTTTAGCTAGCTACACCCCGCAACGTGTGTTATCAAAATTGTGTGAAAGGAACATGGAACTATGGGACGTCAAATGTATCCAGGGCAATCCTGGACACAGAGACATCAAACTTATCAAGAATACTGTGATGATGACCATAAAACTTTTAAAGTGCGTCAATATCTTTATCAACATTTATTTACCCAGATCACTCTGTGTTATGTAAGTTACCCATCTGGAGCACCTGACCTCACTTCCCTGGAGGAAGTTTAAGTGTCTAACCTAACTTGTCAGCTCTAAAGTTTTTACTTTGCTTCTGGATTGTGATTCGGACATGGATCAGAATGTTTGTTTTTTATTACCTACGTTAAATCACGTTATACCGATACCGACGGCGAAACACTGGAATAGACTCTAAAAATAGACTCTGCTTAACTATATAGATACAATGACAATATTCTAAGCATGGGAAAGCAGTCAAGTCCATGTTGTAGCATTGTAATTGATTTTAACTTGTTCAACAAAACTTACTGGTTGCGATAAATCATACACTTGGAACTTTTACGTGTTTAACTTATTTGTAAATTCCAACGTTTTAACTTTGCTTCTGGATTAGGATTCGGATATGGATTAGTATGTTTGTTTTTGATTACAACAAATCCAATATCTATGATGTATTTTTTTCTGATCTCTCAACATTACTTTAGAAAGTTCTAGATTTACACTTTTTTGTCTTTAACACTTGCAAGAAGAACGTATATCTGTATCTATCCCAGAGAGCTTGAAATAAAAGACACAACTGATTCTTCAAGTTCTGCTTCATATTAAGACTTATGCCTCATTTATGACGCCAACGAAAATCTATATTTGACACTATAATGACTATAATGACTATAAGTTTTCTATTGTCATCTTTCCTGTTCTATGCAACCATATCCTGATTCTCCTGGTTATGGTATATTTGTATCAAAATAATTCGATATGGTAGCGCTTGTTCCCACTACGGGGACTTTATTCAACGACGCAAGCTGTTTACAAATAAATTGTTGACGCAAGGATATTGCCTATCCTCATCAAGACCTTCAAAAAGCTTTATGACCGTCAACACAATATTGTTGATAATTATGATGTCTTTATCAAAAATTACCATTGGATATGATCTATTTCCATGTTCCTGTCATAAGTTAAACACGTAATTTTGATTAGCTAAACAGGAAGTACTTACCCCTCCGGATAACCCGGCTTAACCACAGGTTGAAATGCCATCTATAAGCCACCTATAAGCCATGCTTATAGGAGCTTATAGATTGGCCTATAGGAGCTTATAGGTGGTTTATAGGTGGCTTATAGGACCTCCATCTATAAGCCACCTATAAGCCATCTATAAGCCTGGCTTATTGGCACTCAAAATATAAGCCACCTATAAGCCATGCCCCCTGCTGGATCCGCCACTGGACTATGCGATCAGTATATGTATAATGTCGATTAAAAAGATTTTTATTTATGATAATAGAATATATACCGTATTTTCAAATATTTAAAAAAAAAATAATAAAATAGAATAAATATCACATAAACTAAGTGTCATACCATATGCGTTTTCTATACACGAATTTTGGGTAAGATGGACTCAAGTATTGGGGTGCTAAGTAATTACAAATAAGTAATATCGACAAAATAAAAATATAGATGTAATATGCTTAGAGAGATCTTCAGAATGACATCTCAAATTTATGAATATCTTGAAAATTAACCAAATTAAAGGTCACCGGTCACCAAAAACCGATTTTTTTTAGTACTATTTTCCGAAAGATTACATCAGAAAAAGTCGATTTAGCCACAAATAACATTTTTTAATCATTTCTGTCCTTTTCTACAGCGTAAATTAAAGCCCTGAAACTGTTGAAAAACTGTGTTATCTCCCTTTGGTAGAAAAAGGGCACAAAACCGGAAGTGACGCAGAAGGTGTTATCCCAGCTATTTAGTAAATGAAGCTTGTGTAGTGAACTGCATTTATTACCCAGATTTATCGGAAATAACTTCTAGTGTTTTTATATATTTATTTATTTTTTAGCATTGGGTATTTCAGTTTCCTTCAGCAGAAAAAATAAATAAAAAATAAACATAATAATAAGAAAATAATAAAGAAAAAAACTATATTTGTGTTTGCTCTAAGTATGATATACTATTTACTAATACTTTTACAAAACATAATTTTACATTTCTTTTGAAATTTATTTATTTATTTATTTATTTATTTATATCTATTTATCACAACAAATAATAAAAGAACCCAAATTTCCGTTTTTTATTCAAAATATTGTTCGCATTAATTTTTATTAATATCTAATATCATTTTAATTATCTTTACATATCTCTGATTAATTAATTAATAAATTTTTTTTTTTATTTATTTATTTTTATATATTTATCATAAGGAATAATAAAAAGAACCCAAACTTTTGTTTTTTATTTTAAAAAATCTTTTCTTCCCTCTAGTACAGCTATATTATGACCTCAAATTGATTTTAATTCATATTTGTTTTAGAAAATGTCCCGTTTTTAATTCCTTTTTAGATTAAAATAAACGATTTATTATCATTATTATTATTATTTACCCATGTAATGAAAAAACACGTTTTCGGGTAGAATCTGGGTCCAAGACATATAGTTTTTTGTACAACGAAAATATCAAAATACAGGTTTTAACAAAATTTCTTATTGTCTCTCAAATAAAATATTTCACCCCAGTATTACTTTAAAATATGAAAACAATTTTAATTCAATAGCTTCCTATTCCTTATTTGCAGTAAGTTTAATAATAATAGAAATCATCATCATCATCATCATTACTGTTTCCATGATAACATTAAAAAAATAATTTTTTTATATAATATCTAAATTACGCTTAATTTTAATGGGATGAAAAGAACGTCATCAAAATGCGATACCAGTGGGATGATGCTCGACTAAGAACTCAAAACTCGAGTGAAACTTTCATTTATTCACAATAAAATAATATCGTTCAAAGTGTGATTTACACCCCTCACGTACCAGTAATTAAGAGATTACAAATATGCTACATTGGGAAACATCCTGTTTAGAAGTAGACATCTACCACCTGTAATCAACAGAGTTTACCTTACAATATGCAACATTAATTGACACGTGCGTATATCTTTCTGATATACCCGGTAAATGTTATTTGTCATTTTTGATGGATTCTGAAAGTTAAATTAGATTAGTTAATTTGAACGAGAAATACGTCTCTGTTTGAACGTGTGAATTGGTGAACTGATTGAATAACGGAATTAAAATAATTTTGAAAATTAAAATTGTTTAAAATCTATATATTTGACTGAATTCATTCATAATAATTAGAAATGTCTTAAATGATTATACCACTCTTATTTCCCTGACTTATATTATCTCATAATGTTTAATCTAATTACATTCAAAACAATTAAAAAGCTGCATAAATGAACTGTGTATATCTGGCTTTAATTTGTTCTGAAATTTGTGGAAAAAACATGGTCATCGGTCATTGTAATTTTATTATATCCAAACTTCACAAAATATATCATTTTGACTTGAAATCAAACTTTAAAACCCTTCAAAACGCCACACAAACCCACATGTAATATATGGATACATATATAGGTAATGTGTCTTTCCTCAGCAGCTTAACACCATGTACGTCATCAATTAGGTCGCCGGAAAGTTACGAGCGGTGTCGAAAACTACCGAGTATAAGCAGTTCGTTAAGGTAAGGTTTTAGTGTATTACAGGTAAATGTACGGCGTGGGAAACCGTCAGACACATCAAAATTTACTATTCTACCCATAGGAATGCAAAATACAAAATTGATAAATTTGGTGACCGGTGACCTTTAATCGGATTTCAAATATGCCAGACTTGTGTTATAAATACATCCTGTTGTTCGGTATGTTGAAAATAGTGTTCTCTAGAAACATATCAAACAGTATAAGGTATTTCCGCAGGAACATATATAATTATAGTAATTATTCGCATAAAGCAACACATTAATGTGTAATACTCTCTCTCCCCAGTCTCTCTCTCTCTCTCGTTAAGAATTTTATAATTTGTTACATAATGAAATTATTTATATAACTTTCTCTCATGCGGTTTAAAAATACTTCACTTCTTCTTTCTCTCATAAAACAATTTCATGTGAAATCTCAAACCATTACATCAGTGTCAGTCATTCGGTTTTTTTTTTTATTTTCTATGATATAAGGATAGATTGTTACAAAATAACATTGAAACTTGCATTTCTATCTTTTAACTTGTTCTATATTTTCTTTTGAAGATTATCCACCAATAAAGAAAACAAGTACCGGTATTACAATAAAAAACTATATTATAATGGACCATTTTTAATAAAATTTACAGTTTTGATCTCAAGCATTATTGAATATATAAATAATATATATATTAACCAAACATCTGATCGATGATTGATCTTCATAATTTATCTCTGCCAGCCAGATACATAAGTATATTACAGGTGAGATTTGACTTCCTGTCTTCCTTTGATATCTTGGGTCAGTAACCCTATATAAAAATTATTCTTCTAATGAAAGACAAACTATAATAATAATAATAATAATAATAATAATAATAATAATATATAAATAAATAATAAATATGTAAAAAAATGACTAAAATCAGATATATTTATTATGTATAGTTTCTAAAAATCTAGAGAGCTAGTCACGTGATCACATCTTAGATAACTGGGTACTGATAACATTTAAAATAAGGGATTTGAGTTCGTGTCCGCCGTGGCCTAATGGATAAGGATGTAGATTGAGAATCAGACTGTAGTCAGGAGAACCAAGGATCGCGAGTTCAAGTTCCGCTGGGGGCAAAATTGAGTTAGTAGAGTGATAGTAATTATATGTGAATTCTGGAAAAATAACATCAAATAAAATAAATATAAAGATAAACAAATAAATGAAACAACATAAAAAAAATAATAGAATAAATTTTTTAATTACAATTAAATAATTTTTTTTATTAAATTAAAAAGAAATAAAATTAATGAAATAAAATAATTCATAACAATAAAATAAATATTTTTTAAATAAGAAATTAATTAGGAAAGTAATAATTATTTTTAATATATTTATATTATTTCAAAGTTAAAACAATATATATTGAAATTTGTTTTCTGTATTTGTTTGTTGAAAAAAACCCTTAAGAATCTAAAACCAAATTAAAGATCCTTAAAATTTACTTCTACTGACAGAAGGCTTATAGGTGGTTTATAGATGGCTTATAGATGGCTTATATTTTGAGTGCCAATAAGCCATCTATAAGCCGGCTTATAGATGGCTTATAGGTCATCTATAAACGGCTTATATATGGCTTATAGGTGGCTTATAACCTTCTATAAGCCCTCTATAAGCCCCCTATAAGCCACCTATAAGCTGGCTTATAGACAGTTTTTCATCTTGTGAACTTCCCTGTCGGAAGGCATTTTTGTTTTTGTCTAACTTTTGGGATAGGACTGGTTTGTTTGTGTTTTGCCTGCTTCAAAGTTTTTAAGTTTGCTATTTAATTTTTGTTTGGACATGAATTGGTATGGTTTTTTTATCAAAAGCTACCATAGATCGAACTTGTTCTCACTCTCTCGTAGTTCGGTATGTTTGTGTTTGACATTTAGATTTGTAAGATATTTCACAGTTTTACATTATTTCTATGGTAACTATTTGTTTTACAATTAGAAGCTATATATGTTTTCTGATTTGCCAATCCTCTGGTGTATATAACATGAAGTTAAACATCTTACAGCTTTCTAATTAACTAACCACCAAACAATTAATTGTGTTGAAGTTTTTGCTGCACCTAAAATGAGACTTCAGGTAGTAACCTGAGGTAAACGTTGATGTCTTCTAAAGCTTTCATAACGTTATCACTAGCAAATTGGAAACCGCCTTGCTGTCTCTTGTATAACAAACAGAATTGCGAATCAAAATACAAGACAAGATAAAATGGTAGTTTTGAAGGATACTAAAAACTATAAATAATATGTATTCTAGAACGGAAAATATTGATACTGAATGTTAAGATTCTGTATTTAATGGAGATTGCCGCTCTCTTCTGGTACGTGAGATCTAGATATATTGAGAATTCATACACGTCAGTAACAGTATTTGTGTTATAATTCAATCTTCTCAAATAAGTTAATATTTCAGTTTTTGATAAACTTAAACCAGTCCACGTCCACACTTCCTGGACATCAGCAAGATGTGCAGTTAGGTAAGACTAGTGCAGCACTTCGTCTTGTTTCTGTCTGTAGTTTATTTTTTGTAATGTTCAGAGATGCTCGGTTGTATTGATAATTATTCTTATTTTCGGTTACAACGAAACACCTTTACTTGCAAGACTAGGAGACGTATAGTTACTTGACATGGAAGTCACTTATAAACATCTCCAATCAAAGCATATGTTGTAAATTATTTTGTTTATCTCTTGTTAATCCTGTTTATTTTTAATATAAAAACAATTCAGGTCGTTCCTTTAAAGTAAAGTAAAGTTGCATATAGACGAAGCATCTGAATATGGCAGAATATTATAAATGTAGGGTGTTGGTGCGTCAGTGATATTTTAAAGTCACAGTCTTCACAATTAACGAGTTTAGACGTCAATAACTACAACATTGCTATTACATTATGTAACAATTTTTGCAGCAGAATAATAAATATACAACTTGCTAATTCCCAGCGGCAAAACAGCTTGAGAGTCTTAAATGGGATGTACAACGTCAAATAGCGTGGTTCTACTTGAACCAATGCAACTGGACTCGTATTTAACTATAGAAGAAATCAGAATGGTAAAAGAAAGTTGGAGAATTGTTAGTGAAGATTGTGCTGGCCTAGGTCTTTGTATCTTTAAAAAGTAAGTAACTGTATTTAATTTACAGATAAAATATTGTTATTTTTACCCTAATTGTATATGGCCAAAGGAGGTCCATTGAATAAAGTCCAGTTGTGCCCAAATCACAATCCCAAAAGGCAAACACAAACATACCAGTCCATGTCTAAATCACAATTTCAAAGTTAAGCACCAAAGTACTGTTCCATATCCAGATAACAATCCTAAAAGTCAAACAAAATCATACCAGACCGTGTTTAGATCACAATTCACCTAGGTGCTACCACAATGTTTTATAAATGATCGTGCTGATAAAGTAATTCAGTGTAAGGTAACAATATTTTAACCTGTACATCTCTACTTGGCCCGATTATTTTTGTTTTTTGTCGGAAAATTATTGTTTCTAATGGAACATAAAAGGGGAGAGAGGACACATCATTCCTTTGAGAAAATAAATGTTTTCTCATTTCCAAAATCCCCAGTGCTCAAATAAAAACAATACTAATCCAAGTCCGAATCACAATCCAAGAGCAAAGTAAAATCTTTGAAACTGTCAAATTAGGTAAGACACG
The DNA here is from genome assembly GCA_021292105.1 of Anadara kagoshimensis. Taxonomy (NCBI): domain Eukaryota; kingdom Metazoa; phylum Mollusca; class Bivalvia; order Arcoida; family Arcidae; genus Anadara; species Anadara kagoshimensis. The sequence goes on along the minus strand of CM037873.1, from coordinate 59,509,937 downwards.
TAAACTTCCAACAGAGAAGTGAGGCCGGGTGCTCCGGGGAGACAAAACCTTAAATTAGATTAGCGAATCTAATAGACGCAAAATACTTAAAGCCGACTGAATTGTTTACATTACTAAACTAAGACAGACATTCCGGGCCATATTCAAATCATACACTAAAATATCAAAGTAAAACTGGCAAATTGAGTTAAACACAAACTTCTCTCCAGGTAATTCAGAATGTTAAACTAATAATACCATTTTAGGATGGTAGATTACAGCATGAACATATTTATTATTAGTTTTATGTTTCTTTCACACAATTATGATTACACGCGTGGTGGATGAAGCTTGCTAAACAGGAGGTGCTTACCCTTCCGAAGCACCATGCCTTGATCCCTGGTGGAAGTTCAAAGTCTAACCTGAATTGTTTTCACTTTGCTTCTGGATTGTGATTCGGGCATGGATAAGTATGTTTGTTTTTTATTATTAATATTCTTAAAATAAAAATAAAAAATTAGCACAAATGGAAACGGTAAAGAATTTTTTTTCAAATCGGACAAAAGGACATATGTCAGTTGGATTATGTCCATGATGATTCACATCATTTGCCATAAAAGTGCAAATTACTTCACCTTGACAACCATGTACATTGTTTTGTTATCAAGTATTTTGAACCTAGACACGTGTCACTATAATAAGTGCGTGCGACTACAAATCAAATATCAATTTTTACCACAAAGAATAATTTTTTCAACAAAGTATGAAATCGGAGCGGTGGATTTTGATATTTAACTGTCAAGCCCAAGATCTATTTGTCACCATGTCCGTCAGTTGAATGTGAGAAAAGTATTTATCTTAAAGTGCGTTTTTAGCATTGATACAATGACAAGGTAACGTATTTTCATGATCATTTAATAAACAAAAAAATGATTATTAGCATTATTCTAGCAGGAAAGATTAATATTGTTGAATTAAATCAATACTTTAAATTGAAATAATAATTTTCCTTTGTAATTTGTCTGATGATGCTAAGAAGAACTCATCTTGAATCTCCATGAAATTATATGGGCGTGATTACTATTTATCAGATATGTATAGATCCAAGCTTGCTGTTGCCAAGTGCTACTGTTTAATTTGTAAAATTTCTTCTTTTTTATTATGAATTTTAGGTTTTGTTTTTTTTACGGTTTTTTTTATTTTGGTCGTAGTGACTTTTGTGAAAACGATCTTTCCAGATACAGATTGGCATTCGAGTAAATGTCTAGTTACATGGTTATTGTAAAATACAATAAAAAACAAACAGACTTATCAATGTCCGAATCACAATACAGAAGCAGGTAAAAAACGTTGGAACTGACAAGTTATGTAGGACACGCGAACTTCCACAAGGGAAGTGAGGCCGGTTGCTCCGGTGAATGAGCGATTTCATAGTCACTGACCCCATTGTCAATAAAACTTGAGATTGTTATGTTTTTGGTATTTTACACATGGTTCTGTTTTTAATACATTATTTCAATATTTACAGGTTCTTTGAAATGCAGCAAGGAATATCCGTACTGTTCGGTAGGCTAACGCGTACAAATTCAGATGGCACAATTAACTTTGACGAAGATCGACTAAGAGATCATGCAGCAATTGTAATGGAGAGTCTTGGTGCGGCAGTGGAGTGTTTAGATGATTCTACGAATTTTGCTAATTTATTGATAAGCATGGGTAAAAGACATGCGAAATACAATGTGCATCCTGATATGGTCCCTGTAAGTTATTTAAACATAATACAATACTGTAAACGTATTTAATTTCGCGTGTATCTATTTTCGCGGTATAGGAAATTTAGACATATCCGTGTAGTTATTTTTTTGTTTTTTTTTTTTAAAATATGCACTATAACACAAAATTAGTACACCGCAAAAGTAAATACGTTTATAGTTTATTCTCCTGTTTATGGTGTTTTTTTATTGATAATACGCTATGGTAGAGTTAATTTCCAGTACGAAAATTGTATATAACCAAGCAAGTTGCTTATAAAGCGAATGTTGATACAGGGATATGGCAAGCCTAGGCTTATCAAGGTCCTAAAAAGTTTTATGGCTGTCATCAAAATTTTGTGATAAAGTATGATGGCCGTCATCAAAGTATTGTTGATAAGTTTGATGTCTCTGTGTCCAGGATTGCCCTGGATATATTTGATGTCTCAAAGTTCCACGTTCCTTTCACACAATTTTGATTACACACGTGGCGGGTGTAGCTAGCTAAACAGGAGATGCTTACCCTTCCGGATCACTCGGCGGAAGTTCGCATGTCTGACTTAACTTGTCAGTTCGAAAGTTTTTACTTTGCTTCTGGATTGTGACTCGGACATGGATTAGTATGTTTGTTTGTTATGTATCTTCACTAAAACAATCTGGACGTATTTGACGTACCTTAGTTCCGCGTTTCTTTTATTCTCATGTTTTGATTATACAAGTGGCGTTTGTGGCCAAATCATCAAAAACAAACATGCTAATCCGAATCATAATCAAGAAGCAAAGTTAAAAATTAAGAACTTGTCACGTAACCTTCCACCAAGGAAGTGTGACCGGGTGTTCCGGAAGGGTATGCACCTTGTTTAGCTAGCTACAACCGCCACGTGTGTAATCAAACCCGAAACACCTGATCTCACTTCTCTGGAGATGTCACGAGTTGAACTTAAACCGCCAGTTATCAAAGTCTATAATTTTTTGAATTGTTAATTGAACATGGACGGGGCTATTTGTTTTTGATGTACATATATCTACTTGACATATACATATATAGATTGGTATGAACATATTTAAGTCTATAGTCTCTGAAGTTGTCATTAGTTCATTAGGAAAGTATATGTTTTATTATATCCAGTATAGCCCGTCAGAGATACTTTGGCAGAGTGTTTATAAACTTTGAAGAGTCTATAAACAGCGATCATATAGTTTTGACGAATTAACCCATTAAAGCGTTAATATATACACATCCGATAACACGGTATTAATATCTATTTGTGTAATATAGTTTCACCCGTATAAACACTCTGCCAAAACATTGCTGACAGACTATATACAATGTATATCAAAATCGAACACCATAAAATTACCGCAATAATTACTCTTTTACCAAAACATGTCTATGTATGTCAATTTTGATTTATAGTTTTATGTACCATAAAATTAAACGTTGTTGTGGAGTTATTTATGCTAGTTAATTGTCATTCTAACACTGGAAAAGCTATTGTATGCTGTAAATGTATTTATTTTTACGGTGTACTCATATTCGCTTATTTCGCGGTTGTTTGTATTTCGCGAAAATTAATACCGAGCCAATTTTTTTATTATGTGTAACGTGTAAGTGTACATTTTAACAGCTATGCGGATATGTCTACATTTCATATACCTCGAAAATAAAGACACGCGAAATCAAATACATTTTACAGTATCAGATGGCAGCAATGTTTTCACGAAGATGTAGAGCATATCGATGTATATATACAATTATGTTACCTTATTTCTTATATTAATCTTATATTTACAGTTTTTATGGCCAGCAATTAAAGGGGCACTGAGAGAAATTCTACAGGAAAGATTTACACGAGAAGTAGAGGAATCTTGGTGTAATGTGTTTGAGTATATAACTTGTAGATTTAAACAGGGTTTAATACAAGGGCGACAACAAATGATGTAGTTCAAAACAAATAGACTTTTAAACTTGTATTGAAGACAATCCAGTAAGGCATGCATCACATTGAAAAGACAATCCCATTTTTATGCTGATGTTGTATATAGTATGTTATCTAATGACATAGATTATAAGAATCCATTATGAGTATTCATGCAGGATAGGAAAATCTCACCCGAGGAGTTAAACGTTTTAGTCAGAGACGAGGCTTGTGAGATTCCCCTATCCTACATGGATAAACTCATAATGGATTATTTTTTCCATTCTAATGCAAATATTTGGATTCAAATACGATTTACATAGATATCGGCGTCATATTTGAAAATCTAACGTTATACTTAGAAATAAATATGACCACCGAAAAAAGTACCTGAGTTTGCTTGATACAAAATGTATAGACTAGAAACAAGTTATTTATTCTAAAATTCAAGAAAAAAACATTTGAAACGCACTCTTAAAGTCTAAATTTTGAAGGCTTGAATGTCATTTTCCCACAAGATGACGTCTTGTTTCCCACATGATGACGTCGTGTAATTGTCTTTTGATAATGACGCCGTTAAGGGTCCTATTTAATATGAGCAGATATGGAAGAAATTAGTGTGTCAATATGAAGCATCTATACTGTAAATTTAAATCTTTTGTTGGAAATTATCTTAATAAGTAAACATTCAATTTACCATGTACAGCATATGATCAGAAAAAAGTGTCAATCAAAAACAAACATAAAAACCGAATCACAATCCAGAAGCAAAGTAAAACCTTTGAAACTGACAAGTTAGGTTAGACACGTGAACTTTCACCAGGGAAGTGAGACCGGGTGCTCTGGAAAGGCAGGTACCTTCTGTTGAGCTAGTTACATGCGCCACGTGTGCAATCAAAATTGAGTTAAAGGAACATGGAACTATGGGACGTCATATATACCCAGGGCAATCCTGGACACATAGACATCAATCTTATAAACAAAACTGTAATGACGGCCATAAAACTTTTTGAAGGCTCTGATAACCATAGGCTTGAAATATTCCTGGGTCAACAATTAATTTGTAAGCAGCTGTCTTTGTTGTTTAAAGTTCCCGCAGTGGGAACAAGCCCTATCATAGCTTCAAATGATATGATTTGTTTTGCAATATTATGACAACAAACACACTAAACACAAAATCTTAAAATTATCGATATAACTAGTTACATAGCATTGTCAAATCAAATCTTCAATCTTGATAAAGCGGAGAAAAAAATCCTTCTGGAAAATTATCTCGGCAGAACGTGCTACAAAAATATCTATCGAACAGTTGATTGTAAATGTTCAATATAAAAGTCTTTATTATGGCACAAATACATATATAAGTCATGTTTTAATTACTTGAAACATAAATTGGTCTGTCTATCATTTTGACACATTTTTCAAAACTCAAGTTTTTGTTTCATTCTGTTTACCAGATATACGAAGTTTTAATTCATGCAACGCATTGTAATAGAATGATATACTACGCACTTCCTAGCACTACTTAAAAATAACCTCAATTTGGCTACTATGGATTTTTTAGAATGTAACCAATCACAAATGCCCCGACATAAGGCTTACATGAACTTAAATAATACATAGTATTTACTTAAACAGTATCATAACGTTTCCACATTTTGTTAAAATCAGATCTTTATAAGTAAATAAATAAATAAATGAATAAATAAATAAATAAATACAAAAATTGAAAATTTTAAGTTAATACACACATGTAAACAATTTAAAACTTCCAGAACAGTGTAACACATCGCCTCATACAGGTTTACATTTCTACTTATTTAAATCAAAATCCACTAATAGCTGTAGAATATATGGAGCGGACATTTTATTAAGGTTAACATCTGTACTATGGTGTATATGTACATCTAGTGTGTCATTATCAAAAATATATCTGTGTTGAAGTTTTGATTATATCTCTCTAGTCTTTCTTGTGTATTTAACCATAGATCGGTTTATACTCAAAAGGATTCGGAACTGAAGGATCGGGATATGAACTGGTCCCACCATATGTCATATATAACTGATTATTTGGACCTTGAGGTAGCGGTGGTGGATATGCAGGATCTGACATTGGCGGATAGTTCATATTTGGTGGAGGTGGGTACGGTGGTGGTGGTCCTTGATTTGGTATCACATTTACATTAAGATACTGAGGCACAGTGTAATTGCCTCTGATCCTGTTGGATTGTGATTTTGGTTTTGGCGTCTTTGGTGTTATTACTAAGTCATGCTTTTTATTTAAAGATGGTAGTGTTGTCTTTGTTGTTGCATTGGTTGTAGCTGTCGTTGATACTTTACCGGTTGCTGCTCTATTTGATTTTACTCGCAAACATATACAACCTATAATGCCTAAAACTACCAAAGGACCGACCACGGCGCCGGCAATCACACCAGCATTAATCGTAGTTTCACCGTCGTCGTCTGCTGAACCTGAAATAAAACAATACATTGGCATCAACCATCAATATCAATGGAGTTCGCAAGCGTATCATGTGATCAATACCCCTTAATGTTTTAATGCGGAACGTTTTGGATCAAAATCTCCCGGGAAAACGCCATTTCCATGTTTTCATTGGAAAATGTGTATTGAATGGAATTAATTGTTCCACAGAAACGATATGGGGTATCTTTGGTACACTGAAGAACCCCATTGAAATGAAAAAGGAGTACACGGTATATGCACGAAAAAAGGAAACAAAAATCTTCCCACTTGTCTAAACTAGCCATGATCTTTAAAAGAGCAGGAGCTGACAATTGGCTTATCAGTCACAATATTCAAAATCTTTTTTATCTCCTGTTTAATTAGGAATATATGTCGAACAAGTCATGAGAAAGTCTCGATTATTTTTTACAAATTGTCCTTGGCCACGAGAACAAGACGTACCCCAGCATCATAATTTAAGCGATTTTTTCCATTTGGCGAACATACAAACAAACCGGTCAATGTTCAAATCATAATCCCGAAAACAAAGTAAAAACTTTAAAATCTGGTTGAAGGTATTTCTAAATTATTACTAGTTGTTATTCCGGTTGTTCTTTAAATATAAATCACCAACCAGATATATAGTCACTGTGGTAGATATTTGACTACCTATTTCAACAAATTAGATCACAAGCTGACCGATGCTGATGTATAAGTATAGTGCGTCAAGTCTGACTTGGCCGTTTGACCTTTAATATGAATATTCAAAAAGAGACATATCTACTGTGTAATAAGTTGATATTCGAGGACAGATGACAGTAATACTAGGTACCAGGTTTTTATGGTAATAAAACGCATAACACGGCCTTACTCAAATCATACAGTCTATAAGGCCAACCTAATGTTTAAAGGTCAAACGGTCAGGTCAATCTTGGCGTATGAAAAAGGTTCGTTTGTGATTGACTTGAAAAAACCGTGAACTAACAACAGACAAAGAAGAAACAAGATGATATATAAATACAAGATAAACAAAAAAATTGAGACGACTGATTATAAAGTTTAGACTTCGGATATTACAGCAAACTAGTACCCAGTGTTACTAAGTACACAAACAACGGCAACAACAAATAACATTATGTAAGTCTCACTTAAAATCGAAGATTTATCCTTGCATTTTGGCCTTAAAAACAGACAATTTAGATACTTCTTTTTTAATGTCATTGACCAATAAACTTCTACATGAGCTTATGGACATATCCTTAGGTGAGCATTAAGACCCCTGAGTTCAATTAAAACTTACCTATTGTATATTTCATTAGGAATCCACTATATTCTGCGGAACTGTCGGTTTTCATTTTGAATAATACATATTTGCCTCTAGTATGTGTATACTGTGTGTTGTCTCTACTACCACAATATCTAGCTATTACACTATCTGTTATACATGCACCTGTAATATACAAACATACAAATCCATGTCAAAACCAAAATCACAAAACAAAATAAATACGTTGAAGTTGACAAATTAGAAATAGTAAAGAAATATCAATGTATTTCAACTAGAGAGAAAATAGAATCACATCCTTAGTAAAAAATTAATTCTCAGATATGTTGAACACAAATATAAATGCCTGTCAGAAGACCAAAATGTGAAGAAATTTGTGAGTTCGTTTTCGAATGTCGGTTGTCATCTTCCAACTCTGCTCTTTCATTAAAAACTAACTGTTTCGAGGTGAGTGAAACAAAATCTTGACTAAGGCGTAAAACACTATTACTCCACTCCACTCAAACAGGAGATTATTTTTCTTTGTATTTAAACTATAAAATATGAATAATTTGGTACAGAATAAAAAAACAAATATATCTATCCATGCCCAGACCATAATCTCAAAACAAAGTAAAATTGTAAGTGGTAAATAATGTTTTAAACCCCTGAACTTCCATAAGGGATGTGAGGTCGGATGCTTTGGAAGGGCAAGCACTGGTTTTAGCTACACCCGCCACATGTATAATCAAATTGAAAGTGAAAGAAACATGTAACCGTTGCACGTCAAATATATTCATGACAATTTTGGATATAGAGACATCATAATTTTCAACAATATTAGATGATGACCGTAAAACTTTTTGAGGACTTAATAAACCTAAGCTTTGAAATTATTCCATCTTCTTAATGCTTTCTGGGGTAGAACCTTAATGTGTCTGTAAGTACGTACCATTATAAACCACTAAATAATCGTAGCTATTACATCCAGAGTCCGATTCAAGCCGAAATGTTTCAAAGTAGTAAATAAGAGTATCGTCTATATCTGGTTTGACTAACAGCCAGTATGTCTCAATGTTACTGAAAGACAAGAGTTCCTTTATCTCAATATGACAAATTACATACTATACCAGTTTTAATTTTACAGCACTAGACGGCCGTTTCGGAATACAATTCCTCATCAGCAGTGCTTGGACCAAAATTATGAAACCACAATTATTTTGAAGATGTTGAAAAGCTACCCAAAGGACCAAAATATATTTTATAAAATTAAGCTAAGGAAATACTTTGCATGAGGGAGTATACCTTAGTTTTTGAGAAATTTTAACTTTTAACTTGCAGGAAATTTAGACAATTATAGTATAGTAACAAAGTCACTTCAAAAATTTAATTTAACACCATTTACCATGAATAACGCAACGCCGATAATAAAGTGAATTCATTTGTCAGTTCGCTAGAAGGAATTTTGGGGTTTTCTCACCTACCTGTCTGTATAAATTAAAATAGTTTTGAAGAAGTTCTGAGAAGCAAACAAACATCCAATTAATGTTGCTTGACTGTTACTTAATGAGACAGTTAATGGTCGGTTAGTACGCGTATTGTCAACTAACTTAGATCCAGAACATTACATAACCAAACATTTGTTTCTGGACATATAATATGGTTTATATATTGTCTCGCTCGAGTCCTTGGCTGTATAGGCTGGTGCCATGTGCAGTTTCTTCTTTTTTCTTTAGTTTTTATATATCTGAATAATCTTCATTATGAGGGGAATACGATACCGATCTTTCGAAAGTTTAACGGTGCTAAATCGACAGTTCATCTCGGCTATAACTCCATAGTGTTTATGACAACACTATCGATTTTTCTGTGGGTTTTCACAATTTGTTACTGTCCATACCCTGGTTAATCAGCAGCAGACTTTCTATTTTTTTCGTTAGCTCAGTGTTTAACTTTTGACAGGTGAGTACTGTACACTGTATATAAGGAATTTACTAATTATAATGAGTAAATTACCAATAATATTTCTAAACACTTAAGTGTTACATATTTAAATCAATATATACAAATAACCAGTTCTGAATGTTTAGGCCATGTTGTTGGCCAATGGTCATACAGTCTTAAAGAATAAACCTTTAACAAGTCCAACCAGATCATTAAAACAGTAGGAAATATCAGGCGTGTGTCAATTAGACAAGGGGTCAATACAAATATGAGCGCCAAGTGATTATAAAACGTGTATAAAGGGTTTAAATAGTCTGCATTAAACGAGTCATCATTAGCCGATAACTGATAGCTGATATTCATTAAAACTGCAATCGTGTAAAGTTGGTTTCAACTGGTAGAAGAACCGAGTGATACTAATTAACACGACCATCCCACCTGACTTACCTGCTATACCGAGACGGGTAATTAGGAGACTGAATGGACTGTATTGACGTAGATGCCAGGTACTGTGTGTATAAAGTAGCACAGACGGGAGTCACTGAAAATAAAACCATTTCATCATCAGGTAGTTGTGTTCCTTTTTATTTACTAGTATTAAAGTTCAGACCATTTGTTGAAAGTTTCCGTGCCAATTAACCTATTTCAACGGTAGGCTAATCAGCTCTCAATTCTAACAGTATTCAGAATGATTGTTGACAACCTGCTAGGACTAATTATATACAGTATATATCGAGGGTCATCCTTCAGTAAGTAAAATTCAGCTGACCATTTTGCCACTGTGGAATAGGCAGGACCATTGTCACCGTACACCTCGGCCATTCGCCGGTGAATTTCTTTGGCATTTGATCCCTCTACTGTGAGGAACTTTATTACGGCCCTAACCTCAACATTTTGATTTTTCATCATTGCTTGATGGTCACCAACTTTGAATGCTTTTGAGAATTACACAAACATGTTGTGACAAATAAACACGATATGTTTAAAATGGCGGAATATTGTGTTGTCTAAATAAGTAAAGAAAATGTATGTAACGTTTGGCTGAATATGCAGTTCTATGAACTTTCTGACTTCCCCTCGTATCATTAAGTTGTTTCTATTTTCGATATTTAGTTGTTGTATGAATATTCGAGTGTTGAACCAAATTTAACTAAATGATTTATGTAAGAACTACATCTTTACCTGGCTGCATAGCTGTATATGATAGACTGAAGCCTCGCCGTGTTACAGAACCATCAGTAGTGAACTTTACAAAAATTGATGTTCCTGTTGAGGTATAGATACTTCCTGATGATATACCAGAAGCAGCCAAGTTTGTGTATGAAGACGATATCCCTATAAATTAAAATTAACAGCAATCAAATGAAAAACAAACATACCAGTTCATGTCAGATCACAAATCCCAAAAGCAAATGTTTTGCTTTTCATGTATTTTTTGGTAAAGGTCATTCAGTTTGTACTAATATACAGCACATTGAAGATGTCCTGTATTCATGGTAATTTTGTTACAGCAGCTGAAATAAAACGTTCATTTCATATTAGTGGTAAGTGGTATTTATTATTAAAACACGTTTTAATTTTGCAGCACTAGACAGCATTTTCGGAATAAAATTCGTCATCAGTAGTGCTTGGTTCAAAATTGTAGAAACAGTGGTTTATTAAAGAAACAAAAAGACAAAAGCTCATGCCTTGATTCATGCTCAACTATAATATTCTTTGTGACACCCAGAAATAAGGGTAAACATACGACAAAACCAAGAGCACAATACATGTGAATGATAGAAAAGAAAGGACATAATATATTATGACCCCTTTTTGGGTAGTTACTAGAGAAAATGTACCGGTAGTGTGCTGATATAGTACGTTTAGAAAGTCCCAACCACCCCTTTTATTGTACAATATTTACAATCACATTGTTTTTGCTTCAATGCAGTGTTTGACCTCGATTCTACTTCATGACTCGATGCAGTTGAATAGAGCACGCGAGTTTATTCTATGTCAATATTTGACGTATCGCTGACCACGCCCACAATGTTCCGACAAATTAAAGGCCTGGTATGCTTGAATTACACGCAAAAGGAATGAAAAATCGGCCTGAATTGCACCATTTAATGACGTTACTGATACTAGTACGTCATTAGTTGCCGTGACGCTGCTTTAGTACCGTGATGTCAGCCTTTGTCGGAACATTGTGGGCGTGGCCGGCGATACGTCAATGATGCCGACAGTTGGAACAGTCAATTTTTAACGAGGTAGTAATAGTTGTTTTTCTTTTATGAAAACCGTTAAAATGTCAGTTTATATTTTGTTTTTATTTGAAAAAGTTACAAATAAGTGTAAATATAAGGAATGACATTTACTTTGACTGTACTGCATGGAGTTATGCAGTAGAATGGACTGTCTCAAATAACCATAAAAGCCTTCGGCTTTCATTTAATTTGAGACAGTCCATTCTACTGCATAACTCCATGCAGTACAGTCAAAGTAAATGTCATTCCTTAATATTTAGGAACGTGTTTAAGGGATTAGTTCTATTTTATAGTTTCCAGGACCCAATTGCTACTCATCCCTTTTGGATTGTGATTATAATGGAAGAGAATAAGATAGAGAGAGAGAGAGTCTTACCATCATATATATACAAATGATCATAGGAAGATTCAAGGTCAATGTCGTGTATTTGTATTCTGACGGAAGAATATCCGGATACTGACGATGTTATCAGGTAACCACAGTTTAAATAGCTGTAATAAACCACAAATATAAACAAGAAGTAAAATGATACCTTATGGCAAAGGTAATGGATTTTAGAAGAACGTCTGTTAAGACGTTAAACAATCTCATTAAATAATTATTGAAAGTTATAACAAAATGTAAATATAACACGTAGAAGAGGGCAACAACAAAAATGTATTGCCCACTCGTGAATATTGCAAGGCTAAGATTATTGATGTCCTTAAAACAATTTCTGGATACCGTCACAATATTATTGATAAGGATTATGCTTACGTATACAAAATTATTATATTTGACGACCGATATTCCTCTCATTCTCATTTTTGATTTCACATGTTCATAACTGCCTATTAAGAGGTACAAACCTTTTTAGAACACCTGACCTCAATTCGCTGGTTGTAGTTCGTGTACTAATGTCCCAGTTGTCAAAGTTTTTAACTTTGATTTCTGGAGTGTGACTTGAACATAGGTATGTTTGCGGTTAATTTACAACTCATGCGAAAATCAAAAACAAACATACTGATACATGCCCGAATCACAATGAAGCAAAATAAAAACTTTGGAGCTGACAAGTCAGGCGAGACACGTAAACTACCACCAGGGAAGTAAGGCTGGGTGCTTCGGGAGGGTAGACAACTCCTGTTTAACTAGCTACACCCACCACGTGTGTAATCAAAATTGTGTGAAAAGAACATGGAACCAAATTTATAATTTTGTTCTTCCTTTTTTCTACTATTTTGATTGGTCAGATTTTTTCTGTTATTGTTGCATGCAAGAATTGACCCTCGATGACGTCATGTAATTATGGGAGACGCACAGAGACAATTGAATTTATACACCATAGCGATGCTATTTTTTCACTATTTTCTTCTTTAAATTATTAATTTATTGTTTAATTTATCTATGAATTGAGTTATAAGGAATGAAATTCATTATGCTTTTTGTTATGGAAGTATGAAGGAATTGGTTATTTGCAAACGTAATGAGACGCGAATTATGTAATGTGCAAAATATCAAATTCTTGCATACTTCTATGAAAAAAAAGAAAACTGGATTTATTTCTATAGTAAATCATAATATTTATAACTTGGTTTTACTTTGCTTGTGGATTGTGATCCGGACATGGATTAGTATGTTTGTTTTTGATTGTCTTACTTGGGATATGAACTAGGATAATTTGGCGATGTAATGCGGTTGGTTACAGTCTGGCTGGCAGTAAAAGTCACACGAGTAGAGCATGACGACGTGGTTGCTGGTGACATCGTATACACGGACGGCTGAAGGGTGGTCACACCTGAAATTGTATCAAAAATAATATGTATATATATATAGGGATCTTGGTCCATGAATTAGTTACATGATACGGTATTTCATATTTACATGTACATGGCGGATGAGCAAACTCAACAGAAACCGCTTATCCGTCCTCAGAACCTGGTCTCACCAATAAGCGTTTATTGTTTTAGTGTTTGTTATGGGGTTTTGGGTTGCTCTGAATGTTGCATATAAATTATATTCGATTTCAGTGGTTAGTTGCTCGAAGCCTGGTTAGTTTAATCAATTGATTAGTCAAAATTTTAATTTGGCGTAATTTCAAATATTATGAAGTTAAAGTTAAAATGTCTAAACTGAATAAACATTTAATTAAACTAAAGGAAATTGTAATAAAACTTTGGATTCGATAATGGTATTTTGATTTTTATCATGTTTTAAATTTCTGCTAATCATTGATTAAACTAATCAAGCTTCGTGCAACTGGGTCCGGAATGTTTGCCAAAATTTTAACTAAAAATACATCAGTTCAACCGATGTAGGCTATAACGGGGTCTGTGTTTTGGCTAGTTGTAATAAAGGCATATGTACACCCTATTAATGTACATCATGTAGTCTGAGCTTGTATCACTAACAAACCAGTCCATGTTCAAACAAAAACAAAAAACTTTGCAAATTGGCAAATCTAGTTAAACATTGCCACCAAGGAAGTGAGGCCGCATGCTTAGGATGGTAAATAATATTCTATGACAGACTAAACAGCAAGAAATATAAATAAAAAATAATGATATATACCGGAAGATGCATAAGCCGTATAATATATAACAAAGCCTCTATTTTGGTATGAAGAGGAATATTTATAATCCACGTAAGCATAACGTCCAGTCGTGTAAACGGTGTTCGTGTAGTCCGAACTCGGGACGAGACACAGCGACAGTAATGTAGCACTAGACGACAACTGACCTACAAAATAAGAGGAAACAATTATGTTAAAAGGTTTTGAACAGAATCATAGCTAATGTAAAGTAAGAACATTTTATATTAATTGTCTAGACAACCCCTAGCCTAGCGAGTTGATCTATAAATTAAGCGAAGATATAAAAAGTAATTATTTCTTAACAACCCTTAACAAAATTGGCCTGTTCGTTTGACATTTCATTTGGAATAATCATATAGAAGAATCCACCTAATACATGGGTAGTGTTAGGATTGGCAGTTAATTATAATATATACAAGATATATGATTAGTTTTTCGATTATGTCGGCGAAATAAGCATGCGTGATCCCTACACGTAAATGCACTCGTCCACAATAAATATTTAAATTAAAAGTCAAGCGACAGAAACGCTTCATGAAGTTATACGTTTACACTGGTAATATTGTAAAGTCAAGGGGAAATAACTCGTGTGTTCGGGTATGCAATTCAACACCCAGTGTTATCAGTTCTAGCTTAGCACTATCTTTATCTTTATTGTTTAATATGTTGAATATACAGTGTATACCTGCAGAAAGTTTAATACTCAGATAACTGAAAACAGTCGACGATCGGCTCACGAGTGGCCGAGATATGGATAGCTTATGGCCACAGATATAGTAGCCGCCGAAATAGATAGTTAACAAGGGACCGATATAAACTGCCGATTAGGTACTTACTCAACTGTCGAGGTACAACTAACGAGGAGTCGAGATAAGCTGTCATTCGCCGCTAATTAGATAGCTTAGTTTTAAACTTTCGACAGTCCTCTACTGTAATTCGCGGGAAATTAAATTTTCCTGTCTTACCGTTATGTATAGATAGACCTCCATTATTACAGTTTGTAGATGTGACATATTGAATGTCGGCGTATACAACACTGATACTAAACACATTATTAACTCCTGCATCTAATAACACGCCACAGTGACCAGTACTAAAACAAAATGTGAAAAAAACCATTGACCAGTGCTTAAACAATATGTAAAAAAACAACAATGTGTAACGCCACAATGACCAGTGTAAAAAAAGACATTGTTTTTTAGGTTTCCGAGGATAAATGTACTTTCTCTAACGTTTTCTTATTCATACCGGTTGTGTTCTCGGTTTCATTCCGGATATGTTTAGAGTACCGCTACATAGTTAAAGCGTTAACTAAACATCAAGTAAACCACTTCACATAGGGCTAGAAATCATGTTTAAAGACACAATCTAGAAGCAAATCAAAAACGTTGGAACTGACAACTTAGGTTAAAAGCGTGAACTTCCACCGGGGAAGCGAGACCGGGTGCTCCGAAAGGGTAAGCAAATCCTATTTAGCTAGCTACACCCGCCACGTGTGTAATCAAAATTGTGGGAAAGGAACATATGAAACTATAGAACGTCAAATATATCCAGGTATATCATGGACACAGAGACAGCAAACTTATCAACAGTACTGTGATGACGGTCTAAAAACGAAAGTTTGTACTCGTCGATGGAAACTTGTACTTAGTAGGTTGTACTAAGCAGAAGACAACACAATAAAAAAACAGAACAAAATTCCGAAGCAAATGATAATAACAGTCAAACCAGGACAAGAAAGGACTGACAGACACAAATATAAAAATCCCGATTTTGGTCGAGCACTGGATAAAACGTTCAGTTATGGAATCATCAAACACATAGGTTTTGTTAAGTACTTTAACCTTGACTTTGACGTTCTGTTGACCTAAAGTTTGCATATTTAAGTCAAATCATTTTGTCTTACCTTGCATATTTATTCGGAAAGCTTGCTGATACTAATTGTCCTGGTGTGGAATAAGCAATGTTAGTGGTAAGACAGTTGACGACAGCAGCTGTAAAATAAATAAATAAATAAATAAATAAACAAATAAATAAATAAATATTTAAATAAGTAAATAAATATTTAAATAAATAAATAAATTCAAGGCCAAGCAACATTACTTTTCAGTTGTAGTGATAAGATATGTATACCTAAACAATTGCGATGCTAATCTTTTCGGCTACGATTTTTAACAAAAATGATTAAAAATTCTATAATTTGAAATTAATTATAAGATTTACATTATATGAAAAATAAGAATATTTTTCTTTTTATTGTTATTGAGAATGTTCTCGAGTAATGGATTGTGCAAACTGTCTAATAACTGAAAAAATGTCAAAATTCATTTCAAACGTTTCTACAATTTATCAGAAATATTTTCTTCAATTTTTATCATTTGTGAAAATATAGCAGCGATATTTATACCGGACATAACATGATACACAGGTAAAAAAGATAGTATTTTTAAATTTTGATTAAACATTTATTCTTCTCTTACCTGAATTTTCAACGCTGAAATATTTAGCTGAAATTCCCCGATTCTGAACACTGCTGTCGGAAGTAAATTTCAGTGAAAGGTATTGCCCAGTGCTCCTGACGAAAGGCAACGATGACCCGGTCAGGGTACCGGTATAAGTAGCGATTAAAGCTGATGACGTCATTGAACTTCCTGCAAAAAGATGACGTAATTGTGGGTGTATTGCTAACTAATGATGCCTAACTAATGATTACAAAACACATATGACTTCATAGCATGACGCTGACGTCACATTAATTCAATTATATGTATATTGCCATCGTTGAGTGAAATTCAATTCAGAACTGTCAATGCTGTTTTAAAGTTTAATTTGGCAGCAAAGAACTTTTTAATTTTTTTCGACAGAAATCATACTATGATAGACGTGTCATGTGCTACTTTTGAATTTTTATGAAATAATATAATTCAAAAGTAGCACATGTGCTACTTTTGAATTATATTATTTCATAAAAATTCAAAAGTAACACATGACAGACGGATTATTTATCATGCCGCATATCTGACACAAAGTTGGTCATGTCTCAAAAAAAGTTTGTTTTTTTAAGTTTAAACAGAAACCGTAACGTGATCGACGTAAGTAACTTTTAATGGTTGACAGAAATCATACGACAAAGACGGATAATTTATCATAACGCCTCTCTGACAAAAAGCTGGTCATCCCTCAATATATTTTTTTTTACTGAAAACGTACCGTTTTCACAGAAGTCGTGCAGTCATAGGCAAATTACTTATCAAAATGCCTCTTTTGCAAAAAGTTGTCCATGCCTCAATATAAGCAATTAATATCTTTTACAAAAGAAATCAATCGTACCATGATAGACAGATAACTCATAATAACGCCTTTCCGGTTCAAAGCTGGCCATGCTTCAATATAAGTAACTAATTCTACAGAAGAGGACGTAACTTTATAGACGGATTATTTATTAAAACACATTTCTGACAAAAAACTGGCAACGCCTCAATATAAGTAACTTATTTTTTACAGAAGTTGTACCGATATGGATGATTTATTATCAAGCCTTTTTGACACAAAAGCTGGTCATGCGTTATTATAATTAACTTTTTACCGAAACCGTGCCGTGATAAACGGATAAGTTTTTATTCCACCTCTCGGACAAAAAGCCGGTCATATCGCAATTTAAGTCGTACCTTCATACACGTATAATTTATCATAATTTCTCTCCAGTACAAAATTGGTGACATCTAAAACCACATAGTTACCACTTCCGGCGTCAATTCTCCATTTGCATACGTCATTACTGTAAAACAGAAACAAGACTTTAATAGATCGCTGTATCAAAGATCTGTACCCAGTTGACAATACTCAGTTTGACTTATTTTTAACAAAAGTTCTAGTATTCCTAGAATAACAAGTGTATATTATGTACCTCATCTCATCCCTCAGCCAGAGCAAAAATCACCGGAAGAAGTTAGAAACACGTGTTGAGATCACTGATCATAAAATTCACGACGTTGCAATGGCAATCAGATATATTAATATTTATTGTGTGTTAACCCATGACCTCTGAAAAAGTCTTAATCGTATATCAGACCATAATTGCCATGCATTTACACCTCACGACCGGTAAACATCGTTTCAACAGTTTAAACTGGTTTGAAAAATATTTCATGAAACAGGCTCAGTTCCACAAATTGTAACTAAAGTTAATTATAAATCGAGTCATGATTAGTGGTGCACGTGAAGCACTAAAAATTCTCTGACATTTACAGTCATTAATGTATTCGAAACAGTTAACCACCCCTGTTTTAATTGAGATGTTTCTCTAAGTTAAGACAACAACATTATAACGACAGCATTATAATTATAACAACAAAAGCATAACAGCAACATCTACCGATATCATCATCATCATCACCTTCATCAACAACAACAACAACAACAACAACATCATAACGACAACATCGATCGATAGACAACATTATAACTATAACAACAAAAGCATAACATCATATACCGATATCACCACAATCAACAACAACAAAAACAATAACAACATTTTAACAACAAATTACAAACTGTGATGCTGTCACTAAACACAATATTTATGTTATTTACATGTAATTGCTGGGGTAACTTGAAAACAACATAAAGATATAACATCATCAACAACAGCACCACCACCACCAACACCACCAATTCCAACAACAACGTACCAACTACATTACTAAACACAATACGTATGTTATTTAACTGTTGTAGTTGCTGGGGTAATTTGGCGTTTTTAATGTATTCTTCTGAAATTTACTGCCTGACAGACAACAACAACAACAACAACATCACAGTGACGTCATCACTTAACACAATGCTTATGTAATTTACCTGTTATAATTGTTGGGGTAATTTGGTGTTATTAATATGTTCTTGTGAAATTTACTGCCTGACAAACAACATCAACAACAACAACAACAACAACAACAACAACAACAACAGCGGTAGTAGCAGCAACATTATAACAACAACTTAACAGTGACGTCATCACTATACACGATACTTATGTAATTTACCTGTTGTAGTTGCTGGGGTAATTTGGTGTTATTAACGTGTTCTTCGGAAAACTGCCCGACAGACAACAACAACAACAACAACAACAACAACACAAGCGGCAGTAGCAGCAACATTATAACAACAACATAACAGTGGCGTCATCACTATACACAATACTGATGTTATATACCTGTTATAATTACTGGGATAATTTGGTGTTATTAATGTGTTCTTCTGATATTTGCTGCCTGACAGACTGACTGTGGAACTCGAACATCTGACTGATAAAACTGAAAACAAAAGTATTTACATTAAAAAGATGTATCCTTGGTTATTAACACAATACGAGATAAAATTCGAAATATAACATCATAGTTTTATATTAACATTTGTGATACTTTACTTTATCTAACGGTAAATGACACGTGCACTTCTCATTGTGACGTCATTGGGTATCTTCGATTTGTCAAATGTAAACAATGACGTCATTACTACAAAACATGTTATAACATATTTCAGTGGTTTTCTGTGGTAAAATGTATTTTTTCACATAAAGTATTGTTTTTTTTATTATTTTAATGACCTAATAACATATGTTAGATAAAAATATCATATACACAGTGTGTACTTGTCGTGCAAGCGCGACTCGTAGTGATACGACTACGAAAAAAGGACTCTACCTGATACTGAGGGCTGTACATTCACACTGTGTATGTAATATGTATGTATTAATTAAACAATAATTGATTCGAGACCAAATCTATCTTTACCATTGCTACAGTGACGTCACTTATTTCTAGCTTACGCCTATAAGCGTAACGTCATAATTTAGCTGTTCCAGAAATTGGAACCACATGTAGTACAAAGCAAACTAATCATAACGTGCAAACACGCGTTTTTTTCAGTTCGCTTTGCACGGCAATGAAATTTTTAGCACTTTAGTTACCAATTCCAGACAGTTCAATAGTTATATAATCAGTAGTCCCGACAAGTGTTCGTTTTGTATTTTCTTGGTCGACTGATTCTTTAACTAACGTTTTGTTTTGTTGTCAGTGGTTGTATAAACCATAATTACTAGTACTAAATTTACTTCGTGTACATATTTTTGTACATATTTCATACTGAAGTATGAACACTATTATCATAAGATTTATTGTATTCAGTTGCAATTAAATTCTGAAGACCTTACCTAATACGAATTTGAAGACCTTACCTGATACGAATTTGAAGACCTTACCTGATACGAATTTGAAGACCTTACCTGATACATATTTAAAGACCTTACCTGATACGAATTTGAAGACCTTACCTGATACGAATTTGAAGACCTTACCTGATACGTATTTAAAGACTTTACATAATACGAATTTAAAGACCTTACCTGATACGAATTTAAAGGCCTTACCTGAAACGAATTTGAAGACATTACCTGATACGAATTTAAAGACCTTACCTCATACGAATTTGAAGACCTTACCTGATACGAATTTAAAGACCTTACCTGATACGAATTTAAAGGCCTTACCTGATACGAATTTAAAGACCTTACCTAATACGAATTTAAAGACCTTACCTGATACGAATTTAAAGACCTTACCTGAAACGAATTTAAAGACCTTACCTGATACGAATTTAAAGACCTAATTTGAAGACCTTACCTGATACGAATTTAAAGACCTTACCTGATACGAATTTAAAGACCTTACCTGATACGAATTCAAAGACCTTACCTGATACGAATTTGAAGACCTTACCTGATACGAATTTAAAGACCTTATCTAAATTCAAAGACTTACCTGATACGAATTTGAAGACCTTACCTGATACGAATTTGAAGACCTTACCTAATACGAATTTGAAGACCTTACCTGATGCGAATTCAAAGACCTTACCTGATACAAATTTAAAGACCTTACCTGATACGAATTTAAACACCTTATCTAAATTCAAAGACTTACCTGATACGAATTTGAAGACCTTACCTGATACGAATTTAAAGACCTTACCTGATACCAATTTGAAGACTTTACCTGATACCAATTTGAAGACCTTACCTGATACGAATTTAAAGACCTTACCTAATACGAATTTAAAGACCTTACCTGATACGAATTTAAAGACCTTACCTGATACGAATTTAAAGACCTTACCAGATACGAGTTTGAAGACCTTACTTGATACGAATTTAAAGACCTTACCTAATACGAATTTAAAGACCTTACCTGATACGAATTTAAAGACCTTACCTGATACGAATTTGAAGACCTTATCTAATACGAATTTGAAGACCTTACCTGATCCGAATTTGAAGACCTTACCTGATACGAATTTAAAGACCTTACCTGATACGAATTTGAAGACCTTACCTGATACAAATTTGAAGACCTTGCTTGATCCTAATTCAAAAACCTTACCTGGTCTAAATTTGAAGTCCTTACCTGATACGAATTTGAAGACCTTACCTGATACGAATTTAAAGACCTCACTTGATTCGAATTTGAAGACCTTACCTGATACGAATTTAAAGACCTTATCTAAATTCAAAGACTTACCTGATACGAATTTGAAGACCTTACCTGATACGAATTTGAAGACCTTACCTAATACGAATTTGAAGACCTTACCTGATACGAATTCAAAGACCTTACCTGATACGAATTTGAAGACCTTACCTGATACGAATTTAATGACCTTACCTGATACCAATTTGAAGACCTTACCTGATACCAATTTGAAGACCTTACCTGATACGAATTTAAAGACCTTACCTAATACGAATTTAAAGACCTTACCTGATACGAATTTAAAGACCTTACCTGATACGAATTTAAAGACCTTACCTGATACGAGTTTGAAGACCTTACCTGATACGAATTTAAATACCTTACCTAATACGAATTTAAAGACCTTACCTGATACGAATTTAAAGACCTTACCTGATACGAATTTAAAGACCTTATCTAATACGAATTTGAAGACCTTACTTGATCCGAATTTGAAGACCTTACCTGATACAAATTTGAAGACCTTGCCTGATCCGAATTTAAAGACCTTACCTGATACGAATTTAAAGACCTTACCTGATACGAATTCAAAGACCTTACCTGATACGAATTTGAAGACCTTACCTGATACGAATTTAAAGACCTTATCTAAATTCAAAGACTTACCTGATACGAATTTGAAGACCTTACCTGATACGAATTTGAAGACCTTACCTAATACGAATTTGAAGACCTTACCTGATACGAATTCAAAGACCTTACCTGATACGAATTTGAAGACCTTACCTGATACGAATTTAAAGACCTTACCTGATACCAATTTGAAGACCTTACCTGATACCAATTTGAAGACCTTACCTGATACGAATTTAAAGACCTTACCTAATACGAATTTAAAGACCTTACCTGATACGAGTTTAAAGACCTTACCTGATACGAATTTAAAGACCTTACCTGATACGAGTTTGAAGACCTTACCTGATACGAATTTAAAGACCTTACCTAATAGGAATTTAAAGACCTTACCTGATACGAATTTAAAGACCTTTCCTGATACGAATTTGAAGACCTTATCTAATACGAATTTGAAGACCTTACCTGATACGAATTTAAAGACCTTATCTAAATTCAAAGACTTACCTGATACGAATTTGAAGACCTTACCTGATACGAATTTGAAGACCTTACCTGATACAAATTTGAAGACCTTGCCTGATCCTAATTTAAAGACCTTACCTGGTCTAAATTTGAAGTCCTTACCTGATACGAATTTGAAGACCTTACCTGATACGAATTTAAAGACCTTACTTGATTTGAATTTGAAGACCTTACCCGGACCTTACCTGATACGAATTTGAAGACCTTACCTGATCCGAATTTGAAGACCTTACCTGATCCGAATTTGAAGACCTTACCTGAGACGTATTTGTAGACCTTACCTTATACTTATTTGAAAACCTTGTCTGATCCTAATTCAAAGACCTTACCTGATACGAATTTGAAGACCTTACCTGATCGGAGGAGTAGCGTTGAATATAATGTAGTAACTATATGTATCCAATACATCTTTGTATGTTAACCATCGGGATCTGATAAAATAATATAAAATAGATTAAAATACCACAATACATAGTGGAACACAAATCTGAATTAGTCCGCCTAATCAGCGCACTAAACCTCAATTTTACTTTTCGTCTTGTTTGCAGTTCAGTGCGCTTATTAGTCGGGCTAAGTTGTTTGTGTCGACACCTATAGAATCGACTGTACTAATATATGTTTTTCTTGTATTATCAGCTTTCCTTCTTTGTGCTCGTGTTTGCGTTGACTGCGCTGTGTGCATGTTTATATTGACAGTTTATATTAGTGTTTACGTTGGTTATTCATGTTTGTGTTTGCTTGACTTTTTGTGTTTGTGTTTGCGTTGAGTGTTACTGTGTTAGAGCTAGCTGTTCGTGTTTGCGTTGACCATTCCTGTTTGTATTAGCCTTAGCTGTTCATGTTTTTGTTGGCTGCTCGCGTTTGTGTTTACGTTGATATTTGTGTCTGCGTTGGTTTTTTGTGCTTTTGCTGATGTTAGTGTGTTTGTGTTTCCGTTGGTTGTAAATGTTTAATTAACGCTGGTTGTTTCGTGTTTAAGTTGGATGTTTGTGTTGGATGTTTGTGTTGGCTGTTTATGTTTTTGTTAGTGTTTGCTTTTTGTGTTAGCATTTACTGTTCGTATTTGTGTTGGCTGTTTGTGTTTTTGTTAGCGTTTAATGTAAGTGCTGCGTTGACTGTCCCTGTTTGCCTTTGTGACAAATTGATTTTAAATTAAATAATTTTCTTTTTAACCTCTGAAGAGCATTTTAAAAAAATGAAAGTACACTAGAAGTCAGAGACTTATACAGATCCAGTCATTAAGGACAAACCCATCTTAAAACTGCTTAAGTTGTTTAAATAATGACAGTGCGATTCATATAACTACAAATACAAAAATCGCAATGTTTGACTTAATGAAAACTTAACACGTAAACCATTTATGTTATACAAACGTTTTACATTTTACATTTTAAAACACTCATGCTTATTTTATTTTACCATATAAAATAAAACGCTAATATAACGAACACGCTTACAACGAATACAATCAAATATTGGGTCCGACATAATTCTATTTAAAACAACATAACGAAGTAGCTTTATAATGAAGTTACAGATAGAGCCCCCCCAAAGACTTCGTTATAAACGTGTGGTACTGTATGCCATTGTTTATATTATTTTTTAGTCTTATAATCTTTTATAAGAATTGCGTACATATTATACGTGTACTTCTGTTTTATCTGTATGATATGGTTATTACTGTTGTAGATTGAACTGATGAGACTTATAAATATATAAATTTATCTATTGTATTATTTCTTAAGTGATTGTATTTAAATATTCAAAATTATCCAAGCAGAAAAAACTTACTGTAAATAATAAATATTAGGGTGAATTATGATCAAATGGTTCAAATATGAACTTAAAATTGAAGCTACTAGCACAGTTTAAATATGAACTTAAAATTGAAGCTACTAGCACAGTTATATTTCGTCGACTGATAAGTTGACGTGTGTCGTACTCTCTCTCTCTCTCTCTCTCTCTCTCTCTCTGCTTTTGTTCATCTGCTGGCAGTCCCAAGCAATACCTCCTGTCCCATCCAACCCCCCCCTCTGCTTTTGTCGATCTACTGGCAGTCCCGAGCAATACCCCCTGTCTCATCCACCCGTCTCTCTTTCTCTCTCTCTCTCTCTGTCTGCGTTTGGCAGTCCCGAGCAATACCACCTCTCTCTCTCTCTCTCTCTCTCTCTCTCTCTCTCTCTCTCTCTCTCTCTCTCTCTCTCTCTGTATTTAAACCGTCTAGAACAAAATACTTAAGGCATACTTTTATGATGATTTAAAAGATACAATATAATGATATTGTATTATATACATATATAGTACATTATAAACAGGTGTAAATAAAACCTCTATATATTATACTTACTGTCTGTCTATAAAGGTGGTCCCATGTTACAGGTAGTTATAAAAAGACAAAAAAGATACACACAATATGCCTACGTCATGAAAAAAGAGCACTGACTTCAATTACAAAATCTTGTGTTCTACCCATGGCAACGCGTAAACTAAAACATTGCGCTTGTACTTAAAGCATTACATCAATGGATTAAATACAATATGAACTTCAACTAAACAATGGGTTTCATATAATGTTAGGAAGAATTAATAGAGTGTAACGAATATTGCAATACGAAATGTTTAATACATTTCTGAGAGAGAGAGAGAGAGAGAGAGAGAGAGAGAGTTGATAGATATTTATGACAATCGCATTTTTCTAAACTTTGATTTTATATCTTGTAAATAATAAATGTATTGCTCAATTATTTTGGTATATATATATATAGAAGCACACTGCGTAATACCAATATACCATTTTATAAATAGTCACGTGTGGGTTTAGTGGACCGGGAAATCATCGGTTCTAAAATTACAGGTTGTGTACACACTGTAAGTAAGATAGATACACATTGGGTATATATTGGGTACTAGTAAATCATTGGGATCGTGTTAAAGTTCAGGCATGGTGAAGTAAGCCAATATAATACGATTATACATATATACGGGTATAACATGGTACAACTGACCTAAATGGAATTTCGAAATAATTTGTGAGTATTTCGTCGACCATTTTTTTCATATAAATTCTTTTGTATGCATTGTTAAGGTTTCTTTTAAAACATTTTTCAGTAAGTGATGTATCTCAGTCTGTTTGGTACAGGTGTTACAAGAGGGGTCAATATCCAGGTCATTTGATCGTGTAAGTAATGTAATAATCAATAGTAAATGGGTATTTTATTATTGACAGATAGTATAACAAGCTAACGTGTGTGTGTGTGTGTGTGTGTACATGTGTGTGTGTGTGTGTGTGTGTGTTTATAACAGATGTATGTGTTATTGTGTGTATGTACGTATTTCTTTATGTCTTAAGTGTAAGAAAAATAATTCACTGTTAATTATAACATGGGGACACACACACACTCGCTATCACACACACACACACACACACACACACACACACACACACACACACACACACACACTTATCCATTATTAATGAACCATTCACAGTTCTGTATTTCGTAACCAATAATTATATCAACATGCATATGTATATAAATCAACCGATGATCGTGTTTTGTTTTTAGGTAAACCGTGAAGAATACCATATGGCTAACTGGGAAACTATTGTTCTTACCATTTTATTATATACATGTAAGTAGGACAGCTCTCGTAATTAAGGGCCAATTTTATAAATTACCTCCCTTACTGCAGCTTACTCTGCATAACTGTTACAGACCCCGATTCACAATCATTCCTTAACTAAAAATTTCCTTCACTTAAATCTGGCAAAATTCAAAACGTTATAATCTTGTTGTTTTTTTCTCCATATATTCAGGAATCTAAATGTCATTTTGAGGTATACTTCTAGCTACAAACATCTGTATTTCATTTTGTCAAAAATATATTAATTGTAGTTCGTAAAACGATTACCAAAATTTTCTAAATATAAGCTATGGGATATCTTATATTGCTATTGTCTCAATTTGTTGCCAGTTAAAATCTTAAATTCCTCAAAAACTAAGGTATACTTCCTCATGCAAAACATTTCTTTAGCTTAATTTGGTAACATATATTTTTAATCTTCTGGGTATTTTTTCAACATCCTGAAAACATTTTGGTTTCACAATTTCGGTCCAAGCACTACTGATGAGGAATTATATTCCAAAACGGTCGTCTAGTGCTGTAAAATTAAAACTGGTATAATATGTAAATAAGAAGTGGATTTCAAACTGGGGCCGGAGAACATTCATCGTCACACCAAACACAAACATACAGATCAATGTACAAATCACAATCCCAAACGTCAACAACAAACATACCGGTCCATATACAAATCACAACCCAAAAAGTCAAACAAAAACATACCGGTCCATGTTCAAATCACAATCTCAAAAGTCAAACAAAAACATACCGGTCCATGTTCAAATCACAATCTCAAAAGTCAAACACAAACATACCGGTCCATGTTCAAATCACTACTACAAAAGTCAACAACAAACATACCGGTTCATATACAAATCACAATCCCAAAAGTCAACAACAAACATACCGGTCCATGTTTAAATCACAATCCCAAAAGTCAAACACAAACATACCGGTCCATGTTTAAATCACAATCCCAAAAGTCAACAACAAACATACCGGTCCATGTTTAAATCACAATCCCAAAAGTCAAACACAAACAAACATACCGGTCCATGTTTAAATCACAATCCCAAAAGTCAACAACAAACATACCGGTCCATGTTTAAATCACAATCCCAAAAGTCAACAACAAACATACCGGTCCATGTTTAAATCACAATCCCAAAAGTCAACAACAAACATGCCGACCCATGTTCAAATCACAATCCCAAAAGTCAACAACAAACATACCGGTCCCTGTTTAAATCACAATCCTAAAAGTCAACAACAAACATACAGGTCCATGTCCAAATCACAATCCCAAAAGTCAACAACAAACATACCGGTTCATATACAAATCACAATCCCAAAAGTCAACAACAAACATACCGGTCCATGTTTAAATCACAATCCCAAAAGTCAACAACAAACATACCGGTTCATGTTCAAATCACAATACCAAAAGTCAACAACAAACATATACCGGTCCATGTACAAATCACAATCCCAAAAGTCAACAACAAACATACCAATCCATGTTCAAATAACAATCCAAAAGTCAACAACAAACATACCGGTCCATGTTCAAATAACAATCCCTAAAGTCAACAACAAACATACCGGTCCCTGTTCAAATCACAATCTCAAAAGTCCACAACAAACATACCGGTCCCTGTTCAAATCACAATTCTAAAAGTCCACAACAAACATACCGGTCCATGTTCAAATAACAATCCCAAAAGTCAACAACAAACATACCGGTCCCTGTTCAAATCACAATCTCAAAAGTCCACAACAAACATACCGGTCCCTGTTCAAATCACAATTCTAAAAGTCCACAACAAACATACCGGTCCATGTCCAAATCACAATCCAAAAAGTCCACAACAAACATACCGGTCCCTGTTCAAATCACAATCCCAAAAGTCCACAACAAACATACCGGTCCCTGTTCAAATCACAATCCCAAAAGTCCACAACAAACATACCGGTCCATGTTCAAATCACAATCCCAAAAGTCCACAACAAACATACCGGTCCCTGTTCAAATCACAATCCCAAAAGTCCACAACAAACATATACCGGTCCATGTCCAAATTACAATCCCAAAAGAAGAAGTAAAAACTTTGAGAACTGGTAAGTTAAGTCAAACACGTTTTACACACAGAATGCATGTGTATATGTAAACTTTTAATTTTTTCATCATTTTAAATAACGAGATGCATTCAAGTCATAAGTGTCTAAATACTGATTATAATCTGTCTGCGTTTAACCAGAGACATATAAAACCCCGATTGGATTTTTGTTGATCACTTATTGCTCACCCAAATTAATTCACGCTCGCCTGAACAACACTGCCATCTTTATAACACACCTGTATCCGTATATAAAGATGGTCAGTATAGGACGACTTCTAATGTAGGGGCAGATAACCCTTCAGATCGGACCTCGATTTCTTGACATGTAAAAAATGAACGTATAGGTTGTAAGTATTATTATTATGGCTTCGAATATATTTTATTTTTGATTTTTGTAGTGTTGCTATGTTCTGTTTCCCAGTCACAGTTTACAACTATTTGTGATAATAATACAGAGATTACCCTTTTTGCCAGTAAAAATGTTAGTTACATCGAGTCATATAACTATCCTAATAATTATGACGGTTCTTAGTAAGTATACAATCTCTCTCTCTCTCTCTCTCTCTCTCTCTCTCTCTCTCTCTCTCCCTCCCTAATAATTATGACGGTTCTTAGTAAGTATACAATCTCTCTCTCTCTCTCTCTCATTGCAATTGCCAGCGATAATGATAGTTACATTGAGTCATATAACTACCATAAGAATTATGACGGTTCTTAGTAAGTATACCATCTCTCTCTCTCTCTCTCTCTCTCTCTCTCTCTCTCTCTCTCTCTCTCATTGCAATTGCCAGAGATAATGATAGTTACATCGAGTCATATAACTACCCTAAGAATTATGACGGTTCTTAGTAAGTACACCATCTCTCTCTCTCTCTCTCTCAAAAGCGTACTATCGAAATATTTCTACAAAATCCATTCGTCTTGTGGTTTTAACGTTGCATCAACAATTGTTCAGTTAATCGCGACGATAACTACTCTATTAATCTCTATGGAGTAATCTATGAACAAGTTCGTGTAAGCATGTGAAGTGCGAGTGTGTTGTATGGTCTATCTTGTACCAGCGCGCACGCAGAGTGACTTTAAGATGCTAGCTCGCCGAGTCAATACGCCGCAGACAAGCGTACCACTCCCCCAGTCACATTATACTGACACCGGGCGAACCAGTAAAGGCTAACGACAAGGAAAATCACTTTTCCACATGTGGTATGAGCGGGACTCGAACTCACAGCGGTGACAGACCCTGGATTTGTAGACTGACGCCACTCCATCGTGACCTCAATAATAATAGTATAGTATTGTTAATATGTATAGTCTATTCTCGTGTGATATATGAATATGTTTTGACATTTTAGCGGTGACTGTAAAATCCACATCACAACAAATGGCAGTAATTATATAGAATTGAGAGTAAAAGCCTACATCAGTCGATCATCTGATAATCCACTGACAGTATATCAAGGTCAGTTTGTTATAGAAAAATA
Organism: Anadara kagoshimensis; assembly: GCA_021292105.1. Taxonomy (NCBI): domain Eukaryota; kingdom Metazoa; phylum Mollusca; class Bivalvia; order Arcoida; family Arcidae; genus Anadara; species Anadara kagoshimensis. The sequence continues at coordinate 59,479,882 of CM037873.1, read as the reverse complement.
AAATTAAGAATTGCACATTTTGCCCACCGCATATTCTCTTATTCGCATAACCCATTACATGTATTTATTTATTATACCCCCGCTTAAAAAGTGGGGGGTATATAGTGATAGGGGTGTCCGTCCGTGTGTCCGTCCTTCCGTTACTTAGGGTACCTATCTCTTATCCGCAACTCCTCCTAAACCCTTCAATGAATTTTCATGAAACGTTCACACAATCTTTGTGATATAATGTAGATGTGCACCTCCTTTTTGAAAAATTGATTTGATGGGTTTTTGAGAGCGGGGGTATTTTTTTGTGAGCTAGTGGCTCACAGTTTTTTTTTTTTCTTTATATTAAGGAAGTTTGAAACAAAAACCATCGCATGTTATAGTTTAACAACAGTTATATTTTCTTACAAATTTCAATTGTGACCTAATAACACAGTCTAGTGAGAATAAAGGTCAAGGTCATAGGTATAATTTTGATGGCTGTACAAACGAACCATACGGGTTTTCCATAATGACTATGTCCCGACGTAGCTGTCTTTAAATACCCTGGGAGTAAAGGTTTACAGGCGTGCATCCCAGCCAAAGGCCTATCTAAATCTATGCCTATTTTTATCACAATTTCTTGTAGTATACGCTATGTCTGGAGCCTTAAATTATAAAGAGAGAAGGGAGATTACAAACCATTGCTTAGAGATTGAAAGAGGAACTTAAATACAATAGAATTAAAAGAAAAGATGTCTTTGTAAATTCTGCAATAGAGCCTTTTTCTTCGATTGTACTATTAACTCTTCAATACGAAGTAGTTTTTTTATCAGAAAAATAGCTAGTGAACTATAGAAACCTGGATAAAACACAAAAGTTAATATCTATTTTTAAGACTTCTTCAATCATTAGGCTCCTTTGTTAAAAAGTCACTAAAACTTAGGAAAGTGGGTTTAACTACAGCATAAAAATAATTATCATCTTACTTCAATTTTAATATTACAACTTGTACAACTTTATGTCTTGTGAAATGTTGTATTGTAACAAACCTCATGATTGGGTTCATACATTACTTAACATTTGGACTTGATTAGGAGTTGTTACACTGTCGATTGGACACTGATTAGGAGTTGTTACACTGTCGATTGGACACTAATTAGGAGTTGTTACACTGTCGATTGGACACTGATTAGGAGTTGTTACACTGTCGATTGGACACTGATTAGGAGTTGTTTCACTGTCGATTGGACACTGATTAGGAGTTGTTACACTGTCGATTGGACACTGATTAGGAGTTGTTACACTGTCGATTGGACACTGATTAGGAGTTGTTACACTGTCGACTGGACACTGATTAGGAGTTGTTACACTGTCGATTGGACACTGATTAGGAGTTGTTGCACTGTCGATTGGACACTGATTCGTTAGCTTAGTGCTTTTGACAGACTTCTACTCTACGACTTAAGATGTACATTGAATACTTAACAGTGACTTTTATTAATCCTTTGGGTGAAATTATAATTCAAAACTTGTCAAAATACAAATCAAAATAACGCCATTGTCACTGTCATGTGCTGCTTTTGAATTTTTATGAAATAATACATTCAAAAATAGCACATGACATCACTTCAAAATGTCTGATTTTCTGAATTCAGTGACGTCAGTTACTGCGTAATGTCGTTGAAAATTGCAACAGTGTCTAAATAACAACCACATATAACCTTATATATATATATATATATATATATATATATATATATATATATATAATTCCATTCATGGTTCATGGTGATAGTTTTCAATAAGTAACAACATCGTTATTATTTACTATTCTCAGAAAATTTTATGGTCGTCAGCACAATCTTGATAATTATGATTTCTCTGTATCGAAAATTATCCTGGGTATATTTGATGTCCCATAGTCCCATGTGGCGTTCACTTTCAATTTTGAATACACACGTGGCCGGTGTAGTTTACTAAACAAGAGGTGCTTTTTATTATCCTTCCGGAGCACCCGGCCTCACTTCCCTGGAAGAAGTTCAGTTTCTTCAACTTGCTTTCCTGATCTTATAAGTTTATGTACTGTGGAGACGAGTTAATATAAGACCTTGGTCTTGTTCTCGAATCCTTCTCTTCATGTATATGTATGTTATTGTACAATTGTATTGCTTTTTGTGAATAAAATATTGTTTAAACTAAGTTCAGTTTTTGATCAGGTGTGCCCTTCAGGGACTCAGTGTATGTCCGTATGTATAAGTGTTATTACTCTACTTTCGAGCGCGATGAAATAAAAACGTTATTACTATGTTAAACTGTTATACTGTCATGGAAATTGCTATAATAATTAACATTTCAGGTAGCAGTAAAGATCAGTTATTATCATCAAAGACTCTCACAATCGACAAAACTTACAAATCAAAGAGCAACAGTCTTTATGTGCAACACTGGAGTTTTGGGAGTTTAAATGATGCCTTTAGAATAGAATACAGCTCAGAAGAAGATGGTATGTAAACTCTCTTTAAATCAGTATCTATACTGTAGGCCGAATTTTCTGCTTTAACTATAGTAAGACACTTTTGATATTCTTTCCATCGATGGTAGCAATCCTAAAAAATAAAATACCATCGTCAAGGCATGTAATTCGGCCTACCTGTATATCCCGCATTCCCGCCAATCTCTTGCCAAACTGGGGACCTTCTTAAGATCAGACCCCAGTTTCACAATCATTCCTTAGCGAAGATTTTCCTCAAGGCTTAAATTTAGTAGCTTTTAATATATTTAAACTCTTAGTACATATTTTTGTCAAAATTTAATGCAAGTGTTTTAATCTAGAAGAGTTGTTATAAATAACACCTTAAATTCCCGACTACCTTAACAATTAACGATATTATAACGATTTGAAATTTTGGCATATTTAATTTAGGAAAATCTAAGCTAAGGAATGATTGTGAAACCGGGACCAGATCTAAAATTCACCACCCCTTGTCAACACAAGTGTGGCTAGAAAATACAATTGCTAGAAACGCATTACAAAAAAGGGTATGAACTTCTGCAATTTCATTACAACTGTAAATGTCATCTCGATATAAGTGAACCAGTTTGGACTGTTGTGTAAAATCAGGGACGTATATTACTAATATATAGAGGATCTTGCACGAGTGTTTATGTAATATTGAATTTATTAAACGAGTTGAATAATGTTTTATGCAACGAGCCTTGGCGAGTTGCATAAAACTTTATTCAACGAGTTTAATAAATTCAATATTGCATAAACACGAATGCAAGATTCTATTTATTATATAATCCCATAAAAACGGGTTTTTCGTAGATTTAAAACTTGTCTTCTCATTGTAAGAAAACAGCTGATTGACCGAAACACAACAAGTTCACGTAACTGTGTACATGCGCCAAAAGTAATCCTGCTGAAATATTATAAGTAAACAATAGTCTGTCCGCAGGATACAAAAACAAAACAAACATTTTCAATTTAAATACAATGTATCTTCTTTTTAGAAGAAAAGTACAAAAGTATCAGCTTAAATTAGAATCAACAAACAGTGTCAAATGAAACAAACATCTGTGAACTAGGTCAATCGTGTGACGTCACTCTAGAATGACTTGTATGCTTTTATGACGTCACATTCATTCAATACGATTTTTATTGTATGATCGTATTACATGGATTATTGAGTAGATTATATAATAAAGCAATATATACCTTGATTGTGTAGTCGCAATTTGAATTTTGCAAAATTTAAATTATGTTGTGAATTTAAACTTGAAAATTTCAAAACAAGGATAGAATTTCACTAAACTAAAGAACATTGTTATAAAAACATCAATTTGATGGCGTAATGTTAATTTTATAGATGTTTTTATTTGTTTAAATCACTGATTAAACTAATCAAGCTTCGAACAACTGGCCCCTTGTTTAACTGTTACTGTAACATACGGTTGAAATGATGCATTCACCTATGTTTTTGCCACATGATTTGCTTGTAAACTGTACGGATTATATAATTCATTTTACATGATGGTCCAGTGTATTTTTTTCAAAATTATTTTATATTTTCAATGCCATTGATGTCAAAGGTTTATTTAAGTCTAATATCTTGTCAATGATTATATTGATGTCACGCTTAACCTCTGAATATTCGTTTGAGCGACCGGAATGAAAGCTTATTTTAAGGGCCTCTTTGGAGACAAATAGCCTGTCCCCAAAATTGCTGAGTTGTTATTTCTAAGTTTTTGTCTTGTGACCTTGGCCTATGCACTCACCTACATTTAGTATGCGACACGTTGTCTCATGTTGGTTTACATTTGTTCCAAGTTTGATCAAAATCCATCCATAGACATTGATATGAAGTGGACACGAACGGACAAACACACGGTGCGATCCCTATATACCCATCCCTTACCGGGCTTCGTTTGTTGGAGGTATAATGATGACTTGACACAGTTAGGTACAACCATCCTTCAATTACAAACTACACTTTGTATTATTTATAAACACGTGTTGTCTTTATTACAGATGAAGGCGGAGGTGATGATGACAATATTGCGTGGATAGCCGGACCAGTCGCCGGAGTGGTTATTATAATTGTTTGTCTTGGTAGATGTTTAAGTCGTGGTAAACGAAACAGTAGATCCGCTCCTCAACATCCACAACCTCCTCCGCCTCCTCCACCTGCTGCTTCCGCGCCAGCCCAAAATGCCACCGAAACAACAGGTCCTGCGTCAGATTCACAGACCGGAAGTACTGTCCCTACAGCACCTAGTCTCCCACAGAACAATGTTACAAACATGGATGCTCCTCCTTCCTATGAAGAAGCAATAAACTTCCCTCGAGAAGAAAACAAGTCTAGACTTACACAATTACAAGCTTACCCAGTGCCTCCACCTTACAGCCATATAAAAGGTGAAACTGCAGGTCATTCACATACGACTTTAACAAATATTCAAACTGCAAATGAAAATCCTTACCATCTTGACATCGGCACCGGAGACAGACTGACTCCAGTGTCGGACTATACCTCCGCACAAATTCCAGATACAAGACTCTATCGTTCTGAAGTTGACAATGCAGACCGTGATCCTGTTGAGGGTTTGGGACCAGTAGTATTAGATATTGAGGATAACCTAGACGACCAATCCACAGCAGAGTCTAAAAATGTCTGAAGAAACATTTGAAAATTTCGACATGTTGGACTACTTGGAGTATTACTAGGTGTAATAATTCTCGGATATATACATGACATATCTTCAAGCACACAATCACGAATATTATCCGAACTAATTGTTATAGCATTATTTTATTATAAAAGCACCACTTGCCGTTAATTATTATATGTAAGGAAACAACATTGACCTGTCCGCCTGACCTTATAGGGAAACAACATTGACCTGTCCGCCTGACCTTATAGGGAAACAACATTGACCTGTCCGCCTGGCCTTATAAGGAAACAACATTGACCTGTCCGCCTGACCTTATAGGGAAACAACATTGACCTGTCCGTCTGGCCTTATAGGGAAACAACATTGACCTGTCCGCCTGGCCTTATAGGGAAACAACATTGACCTGTCCGCCTGGCCTTATAGGGAAACAACATTGACCTGTCCGCCTGGCCTTATAGGGAAACAACATTGACCTGTCCGCCTGGCCTTATAGGGAAACAACATTGACCTGTCCGCCTGACCTAATAGGGAAACAACATTGACCTGTCCGCCTGGCCTTATAGGGAAACAACATTGACCTGTCCGCCTGGCCTTTTATTTAGATTATATATATAGGAGGATGTAATTACATATGATACCAGTTTTAATTTCACAGCACTAGACGGCCGTTTCGGAATACAATTCCTCATCAGTAGTGCTTGGACCAAAATTATGAAACCCAAAATTATTTTTGAAGATGTTGAAAAGCTACCCAAAGGACCAAAATACCATAACATGGGTAGTGTTAGAATAAACAGTTGATTCATACACAATACAGGAATGTTTGAAAAAGTGTTTCCCATTATGTACTTGTGTTCCCTACACATAAAAACATGGTCTTAGACCATAGACCCAAACAGTTACACAACACCAAAACAATGACAAGGATGTCTAGACATGCTAGACATTCCCTATGCCGCAAAAGCCCATTTTTTGTCCGAACAGCAAGTGAATGAAACAGACTGCCACCTGACATACAAGCTGCAGGATCACTCAAGTCATTATGATCTGAGTGCATAACACCTCAAATAAAGCCACATCAACTGTTATGTTTTATCCTGTTTTTAATCTGTTTATTTTTGTACTACTGTTGTTGACCATGCGCATTAAGTGGCACAATCTTCGATAAGACGAAGTTGGCCAGTGAAAGGAAGAAGAAGAAGAATTTACTCGTCCGTTATAAATATTAAAATAAAACGACAAACGAACAGGTCGAAGTTTGTCTTCACGTGGGATCAAATGTTCAAATGTACTTGACCAATCACTGTTGTTATTGTTTTGTATCTTCCACCATTGCCTGGCGAACTGAAGGCTTCAACAGATGAATTTCTTGACTGAGAATGTCACTCAGTTAAAGCTGTACTAAGCTAGGTTAACTGTCTATTTATACTGTGAGGTGGTTGCACATTTAATAGTTGATTAGGTGATAAAAGTATAATTTAATTATGTGTTGTGATGTAAGTTTATGAGTTAAAACTGATTCTAATGCCTTTTTCCCAGTGAGCTTCAAATAAAAGACACGGCTGGTTCTTCAAGTTCTGCTTCATATTTAGACTTGTACCTCATTTATAATGCCACCGAAAGGCTACATTTGAAGTTGTATGACAAACATGATGACTTCAATTTGTCTATTGTCAACTTTCCTATTCTATACAGCAATATACCTGCTTCTCTTGTTTATAGTGTATTTGTTTCAGAATTGATACGCTATGCGTGAACTTGTTCCCACTACTTGAACTTTCTACAACGAAGAAAGATGCTTACAAATAAATTGTTTACCCAGGGATATTGCATGCCTAATCTTATCAGGGCCCTCAAAAAGTATGTGTGTGTGTGTGTGTGTGGGTGGGTGGGTGGGTGTGTGTGTGTGTTGCAGTGACTGCCAGGTAAAATTTTACCAAATTTGTCAAAAAAAAAAAAAAAAAAAAAAAAATCTAACAGGACTATATTTTATATTTTCAAATTTTTTTTTAGTAAACTTAGCAACCATATCTGTTGAGTTAATAATTCTTTATATACATTATGTAATCATCAAACAATGCAAAACTGTTTAGTTTTAATTTTTGAATATTTTAATTTTTGATAATAAATTATTATTCTCTACATATAAATAAACATTTTTGTCGTTGTTTTTGTGATAAATATACTGACATATTAAGTCGTTGACAAGGGGCGATTTGAATAGAACATAAATAAGGCTTATAGGAAAACTACGAAGTTGTAGTTTTATGGACTATACCCGATTTGTATCTGAAAACAAGAATTTATAATCGGTGATTAAAATACATAAGAGTATTTTAGTGTCAAGCATTATTATCTATACTGAAGGGGGGGGGGGGTTTATTTAAGAATTGAATTGCACTTTTTACGTTGTTATCGGGGTGTAACAACGTGAAAATTATCACAAATTATGCGTAAAACCGCTGCGCTACGCTACGCGGTTTTACACAATTTGTGATAATTTTCACGTTGTTACACCCCGATAACAACGTAAAAAGTGCAATTCAATTCTTATAATTACAAACCAACCTTGAAATTTAAGTTTTTAAGCTGACCTACATTTCCCAACTGATCAGCTGATTTTCAGAAAATCGACGTTACAAGGTTGAACTGCGTATTAATACAATAAATGCCATCTTTATGAAATAATAAAATATCCGATAAAAAAGCTGAAATATTTTTGAATTTATATCTTTTTATTTATTTCCTAGTTATTTTCAGTCAACATATAAATTATGTTACATTTAAATCCATTGACAAAAGGGGACTATATTATGTCTCGCAATCATGAAAACAAACAACACTTTGTACAACGTCATACGTGACGGCCATACGTTTGTAGGACAGGCGTGTTTACATGTTGTTTTTACCCATAACATAAGAAAAAACTGCATTAGTTGAATGAACAGTGTGTTAAACAAAACCTGAAACCAACTATTGACATGGAATTAATGTTTTCTTGGATGAATCAATGTTTTACCACCTATGGACTTGATGTGAGATGAGAGATTCTGTCACCGGGGGTAGCTGTATATGGGCTGATCAGGGACATTTGGAGATGGTAAACAAGCGGTATTAACGGGTGAATTTTGGAATATAGTATGTTATCAATTTTATTAAATTATTATTGGCAGGCCTACCACTGTCATTATCATTAAGATCCAGTTCAGGCTCAACAATCTGACTTATCTGCACACTGACATTGCATTCCTCAAAATATTTATCCTGATCCCCGTCTATACATTGTCGTGGGGGAATAATAAATGTCTTTGCTTTTAAAAGGATGCGTATGTGATGAATTTCAAACAAAACACCCCGCACTGAGGTTTGTCATCCGAGAATACCATGGTGTGTGTCATATTGCTTATGCTTAGGCCTATAGACACGTAAAATGCTTGGTGACGATAAAATGTCGATTTTGAAAAATATTTCATAAATATACAATCTTAAAGGTAAATTATTAAAAATATCGGTGAAAATTAATTAGAACATGTTTGAATTATTTCGTCAAAATTTTAATTTATAAAAAATCGAAGTATTTTAATGTTTCTATGTGAAATCGTTCCCGATCTCCCCATTTGTTTACAGTTATTAATAGAATTCAGAGATGGGTAATCCTCGAAACGGGCTGAAAGTAGTTCCGGTAGAAAACGTTGTTATTGGAAAATAACAACGTGCTTTTGCAAGACAACAAATGAAAATGCTCTAAACTGTGTAACAACGCGAAGTTTGTAATTATAGAATTTTAACCCCTCGCGAAGCTTATAACACGTTATATCAAGACATCATGCATGATGGAGAAAAATGGGGTGACCGGAGAAATCCACCGATCAACTGACAAACTTCTTCACACTAGCTAGAATCTGTCCCGAGTGGAATTCGAACTTAGGCGGTGAGAGGCGATGTGATCCGTCAGCGATCGCGTAATAAACCATTTGGCTGCCCGGACCCACCCCCCGTTAGTTTTAGTGCGCCGTGTTAATACATTATATTTAGTTGCAAATGTCTATATTTTATGACCAAGATCTATTTGACAAGGACCCTCGGTGGTCGAGTGGTCTAATACGCCGGCAAACGGATGACAGCATCAGTCAATGCCTGGGCTTAACTGCCGTCAGTTTTTTAAAGTTTTTGCTTCGCTTTTGGAATTGTGGTTTGAACATTGACCGGTATGTTTGTTGTTGACTTAAATTGGGATTGTAATCTTTACATGAACCCGTATAATCATACTAAACGTTTAAAATTGAAAATACGGGTCCGTGTAAAAAACCCAATCCCAATGGTCTGATTGATTGAATGGTGTTTTACGTCCCAGTCAAGAAAAGATAATATTTTTTCTGCGAAAAATGTGCACATCCAAATGTAACCAAAATTATCTAACAAAAGAAAGCAAGCTGAAATTCTGATTATAAAACTCCCGGCTTTGAAAAGCTTTTGTTTTTTACGATATAATTGTGTCAACCGTAGTGGTGAGGTCAAGAATATTTCACTTATATCTAGACGTCACCAGCTATAGGTGAAGTGGCAGAAATGTTGACCTTTGCAGAGCGCTCATGGCAATGTGCAAGAAGCGTTCTTTGACGAATCAATCTTGTCGTGACACGGCATCGATATTTAAGGTCTCTTCTATTTTTAAATGCTCCGTAAATGTCGAAGGAACAGCCAGAACCCATTTTCAAGTCTTTGTCAGACCTCGGCAGGGATGCCAACAAAACACGCCAGTGGAACAAGCTGTATAGTCAAACAACATTGACCTGTCCGCTTGACCTTTTGATAAAAATATTCATATACGAGTATCCACCCCACACATAATGAGTGGTGTTAAGATTCAAAGTTAATACACAGGAGTAATGAAGGTTTTCTCGTGAGGTAGATCAAAGAAACATTTTTGTTCCCTATACAAAAATGTACTGGACCACAATGGATATTTAAAAGTCAGCGGTATTTTTTTCAGCCACTTTCGCAATGTTTGAGCTATTCGCGGTTATTTAAATCAAATTAAAGGTCAAGCAGCGGACAGATCAATTTGTTTGCTTATACATAAATATACTGGACCATATTTAATATTTAAATTGAAGTGGGCGGTTATTTGTTTTAAGCTATATAAGAATAATCTGAGTTATTCCGTGGCAATTCAAATTAAATTAAATTAAAGGTCAAGCGGACAGGTCAAATTTGTTTTCCTATACTTGTGAAGCAGTTCTATGCTTTTATTAAGAAACAATTTACGCTGATACTCTGAACAGAAACCCTGTGGATTAATTATCAGCACTTCTAAAATTACAGTTTGTATGCACTTTAGTAACCATGGACACTGGTCGAACAGTTTATTAGTATAAATACTTACCTTAGTTAAACAAAATTGACCTGACTGATTGACCTTTATGTGGGAATATTCATATAGGAGAATCTACCCCATACATGGGTAATGTTAGGGTTTTTAGATAAAACATGCACAATTAACGTGTTTAGTGTTTCTCGTTATGTACATGAAATAGACTCGTTTGTTCCCTATAAGTAAATAAACTCGTCCATAATAAGTATATAACTGAAAGGCCAAATGGATAGGTCGATGTTGTTAGTTAAATCATTGATCGGTATGGTGGATATTTGTAAAGGGGATCTATATCTATAAACAATGATCAATACACAACATACATACCCGTGTTAGACTAGACTAGTATGAATTTATATAACATCAGAGCTAGCTTACTGACATATGGAATAAGCTAGCCGCCGACTGGTACACGAAATGTCAGATTTATTAGTTTATCTACCAGCTTCCCTCAGATGTATGTATGTATATTTTTCAATTTTACACACCACTGTTAATTCGAACTATTTGTTACAGGTAAATATAAGGTCAATATCTAGGCCATTGCATGTTATATAATTTGTTGTTCATATACAGCGATAATATACAGTCAATCTTGTCTATAAAGGCCATCCAAGGGAACCAGTAATAGTGGCCTTTATGGACAGGTGACCTTTATATACAAGTTCAAATAATATGAATAAAGAACGATTGGGATACAATTCTACTGGCCTTTATAAGAGGTATCCTTTATGACAGGTTGGACTGTATATGTCTTTTTTCAGGTCAAACTTGACGCACTATACACAATTAATGTGTTTACTCTTTGAAAAGGTGGTTAGTTTCACATTTTGAAGTCGAAATAATTAAATCCTTGTGTTCTCTCTCCATATATATAAACGTACTCGTCCAATATAATATTGAATGTTTAAATTGAGGGTCAAGTGGACAGATCAACCTTGTTTGTCTGTATACTTAATAAGTTAATATGAATAATATTAATAATAATCGAGGAAGCTTCCTTAGACACCCTCTGATATCATAGTCGGCAAACAGACTTTTACCATTTTCAAGATTTCCTATATATATACATTTATTTTTTATATTCAATTTGATATTTAATTTCAGGATTAACGACTGTTATATTTAAAGAGTAAAACATGAGAATCCTTATCAGCTTGATATCTTATATAGGTAAGTAATACATTGTTTGTAAGCATGCCTAGAAATAAGTAGATCCTTTCCAATAATTTGTCTCCCCTTGCTAATATATATATCCCTTCCAATAAGTTATCTCCCCTTGCTAATATATAGATCCTTTCCAATAAGTTGTCCCCCCTTGCTACTAAGGCTGCAATTGCGTCGAATGTTATGAATTCTTCATTACATTTTAAAGTCGGTACATCATTCACTTTTTATATATATAATCAAAATCATTACCAATCTATGTACAAATCATAATCCCAAAGTAAAGTAAAGAAAAGTAAAAACTTTGAAATCTGGCAATTCAAGTTCAACACCAGGGAAGTGAGACCGGGTGTTCTGGAAGTGTAAACACCTCCGTTTTGTTTAGCTACACAGCCTCGTGTGTAATCAAAATTTAGTGAAATGAACATGCAATCCCACCCTTTATTTCTGAACCCGGACCCCTCCCCCATTTCTGTCTGTATTACATGTTAAGATTGCATGAATTGCAGAATTTTATAATACATTTCAAAACATTTTTGGATGAGCATGCTTCTAAACCCTGGCTCAGCCTTCCGCATCAACGGAAAATAGAACCATGTGCATGGTTCTGGTCAACCATATGTATGCTAAAGTAATAGTCCATTAAGTCTGCAGTTCTGGTCCAAAATTATAATTTTCTCTGTGTCCAGAATTGTCCTGGATATATTTGACGTCCCATAGTTCCATGCTTCTTTTACATAATTTTGATTACACACGTGGCGGATGTAGCTAGATAAACAGCAGGTGCTGACACTTCTGGAGCACTGTTACGCCACATAGCGGTGTTGCCGCATAAACGTGTCCCAACACGTCTATGCGGGGAATTTCAACGCATAAAGAAAAGCCTTTATGCGGCAAAAAGGCTACATTCCGCCGCATAGAGAAAACAATTACTATCATCACCTGCATTTACACTTCCATCATTATTACCACCTTCACAAAAAGCACCACCACCATCGTGATGATCATATATAATTGTTTTTATTATTATTATGATTAAAGCAAAAGTCGAAATTCTGCCAAAATCACAATTTAACGATCATCAACATTACAGTCATAATCGCCACCGCCGTCGGCACGACGACGGTAACATCGTCGTCGCGCTCTCATCGTCCCTGTCCCCGTCTTCGTATTATTATTACCATTATCAACAACACCAACAACATTAATTCTCAATAGTCACCGTCGTCGTCATAATTTATATCACCACCACCGTTTTGTCTAGATATCAGTTCTTTTTAAATTTCATACCAACTCGTTAAAATTAGCCATCGTTATGGGTCAAAAAGGCAGCCTTGCGCCGCATATAAGCAACACATCTTTATGCGTTGAACGCTGCCGCATAAACGTGGCGGACCTCTTTATGCGTTGGAATTCCCCGCATAGACGTGTTGGGCGCGTTTATGCGGCAACACCGCTATGTGGCGTAACAGAGCACCCTGCCTCACTTCCCTGGTGGAATTTCACGTGCCTTACACAACTTGTTAGTTCCGAAGTTTATACTTTGCTTCTGGATTGTGATTCGGACATGGATTATTGTGTTTATTTTTGTTTAAACCTTGTATTTAATATTTGTAGCTTTGTTGTGTTCCTTTTGCGAGTCACAATTAACGACTGTTTGTGATAATAACACAGACGTGACACTCCAGGCCAACGGAAGTACAAGTTATATAACATCATATAACTACCCGGGTGATTACTATGGTAACGTGTAAGTATATTATACATCAATCTATATAATCCACTGGTTGGGGGATTCCATCAGACGACATTTTGTACGGTTATCCACTAATTTGGGGTTTCAACAGACGGCATTCTTCATGGTAACCCCACTGACTATGGGATTCCAACAGACGACATTGTAAATGGTAATCCACTGATTGAGAGATTCTAACAGACGATATTCTACATGGTAATCCACTGATTTGGGGCTTCAACAGACGGCATTCTACATGGCAATCCACTGGCTTAAATTGTAATTGCAGTTCAACACTATCTAAAATCGATCATCTATCATTTAGACAGCAATTTATTGAAAGAATATCAATATAATTTGGATTTATATCTAAATTCGACTATTTTATCCTATTTAATCGATGTATATATGTAAGCGTGCGTTCGGTTATACAGGTATAAAAATACGTTTGTAATTAATATTAATATTGTTTGTTTGTTTTGTTTCAGTGGACAGTGTAGAATTACAATAGAAACAAACAAAACTTATATAAAGTTGAACGTAGAGGATTACCTCAGACGAAATGGCGGTGTTCCACTCATAATATTCGAGGGTATATATTATTCGTTTGTTTTAATCAATCTGTGTTTCTTGTCTTATAAATAACAGAAATATAAGTTACACGCTTTTAACAAACATAATCTAGTAGTTGAATTTTAACTCTTCTTTGTTTATTAACCATAATATCTTGTTTCACGTTTCAAAGCCATTACGTCATGAAGTCTATTCACACATTTTATTCAGAGAAACGAAATATGAAACGAAAACAACAAAATATGACTAAAGATTTAATATAATAGGCTAAGGGCGTCTAATTACTTGGCATATAATGCACTTAGATATATAAAAGATTTTATAATGACTTATTGGATGAATATCTCCAAACAAACTGGCGATTGTAAAATATTTACTTCTGTGCTATGCCCCTGGTAAATCAAACTTATTGTAGACCCTATTACGGTTTAAACTTACTAAAGCACGAATTCAAAGTTAGTTTTAACAAAGTTACTAACACCTCGGAAAAATTCAGAATTGATAGAAAAAAAGTCTAATGTATCTGATGCACTCGTTTACAAACCACAGCGCTTCTGTCTCAAGCGGGTGTCATTTTGTTATTGTATCAGTCGGAAACTTATAATCAATGCTCTCTCTCTCTTGTTATATCTTCTATTTTTTATCATCTTGTTGTGTCGGTTCAGATTGTTGTTTTTGCAAACTCTTAGTAAAACATGTTTATAGCGAAGCAATGGGGGACTGTATTATTATGTTCGTTATAAAGCCACATCGTTATATTGTTATAAATAGACTTATATAGAGGAGCAGTCTGGCCCAAGATTTAACTTGGTAATATACATGTATATGTTGTAAGCGTGTTCGTTATATCCGCGTTTTACTGCAATTCCTTTGATATATATTTACAGATAACGGTCAAATTTTAACATCAGAAACTGTAGAAGTCAACAAATCTTACTCATCCAAGTCAAGAAAGATTTATGTGACCCACTTGACTTCTGGGAGTATTAATGACGCTTTTAAAATATCATATCAAGGCCGAGCAGGTAAGTCACCTTGACCTTGACCTTTGAATCGGGCACGTGCTACGTATTCAGTTAGACCACTGTTATTAAAAACCCATAAACATCTCTGAAAAAAGGCTGGTTCTAAACACTGTATCGCCTTCTGTTTGGGTTTAGGACTGGTCCTGTGCATTGTTTTAGATTGGTCCTAATTCCTGTATATCACCTTGTGTGAAGTTTTAAACTACGAGTATGTAAGATTACAAATTGATAATGGACAATTTACTTTTCAATGCTGAGTTATTTTGCCTGTGCTGTGCTATCAAGCGTTATAAGTTTTAGGATATGTATTTTAAACAGTTTTTCTAACTACAATCAGCGCGGCTGCAATTTACTTTGCATATTTCAAAAGGATTTTTGTTGTTTTTATTATCTGAGGACTTAAATCATTTTCTAGCGTTGTATGCAATGAACAATTTGTAACCCAGAAGGCCGTTGTAATTGTGCATTTTATTGATTTTTAAGTTACCATGACTACGATATTGATTTTTAAGTTACCCTGACTACGATATTGATTTTTAAGTTACCCTGACTACGATATTGATTTTTAAGTTACCATGACTACGATATTGATTTTTAAGTTACCCTGACTACGATATTGATTTTTAAGTTACCCTGACTACGATATTGATTTTTAAGTTACCATGACTACGATATTGATTTTTAAGTTACCCTGACTACGATATTGATTTTTAAGTTACCCTAACTACGATATTGATTTTTAAGTTACCCTAACTACGATATTGATTTTTAAGTTACCCTTACTACGATATTGATTTTTAAGTTACCCTAACTACGATATTATCTAGTGACATTTAACAGGCGAAGTAACAGTCCCTCTCACATCTGCCTAGTGGGAATCAAATAAAAAACAAACATACGAATCCATGCCCAAACCACAATTCCATAGCTTAGCAAAATCTGTTAAACTGACAAACCAAGTAAACCAGATGAACTTCCAGTAGGGATGTGAGGCCAGGTGCTCCTAGTATGAATTTTGACTCAAAGTAATACGTAGGCCGGTACTTAAAACAATCGACCATCAAAGCCTCAATGAACTGTAATGTAGATATATATAAAACAAACTTAACGCGACTTAATCGTCACATCAGAAGGATAAATCAGTAAGGTTGATCAGTTCATTAGCTAAACACGTCTAAATCTTCAAATCAGATGGATGAATTAGTAAGGTTGATCAGTTTATCAGCTAAACACGTCTTAATCTTCAAATCAAATGAATGAATCAGTAAGGTTGATCAGTTTATCAACTAAACACGTCTTAATCTTCAAGTCAAATGAATGAATTAGTAAGGTTGATCAGTTTATCAGCTAAACACGTCTTAATCTTCAAATCAAATGAATGGATCAGTAAGGTTGATCAGTTTATCAGCTAAACACGTCTATCTAAATCTTCAAATCAAATGAATGAATTAGTAAGGTGGATCAGTTTATCAGCTAAACACGTCTAAATCTTCAAATCAAATGAATGAATCAGGAAGGTTGATCAGTTTATCAGCTAAACACGTCTAAATCTTCTAATCAGATGGATGAATCAGTAAGGTTGATCAGTTCATCAGTTCATTAGCTAAACACGTCTTAATCTTCAAATCAGATGGATGAATCAGTAAGGTTGATCAGTTTTTTAGCTAAACACGTTTTAATCTTCAAATCAGATAGATGAATTAGTAAGGTCGATCAGTTTATCAGCTAAACACGTCTAAATCTTCAAATCAGATGGATGAATCAGTAAGGTTGATCAGTTCATCAGCTAAACACGTCTAAATCTTCAAATCGGATGGATGAATCAGTAAGGTTGATCAGTTCATCAGCTAAACACGTCTAAATCTTCAAATCAGATGGATGAATCAGTAAGGTTGATTAGTTTATCAGCTAAACACGTCTAAATCTTCAAATCAGATGGATGAATCAGTAAGGTTGATTAGTTTATCAGCTAAACACGTCTAAATCTTCAAATCAGATGGATGAATTAGTAAGGTTGATTAGTTTATCAGCTAAACACGTCTAAATCTTCTAATCAGATGGATGAATTAGTAAGGTTGATCAGTTTATCAGCTAAACACGTCTAAATCTTCAAATCAGATGGATGAATCAGTAAGGTTGATCAGTTCATCAGCTAAACACGTCTAAATCTTCAAATCAGATGGATGAATCAGTAAGGTTGATCAGTTCATCAGCTAAACACGTCTAAATCTTCAAATCAGATGGATGAATCAGTAAGGTTGATCAGTTTATCATTTGGAATACTAATTTGATAACTCGCTTGTCACCTCAGCTTTCAATGGATCAATGTTTTGTAACACAAAATATCAGGAGATATAGGCGATTTTTCAGGTATCTGTGGGATCATGAGCTATCTATGGGATAGCAGGAAGGAAACCTACAGATGGCTGATTTAACCACATTGCCTACAGATATATCAGAATTAACATTAGCGAGTTTAGATATATAGTTGAACTATTATAGGGTTTGCAGATTTTTGCATTAATTGGCGTGTAATATGTTTAATTTCTGCTTCAGGTGAATGCAAATCGGTGGGTTGTAACAGTCACGGATCAAAGTATAAAAGATGTAAAGTGTTCAGTTCCAGAGATGTGGTTTTCGTACAAGTTAAAAAGAAAAAGTCGAAAAAGAAAGCTTGTAAGCTGGGTAGATCCTATGGCAAGGTAGCTGGTGATATCTGGGTCAACCTTGGTTGTCAAGCAACGTTTAAAGTTTGTGACGTAGCAGGTAAGTGTGATCATATCCAGCAGACGACGGGTTTCGAGAGCAAATCACTTGATATCTCTTAACATTTTTTGCGGATTGGATATGAAATATCGCAAGTTAACATTTTTCCGTAAAAATTATTCCTAGAAATTGCGACGTTCAGCACAAACGTTAATATGTATTGTTCATGTGGCACATGGTCGTAAATTCTATTCTGACTAAAAATGACAGAACTCAAATAGGTAAATATAACATACAAGATTAACGTTATAACGTAGCTCTTTACAATGTCATTTGTTTCACAAAGTTGGTTAATGGTCCTTATTGTCGCTGCGGGATTGTTTAAGATGCAAACCATTTTATTTTATCCAGTCATCTTTATAAACATAGCAAAAACAAACATACAATCCATGTCCAAACCACAATCCCAAAGCAATAACAAAGCTTTGAAACAGGCAAATTAGGTGAAACACGTGAACCCACACCAGGTAAGTGAGACCTGGTGCTCCGGAAGGGCTCAGCTCATATATACGATTAAGAACTCTTTATAGACATATCAAAAACAAACATACAATGCATGTCCAAAACACAACCCTTAAGCCATATTAAAACTTTCAAACTTGCAAATTCGGTCAAACACGTGAACCCACACCAAGTAAGTGAGCCCGGGTGCTCCGGAAGAGTTAAGTTCATATATACAATTAAGAACTCATAATACACTTCCTGATCGATTGTCGTAAAATGGTCAATTTAAAAGTTCTGTTGTTTTGGAAAAAATTAATAAGTTTCATCAGGGTGGGGTGGGGGAGGGGTGGCATATGTAATCGCAGCGGCATTTAATACTGTAGTATATGTCGCTAGTAATCGCCTTAATAAGAATTAGTCATACAATCAAAACATTTTATTAGATTTAAGTCGTTTCCTGACAAACAACCATATATGTTTTTCTTTCTCTTTATTATGTATTTACTGTCAAACCTATAAAGGCCACTCAAGAAAACCAGTAAAAGTGGCCTTTATAGACAGGTGGCCTTTATATACATAATATGAATAAAGAACAATTTGGATACAATGCAACTGGGCTTTACAGTGTTCAATCTAGAAATGTGGGGGTCAATCTGTCTCAGGCCTTAAAAAATACAGGCTATTGTTTTCAAAAATGTGATTGACATAATAACTTGAGCCATTTATTTGGAAAGTTGAAACATTCTCACAACTTTATTAATACGTAACATATTATGTCTTTCAACTTAAAACCAGTTGGTTTAAGTGAAAAAAAATAACAATATATAATGAATAAAAGGGAGATAGAACCATATTTACTCAAGACTCAAGTTAACTGAGACTGAAAAGATGGGCCATGGTTGGCCCACAGACAGTATTTTTTTTTTTTTTTTTTTTGGGGGGGAGACAAAATTACTTTTGGAGGCAATGGCGCAAGAGCTCCTTCTAGATTAAACACTGCTTTTATATAGAGGTGGCCTTTTATATAGAGGTGACCTTTTATATAGAGGTGACCTTTTATATAGAGGTGGCCTTTTATATAGAGGTGACCTTTTATATAGAGGTGGCCTTTAAGGCAGGTTTGACTGTATAGATTTATTTGGTATTTGTAACTTCACGTTGATTTTATATGGTAATATGTTAAATTCGGGGAGACTGGTTTATTACAAGCGTATCCCTCTTGTTCCGGGATCTTTTACTGTTTGTTAATGTTTATTTGTAACTATGTTCTTTTTATACCTTTATTGAAATAATACCTTTATCGAAATACGAAATAAATCTATACGTAAAGGCAAACGACATTGACTTGACCTTTAATTTGAATTTATAATGGGTGAGTACATTTATGTATAGGGGACACTTAGTCTAGTGTTTATTCCTTCTACCTCATTGTTTACTAGGTGAGCTCTTCTATATGACTATTCCTAATAAAAGGTCAAGCTGACAGGTCAATGTTGTTTGCCTATACTATAGTTTATATATACAGTTTTGATATACGTGTAATTTTATTGTTTTTTTATATATAGATCCTGGAAAAAGTAGCAATACAGGTGAAGGAGAAAGCCAATATTGGATAGCAGTGCCTGTTATTGTAGGAATTGTTGCTATGTGGTTATTGCTGTTTATGCGTCACCGTGCGGTAACCAACGGGCGACCATCGCACCAGAGTACCCAACCTACCCCTCCTGCATCGGATCCGGCACCACCTACAACTCAAAATACCAGTACAACTGACACCGGAACAGCCAATTTAACACCAGAACAAGACACCGGAAGTACAATTGCGCCGGCGACAGAGCCTAGACCCGTACAGGATAGTGATAGAACAGATATTACAAACAGGAATGAGCCCCCTCCCTATGAGGAAGCAATTCAATTCCCCCAACCAGACAAATCTAGTATTGTATATATGGAAGTGCAGCCAGCGGCTCTACCACAGCCCCCGCCATACAGTCATGTAATAGATGCTATAAATACAGGTGGAATTATGGATAATTTGCAGACGACTGTGTCAGGTGTTCACACTACCAGGACAGATCCTTACGCCCTCAGTATAAACCTGGATATAATGACCCCAGTTTCAAACCATAGTTCACACATTTCAGATGAGACTCTTTCTTCTTCTGGGATTTCTGAAAGAGGAGTGCCAGACACTCTAAATAATGTTTCTACTGATGAGGATTTGGAACCTGTAGTTTTACTGTTTGACAATCCCGGCGGTGAAACCACGGATTCTGACGAAATGCATCAAACGTCCAATCTTGCCGATGAAACCACGGGTTCTGACGACATACATCAAACGTTGTCATCTCGGACTAACTTGGTATAACCATACAGTTTGATTCTCGGGAAAACATGTCCTATCTCTTCAAATGTTAATTGAAAAGTGTCACATCTCTTCAAACATGAACTGAAACGTGTAACATGAAGTAGTGTGTGGCATATCCGTCCAAACATGAACTGATACGTATCACTTGAAGTGATGTGTGGCGTATCCGACCAAACATGAACTGACCATGATACATGTCACTTGAAGTGGTGTGTGGCATATCCGTCCAAACATGAACTGATACCTCTCACATGAAGTGGTGTGTGGCATATCCGTCCAAACATGAACTGATACGTGTCCATGAAGTGATGTGTGGCATATCCGTCCAAACATGAACTGATACGTGTCACTTGAAGTGGTGTGTGGCATATCCGACCAAACATGAACTGATACGTGTCACTTGAAGTGGTGTGTGACATATCCGTCCAAACATGAACTGATACTTGTCACTTGAAGTGGTGTGTGGCATATCTGTCCAAACATGAATTGACACGTGACCCATGAAGTGATGTGCTGCATATCCGTCCAAACATGAATTGAAACGCGGTACATTAAATTGTACCTGGCATATCCGTCCAAACATGAACTGATACGTGTCGCATGAGGTGATGCGTGTCATTTCCATCCAAATATGAACTGATACATGTCACATCTCTTCAAACAATTAAATGATATCATATAAGTTCATTGTTGTACAAGTTAATATTGAAATTGTATTGTTCATTATATTGTTATTGCAAATGTATTTTTAGAGGTTTTTTTGGACATTGAATAAACGCTAATGTAAAAAATGGATCGGAGTAATGATTTCACGCCTCAGTCGAGACTCTCTTACATAAATTGAGGCGATTAGTTCATGAGTGGCTGACCCACCAAGAAGGGGACTGACCCACAAACGACCATAGAGTTTGAGGATTTGCAATGTTTATTCATTACCACTCAAATCCATCTATAATCGTGGCTAATTAGAGTGATTTACATGGGTGGAATAAGGCCGTATTGAATTAATTTTGTGCCCGGGAGCAGGTGAAAAATCACTATGTCCATTATCTCTAAGACATCACATGAAAACGCAGCATATATTTTGGTCAATTTTCAATCATTTTGGTAGGGATGCACAGAGACACGGTCGGATTTCGGTCGGAAAATATGGTTGGTAGCTTTGCTTAACTATAGCAACAGTCATATAAGACGGACATAAAAAGAACAAACACAAATTTGGGCCGATAAAAAAGACATCTTAGTAGATTAATAAAAAAACTTACCACTTCCGCTTCAGTTATTAAACAAACACAATCACAAAAGTTAATAAAATTGAAAATTGTACAAATATACATGTTCTTTAATATGTTTTATTGACAAGAATCAATACATATATTGTGTTTCTAATAAACCATGTGAGTATGGCTGTTGTCAGACGCTACTATAATCTGGTTTTATGGTGTCATTGGTGGTGGATAAAATACCATAGTTCAAAGCGCGCTGATTTTCTCCAACAGGAAGTTTACATGTGTATATAATGATCAAATCGGATCCGGTCTAATCCGGATACCACATTAATACCAGTACTCTATATATCCCAGATTCACAATCATTTTAACTAAGGTTTTCCTTAACTTAAATCTGATATATTTAAAATCAGAATAATATTATTAGTTTTAATGATATCTGCAATTGTTGTGTTATTTTGAAGACTAATCAAAGCCTATTACTTCTATATTCTATTATTATTACAAACGCAGAAACTGACACAACAATGACGAATTTCCCACCCCATGAAATAATATAGTTTTCTAGAACAAAGAAAATTGGACAGCACCGAAATAAATTATTCCACATTATATAAGCAAGCACATTGCATCAAACACTAAAACAATATTATCGGAATACATGTATACATATTGTAATGTATTTTCTTTGAATGGACCATAATCATGATCATATTTAGAGTGGAATTGGGCGTGAGGAAATCAAGTACCAACATACAACAGACCAATAGATTTGGCTATTGAGCAGTTACCATGGCAACATTTGTGTATACAGATTCTGAAATATGTTCAGTTAACGAGACATATGGTCATATTTAGAGTGGAGGTAGGCGTGAGGAAACCAAGTACCAACATACAACAGACCTATGTGAGCAGTTACCATGGCAACATTTGTGTATACAGATTCTGAAATATGTTCAGTTAACGAGACATATGGTCATATTTAGAGTGGAGGTAGGCGTGAGGAAACCAAGTACCAACATACAACAGACCTATGTGAGCAGTTACCATAGCAACATTTGTGTATACAGATTCTTAAACATGTTCAGTTAACGAGACATATGGTCATATTTAGAGTGGAAGTAGGCGTGTGTACCTCACGAAACAACCCAAAGTAGTGAGAATATTTTGTATATTACATGTATTTATGTTATAAACCAATAGATTGGGTTATGTGATCAGTTACCATAGCAACAAACGTGCGTGTATACAGGTTCTAAAATATGTTCAGTGAATCAGAATCATGTCCACTAATAAGGTGAACTAAGCAAAGCTTACAATTTCCGTTTCAGTTAATAAATAATTACATAAACAGATTATGGTCTTGTCCTCTTCAGTTTAATTGGAGATGTTCGTGTAGCCGCGACTATGAAATCAAAATCAAATATACCAATCCATGTCCAAATCACGATCTGAAAGCAAAGTAAAAATTTGAAGCTGGCAAGTTAAGTTAAACACGTGAACTTTTGCCATGGAAGTAAAGTCGGGTGCACCGGAAGGGTAAGCATCTCCTGTTTGCCTAGTTACACCCGTCAATAACAATAATAAAATAATAGTGATAGTTTATTGGTATGCACAGCTATAAGAATGGAGTCTAAAGTAAAACAACTTAAAACAAGATATCAATCAACAACAAAGAACATAGAACCACTGATAAATATATGATGAAATATCCGATATATTTGTCAAAATTTAAAATTCACTCTCGGTTCAAGGGGAAATTTCCTCGGTTAAAATCAGTGTATTTTTTTTTCATTTATTTTGTTCACAAAAAATCACGAAGAAAATAAAAATAAAAAGTTATTCATAGTGAACAAATATAAAATTATTATTTGTCCTTAGTAGTACAGACTAAATCATTCCAACTGTCTTTTACTTTGATACCCATATTGATTATTAGTGTCATCCGTTTTCGTTTTAACAGTTATTCATGCTTGTATGTATGCTGTTTTGCAACCTTCCATGAAAATGAAACTCAAGCCAAAGCAAAGAGAGTTAACATATGTTTTTACATCAAAACTTAGTGATAAAAAAGTAGCGACATGCCCAGTAATATCATAGCAGCTTAGCTTATAATTCTGCTGAAGGTACCAAATAGTTACTCACTTATTGTAAAAGGAGTGTTTGTGTCACATTGAAGAATTAGTTGGCTGACTATATGGACATTCTCCAGACCACTTGTTGTAAAAGGAATGTTTGTGTCACATTGAAGAATTAGTTGGCTGACTAGATGTACATTCTCCAGACCACTTGTTGTAAAAGGAATGTTTGTGTCACATTGAAGAATTAGTTGGCTGACTAGATGGACATTCTCCAGACCACTTGTTGTAAAAGGAATGTTTGTGTCACATTGAAGAATTAGTGGGCTGACTAGATGGACATTCTCCAGACCACTTGTTGTAAAAGGAGTGTTTGTGTCACATTGAAGAATTAGTTGGCTGACTAGATGGACATTCTCCAGACCACTTGTTGTAAAAGGAGTGTTTGTGTCACATTGAAGAATTAGTTGGCTGACTATATGGACATTCTCCAGACCACTTGTTGTTAGTCCGACTAATCAGCCCACTAAACCCCCATTTTAATTTTTTTGACTTTTTGGAGGTTTGTGGTCTGACAGCTTCCATTATTGAATTCTTGAAATTTCTGGCGAAAACGGCAGAAACGAAAACATGCGTCGATAATTTCCAGTATTTCCTTACCTCGCTCTTGTTGACAACATGGAACACTTCCTAAAACATTATTCTACCGATCCATGCTTAATTTTTAATTAAAATCCATCGATATCGGTAGAAATACAAGGTTTTCTGATGTCTCTTCAGCTCTCTGTCACTTTCGCATCGTGAAGACATTACTAATCTGCATTGACCAATCAGATCGCGCGTTGCATTTGGATTGTGAAACTCGCAGTTCTATCTTTAGAAAGCACATGGTGATGTTTATTTACATTGGTAATTCGCGTTCTTAAGGATGTTTTACATGGTATTTAATACATGTACTTACAAAAGGTAACATTGAAATGTATTCAAAATATTTAGAATTTATATGTAGACTTTCAAATAGAGTAGTCGCGATCTTCTCTATATATTTTTATTTTCTTGACCCCTCTCATTTTTTCTGAACTAGTATCCTAGAAATATTATTCCAGTAATTTTGGAGAGAAAAAATTAAGCACCTCACTGTATATATGTATGTTCACGCAAAATACAGTTAAAAATCGAATCCTATGACAAAAATTACAGTGTGGTCGGGATGAATATAAGAGAATTAATTTTAATGACCTTGCGGACAATTACTCTTGTGTTGAACTTTATATATTACGATTGGTTTCAAGGGCGTAGCTGAGCATACGCAAATACGACCGTGCGTAAGTTAATTTTGTCAAATATCATATTGGAAAATGTTAAAAATAATTATATGACAGCTATATTTTAAAACTCGAAAGCAATACAAAATTTAACACTCGAAACTGAAACTATCATAATGATACGATTTATGCATTTGAAATGATGTACAATTCAGTGGTCGTTTGAATTAAGTTTTGAAGTTTAGTCGCAAAATTTTGCAGATAAGGGTCGAAATTCATGGAAAGCGCACAATTTTTGTTGTATTTTTTTTCAAAATTTCCTGGGGGAGCATGCCCCCATACCCCCTAGAAAAATGCCATTTTTCACGTTTACAGTGCGTAATTTACCAACATGCTCAGCTACACCCCTGGGTTTAAAAACTTATAATTCTACGATCTACAAAATATTGGACAAAACTTGACAGCATTTCAGGAGAACATGAAAGTCCCAGATATGATAGAATATTACCCAATTTGAAAGAAAAAATAATTTAGATCATAGGCTTAGGAGGGTTTTTAATAGGGGGGGGGGGCAAACCGAAGCTATGTAGACCTATGTCGTGCCGCAGGGAAAGTATGAGAGGGGTGCTAAACCCCTCGCATGGCTGGGGGTTCAGGGGGCCTTCCCCGGAAAATTTTCAAAACTAACCCCTGTCCAGACGCATCTTCAATGTATTTTGCAGCGTTTTGATAGGTTAAAATACTGTGATATCAAGGCAAGATTAAAAAAATAACCGTATGACACAAGTTCCATAAGGAACCCTCTCATTGGAGATGGATATGGGGGTACCCCAGAAAATTTCGCAGCGTTCTGAGTGAGAGACTGAAAAGCAGTGAAAAATTAAGACAAAATTGTACAAATAACTGAATGACATAATTAAGTCCAATGATTAATTTCCAACGTACAGTACTCAACTCACGACTTCTGGCTACATGGGGATTAAGAAGGTTTGGTGCCATATAAATAAACTAATTAACAACACCAATCTACATCTACCTTTGATGTACATCATTAAGTTGGCCATGGGCCTAGCATTGATATAATTCTCAACCCCCCCCCTCTCAAAAATCCTGGATCCGCCCCTGCCATTGGAGATGCTGTGAGCCGTTTTTAAGGGTGAATTTCAATACGCTCTTTTACAAGTATAATGATGAAATTGATAATTGATTGGTTACCAGATGGACATTTCCTGTGAAAACTCTTGTTTTTTTAGCACTTACACTATAAACATAAACTATGACACAAAATTCCAGACACTATATTGCGGGGGTATGCCCCCCCCCCCCCCCCGCTCCTACGCCTGTGTAGCAGCTGTGTAGATATAAACGAGAGAAAAAACATGAGAAATCTTCACTGCAATTAGAACACATGTCTTCACATGGTATTGATAAAAATAAAATAACTAAAATAATATGTTATACGCGTGAAAACATCCTTAAGAACGCGAATTACCAATGGAAATAAACATCGCCATGTGCTTTCTAAAGATAGAACTGCGAGTTTCACAATCCAAATGCAATTCGCGATCTGATTGGTCAATGCAAATTAGTAATGTCTTCACGATGTAAAAATGACAGAGAGCTGAAGAGACATCAGAAAACCTTGTATTTCTACCGATATCGATGGATTTTAATTAAAAATTAAGCATGGATCGGTAGAATAATGTTTTAGGAAGTGTTTCATGTTGTCAGCAAGAGCGAGGTAAGGAAATACTGGAAATTATCGACGCATGTTTTCGTTTCTGCCGTTTTCGCCAGAAATTTCAAGAATTCAATAATGGAAGCTGTCAGACCACAAACCTCCAAAAAGTCAAAAAATTAAAATGGTGGTTTAGTGGGCTGATTAGTCGGACTACTTGTTGTAAAAGGAATGTTTGTGTCACATTGAAGAATTAGTTGGCTGACTAGATGGACATTCTCCAGACCACTTGTTGTAAAAGGAATGTTTGTGTCACATTGAAGAAGTAGTTGGCTGACTAGATGGACATTCTCCAGACCACTTGTTGTAAAAGGAATGTTTGTGTCACATTGAAGAATTAGTTGGCTGACTATATGGACATTCTCCAGACCACTTGTTGTAAAAGGAATGTTTGTGTCACATTGAAGAATTAGTTGGCTGACTATATGGACATTCTCCAGACCACTTGTTGTAAAAGGAATGTTTGTGTCACATTGAAGAATTAGTTGGCTGACTATATGGACATTCTCCAGACCACTTGTTGTAAAAGGAATGTTTGTGTCACATTGAAGAATTAGTTGGCTGACTATATGGACATTCTCCAGACCACTTGTTGTAAAAGGAGTGTTTGTGTCACATTGAAGAATTAGTTGGCTGACTATATGGACATTCTCCAGACCACTTGTTGTAAAAGGAGTGTTTGTGTCACATTGAAGAATTAGTTGGCTGACTAGATGGACATTCTCCAGACCACTTGTTGTAAAAGGAGTGTTTGTGTCACATTGAAGAATTAGTTGGCTGACTATATGGACATTCTCCAGACCACTTGTTGTAAAAGGAATGTTTGTGTCACATTGAAGAATTAGTTGGCTGACTAGATGGACATTTTACAGACCACTTGTTGTAAAAGGAGTGTTTGTGTCACATTGAAGAATTAGTTGGCTGACTAGATGGACATTTTACAGACCATTTCCTATTTAATACACCAAGAATTGTGTTAAAGGTACCACTACATGGTGTACGTTAGTCACTAGTGATAAATTGTCTATTAGACGACTGACCAAATGAAAATCTCCAGTAAAACTTGAATACCTAGTTGTTTTAATTTTTCAACTGTATATGCAAAGTTCGGTTTCGGCAAAGTTTTCCTTTGCCTTTTGACAATGTTTATGAACATAGAATGGTATTTTTGTATTTAAATCAATAAAATACATTTTGGTACTTTGGGTATATTTTCAACATCTTGAAAACAATTTTGGTTTCAAAATTTTGGTCAAAGCACTACTGATGAGGAATTGTTTCACGAAACGGCCGTCTAGTGCTGTAAAATTAAAACGGGTATAATATGTAATTTCTTTGATATTTACTAGTATCGCCAGAATGCACTATTTACCGCCATTTTTTCAACTTGCCTCCAGAACACCCTAGATTTGAAGTTCTATTTTTCTATTATTTTTGTCTAGACTATAAGTGTTTCCTATCGACGCTCCTGGACCGTGCTAGTTATAGCGGAATTTAAGCTACCGCAAAACATTCACTATATTAAATTTAATTAAGTCTTATTAAATTTGTACAGAACGTGGTACTTCTTAGAGTATGTCCGTGTGGTACAGTGGTTTTGCGTTCTCGTCTATCGTTTTTTCTACCGGATCATCAAGGTTTTCTAAAACGTCTGTAGAGATCGATACCAATATGGCAATAAGCTAGATTATATATATACTAGGCGCCATTATAGAAATAATTCGCGTAGCGAATTGTGTTACGTGTGCACATTCTCCTATTTTTTAATACTTCCATAAAAAAGAAAAACTAATTACATTTCCTATCAATCAATTTACATAAATCTTTAAACAACAAATCAACAATTTAAATAACAACATAATCGTAGCAATTAAAAAATAGCATTGCTATGGATGTCTCGGTGCCTCATTCATAATAAGATGACGTCATTGAGATCCAATCCATTCATGCAAACGTGACAGAAAAATATAACCAATTAAAATGCTTGAAACAGCGGAGAATTGATTTTGTTATTTTTGCAAAATAAAGTATTTATTTGTTGCAATATCGCTGTAGTGTCTAATGTCAATGCCTGTTGTCCCTGAATATCATAGGTTGACTACAATTTTATGTTAGATGGTTTCAGAAGAGCTTTAGAAGTTTGCGCTAAGCTAGCTTAATAAATTCCGCCCTCTATGTTAGCTGGTTTCTAGAGCCATTCAAGTTGGCGCCAAGCTAGCCTAATAAATTCCATCCTCTATGTTAGCTGTTTCCAGAAGAGATATTCAAGTTGGCGCTTAGCTAGCTTAATAAATTTCGCCCTCTATTTCATACTGTGATAATTATGTCATAATTGGTCATAACTCTGTTGTTTTGGTTTCCGATGGAGGGATATATTCTGGAAACTCCAACGTAGCTGAAGGAAACTGAGCCGTGACAACTGGTACAGGTGGTCTATCCGTGGCTATATCCGATAGGGTAGGTGTGTAACCAGGAAGTGAAGAGTTAAAATTATCATTAAAACCGTGTTGTGTTACACGCGAGTAAGATGGCGGAGGTGTAAAAGGCGGTATGTAGTCAACTGTGACATTTCGTCTGCCATTTATCGCCTCTGATAGTTTATACGGGGTGGTATATTTATCGGTATATAGTCCGGTTCCGGTACAACATTTGTACCGATCTCTTTGGCGTTAGCCGTGTCATTGGATTCTTTTATCGTTTACTACATCTTTCTCGTTAATTTTGGTAAGTGGGGCTATCTCTTCTGCTTGAATGCGTTTTTGTCTTTGTTTCCGTTTTTTTTATAATATGATAACCAAAAAACATAACAACAAGCACTCCTAATACGATAGGTCCCGCGATCCAGGACAAAGTATCCTCTTCTTTCTCTGTTTTCCAAACTGCAAAACAATATAAAAAATCAAAAACAAACATACTAATCCATGTCCGAATCACAATCCAGAAGCAAAGTAAAAACAAACATACTAACCCATGTCCGAATCACAGTCCAGAAGCAAAGTATAAACTTGGAAAATGACAAGTTAGGTTACACGTGTAAACTTCAACCTGGGAAGTGAGGCCGGGTGCTCCGGAAGGGAAGGCACCTCCTGTTTAGCTAGCTACACCCGTCATGGTGTAAATAAATAAATAAATAAATAATACGTTGTATTTAGAACAAGACATACATGAAACTCGTGCTTGCTGCATTAAAAATGAAAGTTTGATGTGTAAAACTGAAGCTGATGTATGACACAAAAAAACCTATAGCTTAAACTCTAGAAACAACTTAGAGAGATTCTCAAATTAGGTTCATTGTTGTAATTTATACCTGCAATGGTTGTTGTTGTTGTTGTTGTTGGGGAGTATCTTCCGATAAAAGAAACATTCATTTCAATTTACTGCTGTGAACAAGAAAGATCACAACTGGTCTTGGGCTGGAGCAATTGGGCGTCAGCAAAGATGGGAACCAAGAACGGACAAAGCTGCATATGGAGACAGTGTATCTGGATCTAATTCGACGGCAGATACGGAGAGGATAGGATAGGTGAGGTTGACCAATATATAGTGCGTCAAGTTTAACCTCGTCGTTTGACCTTTAATTTGAATATTCAAACAGGCATATCCAATGTGTAATTTATGGGGAAAATAAAGTTGATAGATAAGGATAGGGTACAGGATGTTTATGGCAATAAAAGATGCTGTCTTCCTAAATATCACAGTCAGTTAACCCAAGCTAGCATTTAAATAAAAGATCAAACAGCTATAAGTTAAACACGTGAACTTCTATCAGTAATGTCAGGTCGTCTGCTCTGGAAGGGTAAGCACCTTACATTTATTTCTTAGAAAAATAGAATTTAGATAAAGACCTGAAAAGATTCTTCTTTCAAAGAAGAAGTATAGACACTACACGCACCTGCTTTATATGACTGTTAAATGCGTCGTTCGTGCTACCGAAGCTCTAGTGTGTCATATAAATACTACACGCACCTGCTTTATATATGTTAAAGGCGCCGTTCGTGCTACCAAACCTCCAGTGTGTTATATGATATGTTAAAGGCGTCGTTCGTGCTACCAAACCTCCAGTGTGTTATATAAATACTACATGCACCTGCTTTATATGACATGTTAAAAGCGTCGTTCGTGCTACCGAAGCTCCAGTGTGTTATATAAATACTACATGCACCTGCTTTATATAACATGTTAAAGGCATCGTTCGTGCTATCGAAACTCCAGTGTGTTATATAAATACTACATGCACCTGCTTTATATAACATGTTAAAGGCATCGTTCGTGCTATCGAAACTCCAGTGTGTTATATAAATACTACATGCACCTGCTTTATATGACATGTTAAAGGTGTCGTTCGTGCTACCGAAGCTCCAGTGTACATGTGTTATATATAATATATATATATATATATATATATATACTACACGTACCTGCTTTATATCATATGTTAAAGGCGTCGTTCGTGCTACCGAAGCTCTAGTGTGTTATATAAACTACACGCACCTGCTTTAGATGACATGTTGAAGGCGTCGTTCGTGCTACCGAAGCTCCAGTGTGTTATATAAATACTACACGCACCTGCTTTATATTACATGTTAAAGGCGTCGTTCGTGCTACCGAAGCTCCATTGTGTTATATAAATACTACACGTACCTGCTTTATATGATATGTTAAAGGCGTCGTTCGTGCTACCGAAGCTCCAGTGTGTTATATAAATGTTCCTTCCACTCGATCTATAATCTTTGTTCAGTTGGATAGAATTAGTCCCTTTAAGAGTTGAAGCACGGTCATTCTCACCTATAATATATAACGTATATTACTTCAATTTAAGTACATTAAAACCTCAGAAACGTAATATGGTAATTTAACTTTTCAAAATTAAAGTTGGATATAGGAGCCCGAAAGGATGCTTGTAAGCTTACCCGACCAAAGGTCACTTGAACTTATGATATATAGCGGTGTGTGTGTGTGTGCGTGTGTGTGTGTGTGTGTGACCAATTTCGACCAATTGGCATTGAAACTTAGGTTCGGTGCAGTTCAGATGTGATCGTGGCGTTGCCATGGCTACGAGAACCATGTATGTATTACTGGAAATATTACCTGAATGTATACTATGTGTATAGTTTCTGAATGAAGGGAGATCATGTATATGGTTCACACACACACACACACACACACACACACACACACACACACACACACTCTCTCTCTCTCTCTCTCTCTCTCTCTCTCTCTCACACACACACACACACACACACACACAGGCGACTTACCATCATAAAATCTAAGCGTTTTTCCTGAGCTCCGTTTTATAAATCCCACTACGGTCACATTGACATACATTTTATCGTATCTTGTTCTGATTTGGATCTTGCAGTCTCCTTTACTACAAATACATATACACACATTACTGTTTACCATACATTACGGATTACAACATGTACAGACTGTCTTGTGTACTTTCACCCCATTTAGCTGGGGTGGGGGGGTTACAAATATGTTTTTCCAAAAGAAGAAATCGTAAACGAAAATTCATCTAAATGTCATGTCATATAAAGCAGGTGCGTGTAGTATTTATATAACACACTTAAGCTTCGGTAGCACGAACGACGCCTTTAACATATCATATAAAGCAGGTGCGTGTAGTATTTATATAACACACTGGAGCTTCGGTGGCACGAACGACGCCTTCAACATGTCATATAAAGCAGGTGCGTGTAGTATTTATAACACACTGGAGCTTCGGTAGCACGAACGACGCCTTTAACATGTCATATAAAGCAGGTGCGTGTAGTATTTATATAACACACTGGAGCTTCGGTAGCACGATCGACGCCTTTAACATGTCATATAAAGCAGGTACGTGTAGTATATATATATAACACATGTATTATCTCTGGCTTCATTGTAGCTATTCATCTAGTAGGTCATAATGGAGTGTCCCACAACGTTGTACTATAAACAAAATCATAAAGAATAACGTTAACACTTCTTAAATGGTTTCTGCACATGACCTTACAATAAACTACTGGTAAGGCAGAAGCACGTTTTAAGAAGAGTAACTCACCCCATGATTTATTAACCTTATGTAATGTTCATTGTTACTTGGTCATGTTACTATGGTAACTCTATGTATATTACGTATTAGCGTAATCACCTGGACATTAACTGACTTTATAATATATCCATTGTTACTTGGTCACGTTACTATGGTAACTCTATGTATATTACGTATTAGCGTAATCACGTGGACATTGCTTGACTTTATAATATATCCATTGTTACTTAGTTACGTTACTATGGTAACTCTATGTATATTACGTATTAGCGTAATCACGTGGACATTGCTTGACTTTATAGTATATCCATTGTTACTTAGTTACGTTACTATGGTAACTCTATGTATATTACGTATTAGCGTAATCACGTGGACATTGCTTGACTTTATAATATATCCATTGTTACTTAGTTACGTTACTATGGTAACTCTATGTATATTACGTATCAGCGTAATCACCCTGACATTAATTGACTTCATAATATATTCATTGTTACTTAGTCACGTTACTATGGTAACTCTATGTATATTACGTATCAGCGAAATAAACCGGGCATTGATCGACCATTGTTACTTAGTCACGTTACTATGGTAACTCTATGTATATTACGTATTAGCGTAATCACCCTGACATTAATTGACTTTATAATATATCCATTGTTACTTAGTCACGTTACTATGGTAACTCTATGTATATTACGTATCAGCGAAATAAACCGGGCAGTGATCGACCATTGTTACTTAGTCACGTTACTATGGTAACTCTGTGTATATTACGTATTAGCGTAATCACCCTGACATTAATTGACTTTATAATATATCCATTGTTACTTAGTCACGTTACTATGGTAACTCTATGTATATTACGTATTAGCGTAATCACCCTGACATTAATTGACTTCATAATATATCCATTGTTACTTGGTCACGTTACTATGGTAACTCTATGTATATTACGTATTAGCGTAATCACCCTGACATTAATTGACTTCATAATATATCCATTGTTACTTAGTGACGTTACTATGGTAACTCTATGTATATTACGTATTAGCGTAATCACCCGGACATTGATTGACTTTATAATATGGTCACGTTACTATGGTATTTCCATAGAGTTACCATAGTAACATGACCAAGTAACAATGAACATTACATAAGGTTGATAAATCATGGGGTGAGTTACTCTTCTTAAAACGTGCTTCTGCCTTACCAGTAGTTTATTGTAAGGTCATGTACAGAAACCATTTAAGAAGTGTTAACGTTATTCTTTATGATTCTGTTTATAGTACAACGTTGTGGGACACTCCATTATGACCGATTAGATGAATAGCTACAATGAAGCCAGAGATAATACAAAGATGAATTTTCGTTTACGATTTCTTCTTTTGGAAAAACTTATATTTGTAACCCCCCACCCCAGCTAAAATTTTGATTTCGAATAAAAAAATGCTTAAACATTACAAAATCAATGTATATTACGTATTAGCGTAATCACCCTGACATTAATTGACTTCATAATATATCCATTGTTACTTAGTCACGTTACTATGGTAACTCTATGTATATTACGTATTAGCGTAATCACCCTGACATTAATTGACTTCATAATATATCCATTGTTACTTGGTCACGTTACTATGGTAACTCTATGTATATTACGTATTAGCGTAATCACCCTGACATTAATTGACTTCATAATATATCCATTGTTACTTAGTCACGTTACTATGGTAACTCTATGTATATTACGTAATAGCGTAATCACCCTGACATTAATTGACTTCATAATATATCCATTGTTACTTAGTGACGTTACTATGGTAACTCTATGTATATTACGTATTAGCGTAATCACCCGGACATTGATTGACTTTATAATATGGTCACGTTACTATGGTATTTCCATAGAGTTACCATAGTAACATGACCAAGTAACAATGAACATTACATAAGGTTGATAAATCATGGGGTGAATTACTCTTCTTAAAACGTGCTTCTGCCTTACCAGTAGTTTATTGTAAGGTCATGTACAGAAACCATTTAAGAAGTGTTAACGTTATTCTTTATGATTCTGTTTATAGTACAACGTTGTGGGACACTCCATTATGACCGATTAGATGAATAGCTACAATGAAGCCAGAGATAATACAAAGATGAATTTTCGTTTAC
The DNA here is from genome assembly GCA_021292105.1 of Anadara kagoshimensis. Taxonomy (NCBI): domain Eukaryota; kingdom Metazoa; phylum Mollusca; class Bivalvia; order Arcoida; family Arcidae; genus Anadara; species Anadara kagoshimensis. The sequence continues at coordinate 59,444,757 of CM037873.1, read as the reverse complement.
GATTTCTTCTTTTGGAAAAACTTATATTTGTAACCCCCACCCCAGCTAAAATTTTGATTTCGAATAAAAAAATGCTTAAACATTACAAAATCAATGTATATTACGTATTAGCGTAATCACCCTGACATTAATTGACTTCATAATATATCCATTGTTACTTAGTCACGTTACTATGGTAACTCTATGTATATTACGTATTAGCGTAATCACCCTGACATTAATTGACTTCATAATATATCCATTGTTACTTGGTCACGTTACTATGGTAACTCTATGTATATTACGTATTAGCGTAATCACCCTGACATTAATTGACTTCATAATATATCTATTGTTACTTAGTGACGTTACTATGGTAACTCTATGTATATTACGTATTAGCGTAATCACCCTGACATTGATTGCTTTATAATATATCCATTGTTACTTGGTCACGTTACTATGGTAACTCTATGTATATTACGTATTAGCGTAATCACCCTGACATTAATTGACTTCATAATATATCCATTGTTACTTGGTCACGTTACTATGGTAACTCTATGTATATTACGTATTAGCGTAATCACCCTGACATTAATTGACTTCATAATATATCCATTGTTACTTAGTGACGTTACTATGGTAACTCTATGTATATTACGTATTAGCGTAATCACCCGGACATTGATTGACTTTATAATATGGTCACGTTACTATGGTATTTCCATAGAGTTACCATAGTAACATGACCAAGTAACAATGAACATTACATAAGGTTGATAAATCATGGGGTGAATTACTCTTCTTAAAACGTGCTTCTGCCTTACCAGTAGTTTATTGTAAGGTCATGTACAGAAACCATTTAAGAAGTGTTAACGTTATTCTTTATGATTCTGTTTATAGTACAACGTTGTGGGACACTCCATTATGACCGATTAGATGAATAGCTACAATGAAGCCAGAGATAATACAAAGATGAATTTTCGTTTACGATTTCTTCTTTTGGAAAAACTTATATTTGTAACCCCCACCCCAGCTAAAATTTTGATTTCGAATAAAAAAAATGCTTAAACATTACAAAATCAATGTATATTACGTATTAGCGTAATCACCCTGACATTAATTGACTTCATAATATATCCATTGTTACTTAGTCACGTTACTATGGTAACTCTATGTATATTACGTATTAGCGTAATCACCCTGACATTAATTGACTTCATAATATATCCATTGTTACTTGGTCACGTTACTATGGTAACTCTATGTATATTACGTATTAGCGTAATCACCCTGACATTAATTGACTTCATAATATATCCATTGTTACTTAGTCACATTACTATGGTATCTCTATGTATATTACGTAATAGCGTAATCACCTGGACATTGATGGGCTTCATCATATATATTCATTGCTACTTGGTCATGTTACTATGGTAACTGTATGTATTTTACATATCAGCGTAATCACCAGGGCATTGATGGACCATTGTTACTTGACCGTGTTACTATGGTAACTCTATGTATATTACGTATTAGCGTAATCACCCGGACATTGATTGACTTTATAATATGGTCACGTTACTATGGTATTTCTATGTATATTACGTATTAGTGTAAACATCCTGACATTAATTGACTTCATAATATATCCATTGTTACTTGGTCACGTTACTATGGTAACTATGTATATTACGTATTAGCGTAATCACCCTGACACTGATGGACTTCATAAAATATCCATTGTTACTTAGTCACGTTACTATGGTCACTGTATGTATTTTACATATCAGCGTAATCACCCTGACATTGATGGACCATTGTTACTTGGTCATGTTACTATGGTAACTCTATGTATATTACGTATTAGCGTAATCACCTGGACATTGATGGACTTCATAATATATTTATTGTTACTTGGTCACGTTACTATGGTAACTCTATGTATTTTACATATCAGCGTTCTCACCTGGGCATTGATGGACTTCATAATATATCCATTGTTACTTGGTCACGTTACTATGGTAACTGTATGTATTTTACATATCAGCGTAATCACCCGGGCATTGATGGACCATTGTTACTTGGTCACGTTACTATGGTAACTCTATGTATATTACGTATTAGCGTAATCACCTGGACATTGATGGACTTCATAATATATCCATTGTTACTTGGTCACGTTACTATGGTAACTGTATGTATTTTACATATCAGCGTTCTCACCTGGGCATTGATGGACTTCATAATATATCCATTGTTACTTGGTCACGTTACTATGGTAACTGCATGTATTTTACATATCAGCGTAATCACCCGGGCATTGATGGACCATTGTTACTTAGTCACGTTACTATGGTAACTCTTATGTATATTACGTATTAGCGTAATCACCCGGACATTCATGGACTTCATAAAATACCAATTATTACTTGGTTTATGTTACCATGGAAACTGTATAAACTTACTCTGTATCAGTGTAATCCCCCGGATAATTGATGGAGCTGATATATTTTACAGTGTCATTCTCGGCATACAGTACGTCAGCAGTGTTGTTTGCACATATCGTTATGCTTTGTGAATAACATATCGGGAATATGAACCCTGAAATGTACATGTAATTTAAATTAGCTTATTTTCACCTATACACTAGAATGTCTATTTTTATGTTGATGTATAAATATGTGTTTATGTTTATGTGGTTATCATGGTTACATCGACTGTTGTCAAGTATAAGTTTGGTTGTCATGGTAACATCGATTGTTGTCAAGTATATGTTTGGTTGTCATGGTTACATCGATTGTTGTCAAGTATATGTTTGGTTATCATTGTTACATCAATTGTTGTCTAGTATATGTTTGGTTATCATGGAGATATCAACTGTTGTCAAGTTTATGTTTGGTTGTCATGACATCGACTGTTGTCAAGTATAAGTTTGGTTGTCATGGTTACATCGATTGTTGTCAAGTATATGTTTGGTTATCAAGGAGATATCAACTGTTGTCAAGTATATGTTTGGTTATCATGGTAACATCAATTGTTGTCAAGTATATGTTTAGTTGTCATGACATCGACTGTTGTTAAGTATAAGTTTGGTTGTCATGGTTACATCAATTGTTGTCAAGTATATGTTTGGTTATCATGGTTACATCAACTGTTGTCGAGTATATGTTTGGTTGTCAGACATCAACTGCTGTCAAGTATAAGTTTTGTTGTCATGACATCAAATGTTGTCAAGTATAAATTTGGTTGTCATGGTTACATCGATTGTTGTCAAGTTTATGTATGGATGTTATGGCATCAACTATTGTGAAGTATATGTTTGGTTGCCATAACATCGACCGTTATCAAGTATATGTTTGGTTGTCATGGCTATATCAACTGTTGTCGAATATTTGTTTGGTTGTCATGACATCAACTGTTGTCCAGAGTAAGTTTGGTTGTCATAGTTACATCAACTGTTGCCAAGTATTTGTTTGGTTGGCATTACATCAACAGTTGTTAAGAGTAAGTTTGGTTGTCATGACATATGATTAACTGTTATCAAGTATATGTTTGGTTGGCATGGCTATGTCAGCTGTTGTCAAGTATATATTTGATTGTCATAACATCGACTGTTGTCAAGTATATGTTTGGTTGTCATGGTAATATGAACTGTGTTGTCAAGAATATGTATGGTTGTCATGATACAACCTGTTGTCAAGAAGAATATGTTTGGTTGTCATGAAATCACCTGTTGTCAAGTATATATTTGGTCGTCATGGTTACAACTTCCTTATGTTGTGCAGTTCTAGTATATGTTTTCAGCTGCTAATTGCTTTATTTTGTTCATCAGTTTTTCGCAGATCGTCAATTAAATATATACATAACAAAACAGACCAAAAACATCACAACCAAACACATCAAACAGAAGACACAATGGAACAACAAAGGGAACTATTTTAAAAAAAATAAACATACCGATTCATGTCTAAATCACAAATCCAAAATAAAAATTGAAAACTGTAGAATTAAATTTAACACGTGAACTTTCACCAGGGAAGTGATACAGGATGTTTGCTATCTGCAATTGTCACGTGTGTAATTAAATTGAGAAAGAAAGGAACAAAGAACGATGTGACGTCAAAAATAAGCTTACAGTAGAACCTGGTTTAAAGGCCACCTCTATATAAGAGCCATTTGTTTTTAAAAGCCAGTACAATTGTATCCCAAACACTCTTGATTAAGGTTGTTTGAACCTGTATATAAAGACCACCTGCCAATAAAGGTCACTATAACAGGTTCCCTTGGGTGACCCTACTGTAGGAACCACTCTGTTTGTGACAGTGAAATACTCTTTATATCCATAGAAAATCAAATAAAATTGAATAAAGATTGATATTTTTCACTTACTTGTGCCTAGTCGTAACAGGAAATCTGTATGCACATCCATGAAACACACACACACACACACACACACACACACACACACACACACACTCTCTCTCTCTCTCTCTCTCTCTCTCTCTTACAGTACTAAGTTTAACTTGACTTACATGCATATGTTATCGTCGCCAGTAATGTGATTATCCAATCCATTTTAAACTGAAAGTACAGAAAATTGACAGTGTTAAGACGCCAGTTAAATTAGGAAGGGGTGGGGTAATTGTGCTTAATGCCCAAGTAAAGACTCTTCCACTTGTATCAAGCTAGGCACTTTATGCTGGATGAACTTAAACAGAAGTGTCCTTTACCAAGAGGACCCCTTCGACACGCGAACTAGGGGTGTCACGTGCTCAATAGTAAGCGCTAAAGAATCACATGCGCTTTTCGCCGCCTAGGTTTACCTAACATCTAACAGATCATAATGTGAAGCTGTTCGGCACTGCTCTCCTCTGGCACTCCAGTTTACTCCACTATTCTACAACTGACCGCTTTGATAAATGTGTGAAACATTTTGAATATTATTGAAATACAATTACTTCATTCATTTCCACTTACAATGGATATAAACCGTCCGTCTTTTGGGTTCGAACCCTAGGCGGTCACTGGAATACATTGTTTCCTTGTATATCTGCTCATGTGAGTTAAAAGTTTCACTGCATCATTTCAAATTCACATGTATCCTGCAACTCTGATATAAATATCCATAAAAACATCTGTTAAAGAAATCCTCGTCCATTGTTGAGAGTTCCTATACGAGCGTAGATTGTACATTTACATTTTCAAACCACACAGACAGTTAATATCCTTCTAAGGTACATAAACCACAACTACTAGAAAACATTAATTTCATTTGTCTGTAAAATTGGTAGTTCTATAATGACATTTCTCAATATGTAATTAATTAATACTGGTGCATATGTACTTCAACAATTCTATTTAAAAGGCAAAGAATACGCAATGGTGACTAAATTGATTTTATGAAGGTTATATATATATGTTTTGTGCTATCTGTGTGTGTGTGTGTGTGTGTGTGTGTGTGTGTGTGTGTGTGTGATTGTTTACTCACCAAAACATTGACATTTAAATATCATAATCCGTTCACCATACACTGTATATATAATATTTATAATACACAACAATCTTATAATCATATAAATACACGGCCTATATTTTAAACTTCATGGTTGGGCGATCTTAAAAAGTAAATATATATCATAAAACAATTCCACATCGAATCATCGATTTTTATTTAGCAAATATAATATTTTGACGATGTTAATAATTTTGAATTTATAATAGAACACAAAGAATTTGTTGCTTACATAAATACGATAATGTTAAGCAAACATACCAACTGTTTACGTTACCATGACTACACAATAACAATCAGACTGCGGTTAATATTGATCTATCCATTATGCTAATAAGGTATAAGCGGGTAGCCTAACGTACAGAGTTGGTATTGGGCCAAGAATTTTTATTCCATATCTATTATATTGGTTTTTGTTTTCATTGTATAATTAGATGAAATGCTTATGTCATGTAATATATAACGTTGATTTTTTTGTTAAATACTGAGACCCCTTTCCAATACAGTAAAAGTTTAATTGTACTAGAAAATTCCTATAAACCATAAATTTATTTATTTGTTTTTATTGTTATCAAATCTATTAGTTTTATTAATACTTTAATACAATCAGGCCACTTAACCGTGTCGCCAACTTTCCAAAAGTATTTAGTTCAGCACTTTAATATGTGTGCATGTACTTAAATTTCATAATGCCATTATTTAACTTAATGAATATATAGCATTGAGGTAAGTAAACCAAGAGAGAGAGAGAGAGAGAGAGAGAGAGAGAGAGAGAGAGAGAGAGGGCGTCAGTTATATGATAGAAAAACCACTGTACATGCGCGTTATGACATAAGTTCTGTAAACGATCTCTTTTTATCTAGAGCCCATATAGGTAAACAACATAGACCTGTCCGTTTGGCCTTTCATTAGGAATACATATAGGATCTAGGAATTAAGGTCCATCCAATAAATGGGTAGTGTTAGGATCCAAGTTAATACATACACAATGCACAGATTATAGGTAAACAACATTGACCTGTACGTTTGACCTTTCATTAGGAATATTCATATAGGAAAGTTCACCTAATAAATGGGTAGTGTTAAGATCTAAGTCAATACATACATGGTGCACGGGTTTACTCTATGAGGTGAGTGTATAGGTAAACAACATTGACCTGTCCACTTGACCTTTCATTTAAATATTTATCACAGACCAAGTACATCTATGTATAGGGAGCACAGGTGTGTATTCCCCGAACGCCTACTCAATTAAAACAAACAAGTAATTAGTTTAGGGATTAAGAGGCCTTCTCGAGGTACTTAACTTGGTTACCTGTGTCATTTACTTTTTCAACAACCCACAAAAAATAAAATAACTAACAAATAGAATTTTTAAAAATAAAACGGAATTATAATTCAATCTAAACTGATTGCTTAGAGTACACTTGTACACTGTGTATGTATTAACTTGGATCTTTACGCTACCCATTTATTGGTAAACCCTTCTATATGAATATTCCTAATGAAAGGTCAAACGGACAGGTCAATGTTGTTTGCCTATATCTCACGATGTATACAAACATAAACACATGTGCTCCCTATACATAGATGTACTTGGTCTGTGATAAATCATTTAAATGAAAGGTCAAGCGGACAGGTCAAAGTTGTTAACCTATACCTTCTAGAACAATGGAGGTCGGCAGTGATCAATACCCCTTAACCTGTTAACGTTTGTGCGGACTGGAACATTTTGGAAATCGTTTTAACGTCGAAATTTCCCGGATTAACGTCTTTGTTACGGTAGCGATTCCATCTCAAAAAAAAAAAAAAAACAAAAACAAAAAACAAAAAACAAAAAAACAAAAAAAAACTTTTTCCACAGAAAGGTTATAGGGTATCACGTGGTACACTGGCAAACCCCATATTACCATATTAGACTCGCTTCGTTTTTAAGAAATTCGCGCACCAGTCCACCACAGCAATACTTTGAGATGTAATGCAAAATATGACGCAAACACTACCCCACGTCACATCAACTCATAACAACAATTGTCACGTGATACCTTAGTCCCGCGACATAGCTGTTATATTTATCTAGTGGCGTCACATAAATGAGGCGGGAATTTGAAATTTGAAAGCTGGTTTAAGATCAATGTTATTGTAAATACAATACAAGTACGTTATTTAGTTTGCTTTAAATAGATACGACACTTACCATCCCAGACAACATTATATAACGCTGGGCAAACATTTGTCAAACATCACCATTGCGTTGGGCAAACATTGTGAACTAACGTTGACTAAACGTTCTAAGTGCAAAGTGTTCCAACGTTGGCCTAACATGTTGGGTCGACGTTTACCTATAGCGTTGGCAAAAAGAGCTTCACAGTTGCAACAACTTTGGCAAAATGTAGTTTCTACTCGGGCATAATGTTAGTTCTGTGTTGGTCCAATGTTGGCGTAGCGTTAGTATTACTTTGTCCTGACGTTGTAAATCCAAAACCAATGTTTCAATCATTCAGTTACCAACATTGCTTCAACAATGTCATGCTGCTTGGATACCTTTGTTTAACATGTTCAATACTTAATTTTAATGCCTTTACCATCACAATATTCTTAAGTATTCCCTTAACTAAATTTGGGTAAATATATTTCTGCCCTTTGGATACATTTTCAACCCCCTTGCAAAAAATAAGATGATTTTTATTACCTGCCCATACTAAAGCTGTGAAAAACCTCAATACTAGAATAGTCTTTCGATTCAGACTCAAAACCGAGGTCTCGTGTCTAAGTGCACACTAAAGACACCTATGTAGAGTTCAAAAGAGTAGGGCAATTGAGGCCGGTTTAGAGGACGCTTGCAACTAATATAAAAACCAATTGAAACAGACTGGGCAAAATAAGCAGGATGGGTAACGCAGGTAAAAATAACACCAATGTAAATCGAAATTCGGCAAAATAGACTACTATGTACATGTATATAAAATCTCAGTTTTCGTTTAATTCAGTTATCAGATATGACAAGTTAACAGTTACATAATGATGGATTGGTGGACATTCTTGTTTATGATCTTATCATATTTCTGTAAGTATAATTTGCATTATGTCAGATTTTTTAGTTCATTTTATATTTGTTTCCCGCGTCTTGTTTCGTGTTTCTTGTGTGCAGAATGATCAAATTATAATGATAAAAGATTGATTGATTGAAGGGAACTTTACGTCACAGTCATAAACATTTTACTTATATCGAGACGTCACCAGCTGAAGTGGCTGAAATTTTGACTTTGTCGTGCACTCAAGACAATATACAGGGAGGATTTTATTAAGTGCCACGGTTTTAAGGTCTCTCCCGAAGGACCCCGTGACTTTGATTTCTAAATGCCGAGTGATTGGAGAAAGAACAGTAACTACCCTATTTTAGTACATATTCTGTTAAAGACGTTTCAGTTATAATTAATAAGGTTTTGTAACTAAATTATAAATTGCCCGCATATGTCTTTCTCTTTTTTTTTTTTTTTTTTTTAGTTTGTTTTTCATGAGCTACCAATGCTTCTTGTTCTTTGGTCACGTTAATATGGCGTATTTTGTTTTACATTTACACGTTGTTGTCTTCTATTATAGGTGTAACACTCTCCAACTGCAATGCACAAACAATAACGATATGTGAAAACAATCTCGAAATTACCCTTAATACGAGCGACTCTGAAAACTACATCCGATCTTTTAACTACCCCGGGGATTACACATCTACGGAGTAAGTATACAACCCCCGGGGAGGTACATATGTGACGTGAATGACTCTGAAAACTACATCCGATCTTTTAACTACCCCGGGGATTACACATCTACGGAGTAAGTATACAACCCCCGGGGAGAGGTACATATGTGACGTGAATGACTCTGAAAACTACATCCGATCTTTTAACTACCCCGGGGACTACACAACTACGGAGTAAGTTTACAACCCCGGGGAGGTACATTTGTGACGTGAATGACTGACAACTACATCTGATCTCTTTACCCCGGAGATTTTTACTGACACAGAGTAATGTAGGTGGTAATGGAGGACGGAGCAAGGTAATGGTGTTTTACATCTATTTAATATTTTCCACATATATTGAGACGATTTTGGAATGCATATGGTCTAGCAACCGGAGTGAAAAAAAAGAAAGAAAACCACCCACCTTCAGCAGTCAAACTCACAAACTTTCTCGCACTAGGATATGTACATGTCCGGACCTAGGCTTTGAGAGGCACTGTGACGCGTTACTCTATCACTGAGGTCCAGTAAGCTGGATAGATAATGATGCTATAAATTGCATTTTGTCCAATCTTTGTTTTAATATAGTGTGTGTGTGTGTGTGTGTGTGTGTGTGTGTGTGTGTGTGTGTGATATCAAGCCTACTAGCCTACTGGTACTCTATTTGTTTTCAAAACGAGACAAAATTTCAATTGAATGATTGATTGCGTTTGTAATTTCAGTAATGGAGATTGTAAGATCAGAATTTATGTAAATGGAAGTTATTTAATAAATATAACCATAAATGGCTATATCAAGCGATCATCTGGGAACAACCTGAAGTTTTATGATGGTGAGTTAGTGTTACACCTTGAAAGAATTCCGTTTGTACCATGCACTAAACAAAAGATTATTTTTCAATGAAAATGACGAAATCGAAACCTCTGTATAAAGTTTTCATAGAATTTAATAAGTGGGGTACAATTGGAAGTCCTACCTTAATTGCTAGCCCCTTAAACCTCAGAATATTGAGCTTAAAACACAATATTTTAGTATCAATTTTCAAAGAAGTTTTGTTAGCCCGCTGATGCCACCCAAAATCCCTTTTTTAACAACCGTTTTGAAGTTTATATGAATCAAGCCGTTGTTTGGTAGTAAATTGTTTTTGTTAAACTTTATCACATTTTTGCAAAAACTTGAAAACTACAATGTATATCATAACACTAGACACACCCCCACACTTCTGGACACAACGGGACATACGAGCTTCTGGACACAACTGGACATACTTCTGGACACATACAACGGGACATACTTCTGGACACAACGGGACATACTTCTGGACACAACAGTACATACTTCTGGACACAACGGGACATACGAGCTTCTGGACACAACTGGACATACTTCTGGACACATACAACGGGACATACTTCTGGACACAACAGTACATACTTCTGGACACAACAGTACATACTTCTGGACACAACGGGACATGAAATGGAGTAGACTCTTAGTATTTGTTTCTCTTTTACGTCATACTTCTTATTTACCACTACGGTATACGTACGTAGCTCAGTTGGTAGAGTGTTTGTTCTGTATTTGGGAGGTCGTGGGTTCGAACCTGGGTCTGAACAAGACTTAAAAATAGGTAGTTATTGTTCTTAAGTCTAGCACTGGGCATTTAGAAATGAAACTCGCTGGTCCCTTCGAAAGAGACCATAACAAGTGAAATGCTGGACTGATTCGGACACAAAACCTTCATTCAATCAATCTAAGACCTTTATGTTTGTACTTTGCCATCATTATACTCCATCATTACCAACAGCTTAATGACACAGAAATGCAAACAAGCATATCTTGCAATTATTGTATGACATAACCGCCTCCCCTCTCTCTCTGATTTAAATCTTGTATATTTTACAGGTATAGATGATACTAGTGATATATTGTCGGGTACACGGTCTCTTATAATCCATCAGTCTTTCTACTCGTCTAGAGGACGCCCCCCTCTCTCTCTCTCTGATTTAAATCTTGTATATTTTACAGGTATAGACGATACTAGTGATATATTGTCGGGTACACGGTCTCTGACAATCCATCAGTCTTACTCCTCGTCTAGAGGACGCCCCTCTCTCTGATTTAAATCTTGTATATTTTACAGGTATAGACGATACTAGTGATATATTGTCGGGTACACGGTCTCTGACAATCCATCAGTCTTACTCCTCGTCTGGAGGACCCCCCCCCCTCTCTCTCTCTTATTTAAATCTTGTATATTTTACAGGTATAGACGATACTAGTGATATATTGTCGGATACACAGTCTCTGACAATCCATCAGTCTTACTCCTCGTCTGGAGGACCCCCCCCTCTCTCTCTCTCTCTCTCTCTTATTTAAATCTTGTATATTTTACAGGTATAGACGATACTAGTGATATATTGTCGGGTACACGGTCTCTGACAATCCATCAGTCTTACTCCTCGTCTGGAGTACGCCCCCCCCTCTCTCTCTGATTTAAATCTTGTATATTTTACAGGTATAGACGATACTAGTGATATATTGTCGGGTACACGGTCTCTGACAATCCATCAGTTTTACTCCTCGCTAGAGGACGCCCCCTCTCTCTCTCTCTCTCTCTCTCTCTCTCTCTGATTTAAATTTTGTATATTTTACAGGTATAGACGATACTAGTGATATATTGTCGGGTACACGGTCTCTGACAATCCATCAGTTTTACTCCTCGTCTAGAGGACGCCCCCCCCCCCCCTCTCTCTCTCTCTCTGATTTAAATTTTGTATATTTTACAGGTATAGACGATACTAGAGATATATTGTCGGGTACACGGTCTCTGACAATCCATCAGTCTTACTCCTCGTCTGGATCATACCTATATATAACACACTGGAGTTATGGCACCACCAACGATGCTTTTGAAATAACATATATAGCAGGTAAACTTTCGTTCTCAAACATGGAGAGGCATTTCTTTTCTTCTCATCACCCTTCTCAGTCGACTCCTTTCGATTGGGTGGACTGGTGTAGAAAATATTTAATTCTGCTTGCTGGAATCCAGGTGTTTTCTCTGTTAACTTCAGTGTATATAAACCTGCTCTTGTTTTAGGACAAATGCACCCGGATGTAAGTTAAGCAATCTTCAATTGAGCTTAAGTATTCCTGCAGAAACATGAACCGCCTTAAGATAATCACAAGGGCCAGTTTCATGATAAAATTTTAAAAAAATACCCGTAAGCATTTTATGCATATATAACAAACATAGTAATGATTTGCCGCCATACATGTAAATATATATTGTATTGTTATAATAAATGAATGAATGATTGAATGAATAAAAAACAGTACTCTCTTTCATATACGTATGGGTAATATTTTAAAATTCCAATATGAAACTGGTCCATTTGGCCACGGTTTAAATACCACAAAAATATTGAAACATATATAACTAATTAGTCCTATTAATGAGCCACGAATCTCGAATTCATCGTAATAAATATTTAGAATACACTGTATTTAATTTCGCGTGTATTTATTTTCGCGGTATAGGACATATAGACATATCCGCGCAGTTTAATTTTCGCGTTTTTTAAATATTCACTTTAACACAAATAACATAATATAATTTTCGCTTGTATTAATTTTTGCGCAAAACAAACGACCGCCAAATAAACGAAAATTAGTACACCGCGAAAATATATATGTTTACAGAATTCAAAAGAAAGTCATTTGTTATAACAAATGAAGCAAATACATTGACTGGCTCAAATGTCCAAAATAAATCTGTTTTTTATGTAAGAACAAACGCGACAATCAGGCTTATATCACTGCGGTAGTTCAGTTGGTAGAGTGCTCGCTTCGTACACATACGTGGGAGGTCTTGGGTTCAAACCCCGACCGGGTCTGACCCAAGACTTGAAAGTGGGTAGTGACTGTTCTTTCGCCAAGTGCTCTGCATTACGAAATGAAAATCTTGGTTCTTTCGGATAGGAACTTGAAATTACGGGCAGGTGTGACACGATAATTATAAAGACCCTGCTGTGTAATACCACCAGCTCAACGCACAGGCAAAATTTCTGCATCTTCGCCTATAGCTGTCAACGTCTCGATATAAGTGAAATATTCTTGACTGGGACGTTAAACACCATTACTCACTCACTTACTCGCCTATCGGGCATACATATAACTAAAGCTATAACTAAATAACAACGTATCCAACGCCCTTTCATTTCGAATACAAACTTTCTTCCGTTTGTAGGAACATTGAAACATTGCTCGGTCCACAGGGGCCAGTTTCATAATAAAATAAAAAAAATACCCCTAAGTCTATAAAAAAGAGTAACTGGCCCCTGTGGCTCGGTCAACATTTAACATAGGTGGCAGATGAAACTATATAATTATCTCAAACCGTTGTCATGGTGATGGTTGTTTTAATTTTCTTGATTTTATAATTTTCCAGTTGAGAAGTCGGAAGATAAGGACAGTGAAGAGGAGTACAATTCCCAATGGATACTCGTTTTCATTCCAATAGGGATCTTTATGATTTGGATGTGTATTTCCATACATGACAAGAGAAGAAAAGCAGAGGAGGCAGCCAGACAAGCGGCGCAAGCACAGGAAACACAAGTTAATGAAAAAGACCCAGTTACTGTTCAAGAATCAGGAAATACGGCATATGGTAGACAAATCGGTTCTGTAGAAACTGTAGAAAAGGATATAGTTATAGATGTACCTCCTCCTTATGTCCTATCGGCAGAAATCAGAAATCCTGTCCTTAGTTACAGCCGACCCTCACCTTCTGCACCCTCGCTACCTAATCCCTCGGCACCCCCACCCTCGCTACCTAATCCCTCGGCACCCCCACCCTCGCTACCTATACCCTCCACACCACCACCATCATACTCCAGTATAGAACATAACTTTTATATAGATGAAGGTTTTAATCCATCACAGCAAGGCTACACCCCTACTTTACCGGACGTAGAACGTTTTCCTCAACCAGTGGAAGCAGCTCAATATTTGCTAACACCTACCAATAGGCACCCAAAATAGGCACGCCCTCTAAAACCAAGCTACTCAATATTCGCTAACACCTCGCAGAATGCACACAAAACATTCCATGCCCTCTAAAACCAAGCTACTCAATATTCGCTAACACCTCCCAACAGGCACATAAAACATTCCACGCCCTTTTAAACCAGTGGAAGGTGTTCAATGTTTGCTAACATCTCCCAATAGGAACACAAAACATTCCACGCCCTCTTAAACCAGTGGAAGGTGTTCAATGTTTGCTAACATGTCCCAATAGGAACACAAAACATTCCACGCCCTCTAAAACCAAGCTGCTCAATATTCGCTAACACCTCCCAACAGGCACCCAAAACATTCCACGCCCTCTTAAACCAGTGGAAGGTGTTCAATGTTTGCTAACATCTCCCAATAGGAACACAAAACATTCCACGCCCTCTTAAACCAGTGGAAGGTGTTCAATGTTTGCTAACATCTCCCAATAGGAACACAAAACATTCCACGCCCTCTAAAACCAAGCTGCTCAATATTCGCTATCACCTCCCAACAGGCACCCAAAACATTCCACGCCTTCTAAAACCAAGCTGCTCAATATTCGCTAACACCTACCAATAGGCACCCAAAACATTCCACGCCCTCTAAAACCAGTGGAAGCAGCGCAATATTTGCTAACACCTCCCAATAGGCACCTAAAACATTCCACGCCCTCTAAAACCAAGCAGCTCAATATTTGCTAAAACCTCCAAATAGGCACCTAAAACATTCCACGCCCTCTAAAACCAGTGGAAGCAGCTCAATATTCGCTAACACCTCCTCCCAATAGGCACCCAAAACATTCCACGTCCTCTAAAACCGAGACAACAAATGCTAATGAACTGGATTTGTGGAAATTAAACACCAGACTAATTTGTATCAAGTGCTTATCCATACAGCTCAGCAATGTAATTATCTATGAAGCAACCGAGACAGTTGCCATGACAAATAGTGGACTTTAAAATACTTTTTCCTGTATCTGGTTGAGGTTGTGAGAACTATAATTCAGGAATTTTAAAATATAGTTTTGAATCATGAAAACTAATTGAACCAGTCACTACTCTAAAACCTTAAATTTCTGCTAGGTTCCAGTACGGACAAACTTTGGTAATTAATTTTTAAAGTTACCAGATTATTCAAAATGTTATTGCGAAAGCAGAAGAAAGATATTTTTGTTTTGATTTGTAGGAAATAACTAAAAATAACAATTCATCACATGTGATACTAATCTCCTCGCAATAGAGCACTGTCAGATATACCGGTATTTAACACAAATAAACAAAGGGCTATAACTGTCAAATCGGATGCGCCAGTTACAAAACACAAACTTGTCCAAGATATTACCATAATAAACCCTTGTACCAATTTATATTAAATTCTGCTGAGAAATTAAGTTGTAAGAGCGCTGACAGGGAAAGTGTAACACACGTACGTGCGCACCTATTAAATCCTGTACACATTCCAAACTTCGTTGCGAGGGGATAATAAAAATAAGTATAGTTGTATAAAGAGCATCAGATTTTGTGCCACATATGATATTTAATTAGATGATGATTATTATGTAATCCCAGATGTCAGTTATGATGTATTTTGATAATATTTTATCGTGACATGTATTTTATGTATTGGTGCGTTTTAGTGCTATGATTGTTGTTATACTCTTATTCATGTGTACGTTATCATTTACCAGTCGGCAGTCAAATAAAACTCTTGATCAGTATGAAGGATTTTAATGAAACTTGCCATGAATATTTGTCATATTCAGAAGATATGCACAGTGCAATGCATGAAGGTCAAAGGTCAAGGTCACAACATGTAGAAAATGATTGCTGATTTTTTTCCAACCTGCTTCATAGCTCTTAAACAATATAAAGGATTAAAGTTGCTATGAATGTAAATTTCAGGTTTGTAGAATACAGTGCACTTGGGTCAAGGTCAAACTCCAGTGTCTTCCTCATAATTATTATACAGCGAAAGAAGTTTTTATGGAAGTCATGAGTTTGTCAGTTTGCAATGTGCTCCCTATACATAAATGTACTGTCCAATAATTAAAGGTCAAGCCGGCAGGTCAATGTTGTTTGTCTATGTATAATTTCTTTATTGTTTTTGTTTTAATGATGTAAACACTTTGACCTGTCCGCTTGAACTTTAATTTAAACATTTATTATAGACCAGTATATTTATGTACAGGGAGCATAAATGTTTGTTTCGTCGAGAATAAGGAAAATATTACCTTATGTGCAAGTTTGTGTATTATGTATTAACTGCAAATCCTAACACTGCCCTCGCATTAGATAGGTCATCTTGTATAAAAGATCAGGCAGACAGGCCAATGTTGTTTGTCTTTATGTCAAAACTATACTGAACTTATTTTTATAATTTATAGTTTTCCCGAAGTAATCAGTGGATTTTTGAGAATATATAATATACATATATGTATTGATTTGTAATTTGTTCTGTATTTTGTCATAATCAATTTGTTATCAGTAAACAATAAACATTTATTTTTGTAAAATTGTTGCAGGTGTTATTATTCAATCTCCTTGAATTTTTGTTTGGTTGATTAGTGCTATAGCTGATCCCATAATGTCTCACTGTTTGCTAAAAGGACAAAGTCCACATATTTTGCCTCATTGGTTTTGTCCTGTACAACCAGCGTTGTGCTAGTGCCTAGCCACTCTAAATTCGTCCCCTCAGGTTGTAGATTCCATTAAGTCCTATACAACCAGTATTAGTGCACCATATTTGCCCCATCGGGTTTGCCCTTATACAACCTGCGTTAGCATTCTACTTCTCCATATTTTATTTACCCTTCGGATAGCAAATCCCCTTCAGTCTAGTGTTTAACCTTATTTGACAGTTTTAAATTTTTTACTTTGCTTTTGGGAATGCGGTATGGATGCTTGTTTTTGATTTAGCTCTAACCAACCAGTGTAAGCTTACTAAATTCATTCGCCCTTCCAGTTGCAGATTTCAATTGGCCCTATGCAGCTGCTAGCACCCAATCAGTAGCTTTTACTACAATTGTCTCCATTGGCTATTGTAACCGTCGTATTGATTGGCTATTGTCAAGGTTGCATGGATTGGCCACCCCTTAGGTTGTGTTGATAAGCCATTGTGTTATTGTATTTGATTGGTTATTGTAACGGCTGTTAAATTCCCTATTGTCACAGATTAGTTTCTTCTTTTGGAGGGCTCTAACCATCGCAATGGAAATGTTATAAAAGATGCTAGATGTACCATATAAACAATATAAACACTCTATGAACATATCCCCGAGGAACCTTAACTATAATGTATTGAAAAATAGAGTTTAGAAAATAAAACTGATCGCCCTAAAGCATTTAATATCTTATTTAACTACAATGAAAATGTCTCTTCCAGGTATCCCAAGTTTTTGTTACACTAGCAAACAAATAACTTTTTAACATTTTTGTCAAAAAAATTCTATACAACTTTTGACTTTTTAATCATTTTATTTCTATATGGTTTTTTTCCTTTACAGGAACAAGTAGCAGAAATTAACAGGACCATGGACCCACAGGGGCCCTGTGCATGGACCTGTCTATGAAGCATGTACAACTACAATATCCCAAAACATAAAATACCGGGTTATGTCATTTTAGACCCTTTTTATTCCAACATCTAAGATAGACACTTACTAATGCCACTATCACCCATCTTGTATACTATATATAATGATACACTCATTCTCTTCCAGACACTAATATAATACAAGCTAGGTAAACTGAAGGAGGACTTGACTGATGATGAAAATTTAAATTTAAACAATTACTACATACTCACAAAGTCACTTTAGTACTAGTAATAAATGCCCTATAGTCACATGACTTCATAAAATCCTCATCTACCAAATTGAGACAAAATTACCGGATATGTTCACCATTTCCTGAGATTTTAAAATTTAAAATATGTTATGAAAAGGTTTTCAAGGGGGATCAAATTTTTGGATCAAAATTGTATCGGAACCTTTTTATAGGCATTGGGTGCAATAAAGCATACAAGGTGATGGCGGTGAAATTCTTCAACAAAACATAAGTTGATGTTGAGCATTCAAACGCATAACATGACTAAAACAACTTATTTAAATTAATAATGTTGGAACTATTTTTCTTTGAAGTATAGTTAAGCATCTATTGGGTTTTAGACCACTGCGGTAGCTCAGTTGGTAGAGTGCTCGCTCCGTAAGTGGGAGGTTGTAGGTTCGAACCCCGGCCAGGTCTGACCCAAGACTTAAAAGTGGGTAGTGATTGTTCTTTCGCCAAGCACTCGGCATTACGAAATGAAAGTCATGGTTCTTTCGGATGGGAACTTAAAATAAATGAGGTCCCGTGTCTTGGTAGGCTTGACACAATAAAAAACCCTGCTGTATAATACCATCAGCAAAACGCACAGGCAAAATTTCTGCACATTTGCCTATAGCTGGCGACGTCTCGATATAAGTGAAAAATTCTTGACTGGGACGTTAAACACCATTACTCAACTCAACTCTCAACTCTATTGTGTTTTATGTCCAAGTCGGGATTCCTTTACTTATATCACATTAGGCTACTTGGCTACATGAAATATGTAACAGTTTCTTGCTCTGGAAATTTTTGGGAGACAAATACTGAAACAATAGATTTACCTGTTTAAACAAATTACCAAGATTTCTGGTTTACTTCTGGTTAATAAAATGTCATGGTTCACTGAATAGGGTTGGCTTTAAGATGATGTGAAAATGAATCGACATTAACAGGATGCATGCTGCACCATTTGGTCCACACCAATTCACGTTTGTGTGGAACGTTTTGGAAAATGTGTACAATGTGAATTCCCAGAATAATGTTTTTACAAAAAAACCTTATCTATGATTCTATATCCAATGGAAGTAATTGTTCTGCACAAATGAAGGTGGCATCACATGGTACAGCGGTGAGTCTCAATTATTCATCAAATATATAGATAGAACAAATAGACAAGATCAGAATGTTGTTAATCATGAAAACAGATCAAAATATACTTTGTGAGATTGGGCGAGGTATAGGCAAACAACACTGACCTGTTCGGTTGACCTTTTGTGAGATTGGGCGAGGTATAGGCAAACAACACTGACCTGTTCGGTTGACCTTTTGTGAGATTGGGCGAGGTATAGGCAAACAACACTGACCTGTTCGGTTGACCTTTTGTGAGATTGGGCGAGGTATAGGCAAACAACACTGACCTGTTCGGTTGACCTTTTTATTAGGAATATTCATATAGGAGGATCACCCGATGCATGGGTAGTGTTAAGATCTAAGTCAAAACATATACACATTGCTCAGGGCTACTCTATGACGTGAGTATATCTCATGATGTATACAAAATAAACACCTGTGCTCCCTATACATTGATGTAATTGGTCGGTGATTAATATTTAAATAAAAGGTCAAGCAGACAGGTCATAGTTGTTTGCCTATACTTTGGGAGATTGGATTAGGTAAACAATGGTATATGTTTGTTACACAATCTTTCTATCTATATATCATGTACATATATAGGCAAACAATACTGACCCGTCACACGGACCAGTACATTTATGTATGGAGAATACAGGTTGGCTATTTCTTATGTATCATGGGAAATGTGAATTGCTTCCAGATATTCCTAATGAAAGGTCAAGTGGATCTAATGTAAGGTCAAGAAGACAGGTCAATGTTTTATACCTATATGCCATGTATATAAATGTAAACATGATGAGTATTAAACATGTTAAACAATGATTCTTAATGGAATGAGACCTTCCGAAATATTACAACACAAACACATTTCATTTATGCCCCCATACATAAATGATTTTTATGACTGGAGTTTACCTTGTCCAATGTTAGAGATAACATGTACGGATATAATATGTATATATAATGTGACCTGTGAAAACCAAACCCTGAATAAACCAGAAATCTGTCGGAATGAAGTTAGTGAAGCATGTTAAAACATGACCTTAACTTTACCAAATAAAGGTTATCACTTAACTACAGTGGGAACTGATGAAGACCAAACCGTGTGTAAAACCAATAACCTGTCTAAAGTTAAAATCATTTTCTTGAGTTCAGTATTTTTAAAGTGATTTTTAAATATGGGATTTTGAGCTCAAAATATATACTTAATCAGAATACCCAACCCCCACACACATCATCAACAGGCACTAGTAGTAGAAGTAACTAACTTAAAGTATCCTAGCAACAGAACAAACACATTGCACATTGATCTTTTATTGCCACCAAGCCATTGCTTTGCTGAACATTGCACCTTGGTCTCTGTGAATAAAGATGCCACCAAGCCAATGTCTCACTGAACATTGCACCTTGGTCTCTGTGAATAAAGATGCCACCAAGCCAATGTCTCACTGAACATTGCACCTTGGTCTCTGTGAATGAAGAAAGCTGATGTAACAAAATCATATAACAAGTGATACAGTGAACACTTTCATATCCGTGTCCATAGTCGGGAGATTTACGAGCACTTAGAACAATCAACTGCAGATCAGATTATTGCCAGAATGGGGTTATCCACTGTATCACATGATACCCCCTAATGTTTGTGTGGACCACTTTTTAATATTTCCATTGGAAATCACATAAGATGACATTTTCTAGTAAAAACTATGTTATTTTAGGAATATGAAACTTTAACATTTTCCAAAATGTTGTGCACAAATGTTAAGAGGTATTGATCAAGTGGTACAGCGGGGAACCCATTCCTGGTAAAAATGGAATTACATGTACAACCAATCATACAACTGGTATATTATAAAGCTAACAAAGTAGATATATACATGTATACATATAACACATTATGCTATAACTAAGCTCATCTGACTTATTACATTCTTAATGTACAGCCTCATAAAAACATAACAATTTACCATGTCTAAGCTAGTTTCCATGACGATACACAAACATATTAATTTAACATGTCTTAGCTAGTTTCCATGACAATACACGAACATATTAATTTAACATGTCTTAGCTAGTTTCCATGACGATACACGAACATATTAATTTAACATGTCTTAGCTAGTTTCCATGACAACACACAAACATTAACAATTAAACATATTCAAAGTAATTTCCATACCATATCAATAACATTACAGTTTACCATGTCCAAGGTTGTTCCCATGACAATTCACAAACATACAAATTTTTCATGTCCAAGTTAGTTTCCATGGCGATTGAAATACAACAATTTACCATGTTCAAGCGTGTTTCCATGATGATATACTAACATAACAATTTACTAAGTCTAAAGTAGTTTCCATAACCATTCATAACAACAATTTACCATGTGAAAGCTAATTTTCATGACAATTCAAAAACATTACAATTTACCATGCCCAAGATATAGGTTTCCATGACAATTAACATCATAACAATCATGACCAATCACCAACTAATATTTCTATAATGATTCAAAACAGCTGTAATGCTAACAATGAAAATGAATAATGAGTAAATTTGTTCCCTTTTATAATGAACAGTTGTTTTTTATGAGTGACAGAACTAATGAGTAATTCAGTTATGTCCCATACAAACACAAATACAAAGACAAAAAAAAAACCAAGTAATATATGTTACAGTGAAGTCAACAGGAATTTTTTCTTAGGACTTTTTCTATTCTATTTAGTCCTTTTTCATTCCTAGTAACGGGGATGGCTCTTGTACCACATGATCAACATTATCATTTGTGTGGGATGATTTTGAAAATGTTTATGTCGCAAATTACCACAAAAACGTCATTATGTCATTTTACAGGAAAAATGTGAACTGATATGTTTCCATATCAAATGGAAATCACTGTTCCGTACAAATGTTAGAGGGTATCATGTGGTACAGCAGTGAACCCCATTATTTGTGTTTTTTCAAACTTTAGAAAAAGTGCTCCTTAAAATACAGGATAAGCAGCATCAGGAAGACAAAATATACCTTACTTTACATATACATTGTGGTTTGTAAATATGTAGAAAACACAAGGTGCTCATAAAAATAAAGGATTTAACAAAAACAAGAAGCCTTAGCCTACAAATAAAAAAATAACAAGGTCATGGAATTGAAAAGAGTGGAAAAATGGTGTTTTATGTCCCAGTCAAGATCCTTCCATCATAGCAAGGAGGTTCGTTCTGGGATGGTGGTTTCCTAAGCATGAAGTTCTGGGATGTTAGAGAAGAACATGGAGAAAGCCACCAACCAATGTCAAGGCAGCTGACATATTCTTTCACACTAGGATCTGCATGACTTGGTTTTGAACCTAGGGGTGAGAGGCACTTGTAATGTGCTCCTTAGACAACTCAACCAAGACCCTTAAAAAGATTAACACAATATAAAATCCTTAACAAAGCATATATAAAAACTTAGAGGTGCAAGAAAAAAAAGAATAAACAAAATCAAGAAGACTTTATGTAACAGTACATATTAATTTATAGATATGTAGTAAACTTAAGGTGCTCAGATAATGAAAGGATTTACAAAAGTACGGACAATGCATTTAAACCCAACAAGACATATAGTTTAGGTTTGTCTAACTCATGACTTATCAGCTTTGGTTTCACTTTTAATGGTAAAATTTAAATCTTAATGACATTATATACTTCAAAATGTATATACAACCATAAAAGTGAAGTTGAAGGTTGTGGAACTCTTCTGTAATGTAAGGTAAGAAAGTTTAAGTGTTCCTACTGTCTTTAAAAAACAAAATAATAGTAACAAATAAAAACACAAGAAGAAACGACAACAATAACTCCTATTATGTTATATATTGTGTAAAAGTTGACCTTGATTTGTATATCTTCGTTTCCATTCCTGGTATATGAAATCACAACTGGCTATTTTTGATAAATTCTTTAAAAAAGTAACCTTTTTCAGAAAATTAGTGAAACAATACTTAAAAAAAGACTATATTTTCACAAATTTTTAAAAAATTTGGTTACTAATGATTATAATTCTGTGAAAAACTAGGTATACACTATTTTGGCAACATATATAGTGTGTGATTACGGATATATATCAAAGATAGCCATGTCACTTCAAAGATAACCATGACAACTATTTGAGCTATTCAATGTATTTGTTGGCAAAACAATAAAAATTTCAATGAACAAAAATAAAAAAGATGAGTATTGCACCATCAAAAGGAATGGTTGACTTTTATAAGTACAAAAATATATTGATCATAAAAGTTACCAAACATGAAAAACAAATTCTTAAACAAAAAGACCACAAAGTTTGTTGAGTGTGATATTGATAAAGGTGACAATAAACAAAAATAAAATAATAATTACCATAAAACAACAGGGGTACTCTGGTAACCATAGAGATGTCACATCAAAATTGTTGCTGAATTAAAGTGAATATCCGTCACATTGTGACAAAATAAATCTGTTCCTCATGGAAATATGATTCAATTGATCATTTTAACTTGTAAATCAGAAAACACAAACTTGGTTAAAAGTTGCTAGGGATAATAAGGATAGGTATGGTTAGATACCTCTGACACTAAATTTGCTTAATACATGTATATATTCAGTCATATGTCATAGATATAATAAGCACTATAACATGTATAAATGCTCCGCTAGGAAAAGTAACTTTAATTTCAGTTTGCACCATTTGTGATACCATAAAACATTAAGCTGCTTAGAAATAGCATCATTTCTATAGGCTTTCTCAACAGCTGCTTAGAAATAGCATCATTTCTATAGGCTTTCTCAACAGCTGCTTAGAAATAGCATCATTTCTATAGGCTTTCTCAACAGCTGCTTAGAAATAGCATCATTTCTATAGGCTTTCTCAACAGCTGCTTAGAAATAGCATCATTTCTATAGGCTTTCTCAACAGCTGCTTAGAAATAGCATCATTTCTATAGGCTTTCTCAACAGCTGCTTAGAAATAGCATCATTTCTATAGGCTTTCTCAACAGCTGCTTAGAAATAGCATCATTTCTATAGGCTTTCACAACAGCTGCTTAGAAATAGCATCATTTCCATAGGTTTTCTCAACAGTGTAACTCCATGTGACTTTTGCCGCCAAATAACACTAAAAATACCAACCAAGAAATGTCTTGTATTAACGTGAGCAACTAGTGACTATCCCACAGGTTTGAGAGTTCCAATGTTGAATTACAGCATGATAATAAATCTCAATGGTGATTTGTTCACCCTGTGTTCCACGTGATTTCCATCAGCATTTCACAGAGCTATTGTTTTCATTGGATGCCATAGCAATTTCAGGGAAAAGCAATATTTTTAATCAACATCCACTGGTTGATCAAATGTTGCCATAGCAATTTCAGGGAAAAGCAATATTTTTAATCAACATCCACTGGTTTATCAAATGTGGTCATAGCAATTTTCCAGAATAGCATTTTTTTCTAAGAATCCAATGAAAACAAAAGCTCTGCACAAATTTAAAGAGTTATCACATAGTATATGGGTATTAATTTGAAAAAAAATATATTTTACATCTGCCCTAAAAATACATGTAAACAAATAAAAAGAAAAAAATAATATTTAAACAATTCATTTTCTTTCATTTCAATAAGATAAAGTAAAACAAATATTATATAAATTGTTCCTTAAATGCTTTATGGACACTTGTGATATACAGTGAAGCCTCGTTATAATGTCCATTGTTATTTTTGCCCGCTCACTTATTGTCACAGTAAAACCTCATCATAATGCCCCTCTAATAACTTTGTTTATCACCATAGTAACTTGGAGTCCTAAAATCTATTTCTTTTATGTTTTCCTTTATGTCTCCCTCAACTAATCCCCATAACCCTTTATAGTGTAATGGCGAGATGGTGAATCAAGGTTGTACTGTACTACAGGTAAGCTGTTAAATGCTCACTTTTAATTTGATAATACAATATGTTTCACTCCATTGTTGACAGATAGAACACAAAATCTAATTTAGGACTGTTAGTCCTTTTCTGTACCGGGGCCATAGAACATAGAATAAGGGAAATAATTTTAAATTTTAAATCAGCCGTGGATGCTTTTTATATCATTTTGGAGCATTGAATGGAGCAATTACCTTTTACACACTTTTTTCAATTGATTTCAATATTTGGGAAAATGTATTTTTCGGAACCTGGGTCATAAAACCATTTTTGGACCCGAGATCAGACTGATTGATAACCCTGTAACAATCCCTGACCCAGGATCAGACTGATTGATAACCCTGTAACAATCCCTGTATAATGTATGATAAATGTAGGTCATATGTTAGCCCTGAGACAAGGTAAAAGAAACATGGTTTTGACTTCAGTGTGAAACAATAAAATGACTGTTTATAATCCGAATGAACAGTGTTTAGTGACAGAATTTAAGTAGTGGCTTAAATTAAAAATTAAAAATTAATATTGAAATTTAAAGCAACTTATTGCTATAAAGTTTGCCTATATACATGTTTATTTGCACAAAAACAAAATAATCTCCAATTAGCGGTTTCAGTTTGAATCAGCAAAGTGTCCTACTTCAGGACAACTGTGAACTTTACCCACTGCTAAATGACTCTGCGGTTTTAAATTAGTTCTATTTGAAAATGGTGGTGGCTGATGAATCGGAGATGATGGCAAGCTCGGAGCTAAGGGAGGTAATAAAATGTCCAGTTTTTCAAATTCCTCTTCCGGTATCATATGTCTGAGTTTGGTAACTGCGTTAAGTAAAGCTTTCCTTTCTATTTCTAGTGTCTTTATGTGAGACTTTAATTTAGATTCCTGTGTTTGTAAGCTGTGGATCGTCATTTCTAGACTCCGCTGATGACTGTGTAAATGTTGAAGTTTCTCGAGAAGTTCTACGTTCTGATGTTTTAAGTTTTGATTGGCATCTTCCAGCTTGTTTATGACGTCGGCCTCGCCTCTCGACGGAGAATACAACATTTCCTCTCGTAACACGTGGTACTCTACTTCATAAGCTTGTAACTGCTTTGATATGTCCATCTCAAACACCTTATTTAGAGTAAAAAATATTTACATTACAGTAAAACCTCATTATAATGCCCCTCGATAACTTTGCCACCTCCCTTATCGCCACACTATTTTGAAGTCTCAAAATCCATTTTGTTTATGTTTTTCTTTATGGTCCTCCCTCGATTTATTGCCAAACCCCTTTATAACGCCAAAATTTGACTGAACAAATGGTGGCGATGAATCAAGGTTTTACTGTACTTTTAAAATAATATTTTTAAAAAACAATTATACAATAAAGAGGAGTAAGTTTATTTTACGCCCCAGTCAGGACTCTATACTTCTATTGAGGTGGTCAGTTCATGGATGGCGGAGGAAACTCAAGTGCCAGAAGAAAACCACAATCGAACCAACAGACTTTCTCACATTAGATCTGTCCAAAGGGGGACCTAGAGGGCTAGAGGCGCTAGTGTCTGTGAAATTAATAGAAAAGATATAAACATGACTATACATTTAGTACAAAGTGTATTACATGTATCAATTAAGTTAACCATATTAATCATGACCTCGTTATTTGTAGTACCTATATCAATACCAAATCTAACCATTAACATTATTCAACTTTACACGATGTTGTACATGACCCTTATCAAGATTTCAATATTGTTGGTGCTATCCCCTGGAAAACTTTAACCAATCACATTGCAGTAGCCTCAATAATAAAGAATGGAACAATCTAGAGGATTAGTTCCGAATTCATTCGGAACATCCTCTGGATGTGAAATGATAAAGGCGACAACTTTTCCTTTTTAGCAGCGTATTACAGCATCTTGAGGAAGAAAGGGAAAGCTCCATACGATTTTGATAAAAATTTCAGAGGTTATGGAGTCTGATGCGATCTACCTATCTAAATTGTCGAATTTTAGGGGAAAATCCCGGGTCATACTTATTTTTTGGGTCAAAAATGCAAAAAATGGATTTTTCAGAAAACAATCAAGTTTAACGCACTCCCGTTGAATAACCGTTCATTGTACGAAAAAGTCGTCCATTGACCGAAAAAAGTTTAAGGTCACGAAAAAAACGGTATTTTTATATTTTTTCTATCTTGTACACAAAATCCACAATAAGTGTTTAAAGTCGACCCTATCATAAAAATAAAAAAAATCCGCGAACCGGCACGTGCAGCCGCTGAATGAATTTTTCCGCATTAAACAGCTTGTTTTCAAACACCACTTCAGTTATCAACTTGAAAATTGGTCAAAATATATTTTACTGTATTAAGAAAACAACGGTATTTTGTATTTTTTCCATTTTATGTAGAAAATCCATAATTAATGTTTAAATTCAACCCTGTCTTCCAATATACAAAAGTCCGCCGAAATGCGCGTGGTAAATCGTACGATTTCAATGACAAGGTCAACAGAGTTCAATGCGTCACTTAACCAATCAGCGTTCGGCATCTCGAGATATCTACACAAGAAGCCATTTTGTTTATAGATCAAACATGACGGTCTACTTGAAAGTGTACATATATGCGATAAACTGACGAATATCTGGGTTGCAAAAGTCTGTTGAGGGTGCGCTTAGAAGAAATAGCAACGTTAGTTCTCCAAGTCAACGGCGGAATATACGGGATCAATAAGCTGGTTATGGAAGATTGATTTTGTCGTGATTGAAGACGATGTCAGGTGAGTCAGAATACAATTTTGCTTGTATGAAAACATCGTATAATAACCAGACAATTGATTATTCTGAGTACTAAGCTGATTACGATTCGAAATCGACGACAAACTCATAGGCAGATCAAGGAATTTGAAAATGGGGGGGGGGGGGTGTCCATGACACGTGCGATTCCAAATCTGCTTATGACAATATGGCCCATAACAAAGTCGGCCCGTAACCAAATTGGCCCATGGTGTAATGTAATTCAAAACATGCGTTCATCATAATATTCCTCCTGGGTGATTTTTCAATATAATTCAATAATTAAAAACCGATTTCTGCCAATTATTAAACACACAGGATTCAGACTTCAAGACAAAGTTCAGGTTCATAATTTAACAAGAAAATTCCCATATGATATATCATATCATAAAATTATTTTATTATAATTTCATTATGAATCTGGCCACTATGATAAAACACTAGTAAATAAGTTTGTTCTTGTTAAATTATAATAATCTATTAATTATAATGTCTGTCTAAAAATCAAATTGAATTGAATATAGGATGATTTTGTTATGGGTCAAAATGTCTCGTAGACACACATATAATTTGCACCTTAATTGAAATAGAGCGCCAGAGGCACGCACCAATGCTATTGGGTCGAGGGACATGTTCCCCCTTACAATTTTGATGTATAATATTCAAAACGACGATATCTCATGAACACCTATCTATCTATCTATCTACTTTTGTGCAGTGCAGCATTCAATTTCTGAATATTATCGCACTGTCGCACTGTGGTGCTTGTGCCAGTCAGATCACACTAGGGTATCCCGATGTGAACATGACTGGCGGCTTATGCATATGTCTGCTTTGTAACTAGCGTGCACTCAGGACAACTTTTAGGTGCTAGCTCACCGAGACAGCAGTTGCAGAGGTTTCTGCCCCACCGGTCCATTATCCTGACACCGGGTAAGTCAGCAGCAATGTGAAATTAAGTAACTTGCTTAAGGTCACAACACGCAGCCCGTCTGGGACTCGAACCCACGACCCTTGGATCGTAAGTCCGTGGCCTTAACCACTCGGCCACATGCTTCCACCTGGGATAAAATTACAAGTAAAATACTAGAAAAGCTCTTGGTCTGCATAAGCTTGCTTATTTTTGAGGACAATAATTCAAATAATCTGCAATCCCCAGGTGAAATTCGGTCATTGTATCCCAAGCCAGTATTACACAATCTGTAGTCAAACATTTTTTCTTTTTTTTTCCAGTCAAGATTGGTGTATTCTTGATGGGCATGTGCTGCTGATTCCAAGAACATTTTATCAGCTTGCCTACTGAACAATGTCCATCTCACTCAGAAAATACAAACTTTCTCATGCTAGCTTCTTCTGAAGTAGGATTCTAACATACCAAGTAGTGAGAGACACTGATATCAAACAAAAACAAACATACCAATCCATGTCTGATTCACAATCCAGAAGCAAAGTAAAAACTTTGGAACTGACAAGTCGGGTTAGACACATGAACTTCCAACTGAGTAAGCATGTGCTTTAGAAAACTTGATCGTCAAGGATCCTTCCACAAGAAAAGTCGGAAGTATCAGCTCACTAGCTGAAATCTAGGTTTTTCAGGTACTCTGGTTTCCTCCACCACCCTATAACTGACTGCATATAAAAAGGAATCTTAAATGGGGTATTAAACAGCATTACTCCTCTCATTTTGAAATACAATTATTATGAACTTTTCTGTAAATGATTTACAGAAAAGTTTATAATATCATGTATCTATGCTTTTGTTTGCAATGTTTGCTGTGATGAATTTTTAATTTTTAATTCTTTATGAATCTTATTTATAATTTAATCAGATAATTTTTTATTTATTTAAATCTTTTTATCGTGCAAAAGAATGTGTTGCTTTGTGGTCCGTTTTAATTTTCTGTTGCAGTTTTTATGGCTCATCAACTCAATCCACCTATCGATAAACAGCTGGTTTGGATGTCAGCAATTTGACAGCCTGAAACAGGATCTTAAAGAATCTTGACTGGGGAAGTATTTAAATATAAAACACCATTACTCCACCCTATCAAGTGATAGAATCTTAACGGGTATAAAGCATCCATACTCAACTTCACCAACTCTTGGTATAAGTGAAAAAATATCTTGTCTGGGAAGTAAAACACCATTTCTAGACTCCCATCATCTCAGAACTGACCGTCTCAATATAAGTGAAAGAATCTAGACCTGGGTGTAAAACACTTTTAATCCATTCCACCATTCCCGAACTGATTGTCTAGAGCAATGTACATGACAAAAGCAAGGTCAAGATTGTAAATGGGTCATGTTTGGTCAATAAGTAGGTCACTTGGTCAAATCATAGAAAAACCTTGTTAACAATCTAGAGTCCATATTTTTTGTCCAATTGTCATATAATTTGTCCAAAATGATGGTCATGACCAAAGCAAGGCCAAGTTTGTATATGGGTCATGTTGGGTCAATATGTAGGTCACTGGGTCAAATCATAGAAAAACCTTGTTAACACTCTTAGAGTCCATATTTTTGTCCAGAACGATGTCCATAACAAAAGCAAGGTCAACTTTGTATATGGATCATGTTGGGTCAATAAGTAGGTCACTGTGTCAAATCATAGAAAAACCTTGTTAACACTCTGGAGTACATATTTACAATGATATTATTTGTCCAATCTTCATATAATTTGTCCAGAATGATGTTCATGACCAAAGCAAGGTCAAGTTGGTATATGGGTCATGTTGGGTCAATAACTAGGTTACTGCTTCAAATTATAAAAAACATTCTAGAGTCCATATGTTTTGTCCAATCTTTATATAATTTGTCCAGAACAATGTTCAGGACAAAAGCTAGGTCAAGTTTATATTTACTAAAAATGAACCCTGTTAACATTAATTGAAAAATGTGTAGAATTTAAATTATTCTCAAGTGAGCGCCCAGAGCCTCATGACCCTCTTGTATATACATACATGTGTATATAGGCATGTATATTGGATTGTTGTCGGTATTTGTACAACATTCATTTTGAGATGTAAATGAAGGTCATGAGTTCATAGGTCAAGGTCATAGATACAAAAAATATTTAAATTGTTAATTATCTGGAAAACCTTAAACTTTTTTTATATGCATGTATATTGGAATATTGTAGGTATTGATACAATGGTCATTTTGCTGTAAAGATGAAGGTCATTGATTGAAAGGTCAAGGTCACAGATGCGCAAGTATACTGAAATGGTTATTTGTCTGGGAAACTATAAACTTTTTGTACAGGCATGTGTATTGGAATACAATGAAAATCCTCTAGATTGTTCCATTCTTTCCCGCGAAACCTCTTAAGGTGTCGCCATACTAGTAACACATACATCAAATTTGATCAGGAACTTATAAAGTAATGAAAATGATAAAAATTCACCAAAATCAGACAGACAATTCAGTAGTCATTGTGACAGACAGTTCAGTAGTCATTGTGACAGACAATTCAGTAGTCATTGTGCAAAATCATTTACTAGCAGCAGACAGTGACATCACAATGATCCCTATGTACTTGTATGATATCAGACTCACCTGGTTTATTACTCGTTCCATCTGAATGATCCCCATTTCTGGGAGGGTTGTCTTTATGAATTCTAACGTCTCTTCAAATGACCTACACTGTAGTATGAGTTCTTTATGGTTCCCTAACAGAACTAGACCAACCTTCAGTAAAACTTCAACTCCTTGCATGAAGAACAAATCTGTAACAATATAAATATAGGATCTTGAATGAGTGATCATACTGATAATATAGTGATTATATTGGATTTATTAAACAAGTTGAATAATTTTTTTAATGTAAAGAGCCTTGTGCAAGTTGCATAAACAATGAGTTTAATAAATTCAATATTACATTAACACAATGTATGATACTAAGATTTTGGTTTTTTTTATAAGAAATTTAATTTTTTGTATCTGTAAAGTGTTTTCTCAGTTATAACAGAACTTCCAAAATAGTTGCAAAACCACAAAACATGAGAGAGAGAGAGAGAGAGAGAGAGAGAGAAAGTGAGAAGTGCTTTCTAGAATATTCTGACTTTTGTTGACAAGTAGAACTTTCTGGAATTTCAATGCTCTTACTTTTAGAGAGAGAGAGAGAGAGAGAGAGAGAGAGAGATCGTCTAGATTTTCATCATATCCTTACCAAATTCTAGCCACAAATCCTAATGGGAACTGTGAGGCAAACAAAGTTAGTAACCATGAGAGAGAGATAGAGAGAGAGAGAGAGAGATGTGGTCTAGATTTTTATCATAGCCTTACCAAATACTCTAGCCACAAATCCTAATGGGAACTGTGAGGCAAACAAAGTCAGAAACCATGAGAGAGAGATAGAGAGAGAGAGAGAGAGATGTGGTCTAGATTTTTATCATAGCCTTACCAAATACTCTAGCCACAAATCCTAATGGGAACTGTGAGGCAAACAAAGTTAGTAACCATGAGAGAGAGAGAGAGAGAGAGAGAGAGAGATCGTCTAGATTTTCATCATAGCCTTACCAAATACTCTAGCCACAAATCCTAATGGGAACTGTGAGGCAAACAAAGTCAGAAACCATGAGAGAGAGAGACAGATAGAGAGAGAGAGAGGTCATCTAGATTTTCATCATATCCTTACCAAATTCTAGCCACAAATCCTAATGGGAACTGTGAGGCAAACAAAGTCAGAAACCATGAGAGAGAGAGACAGATAGAGAGAGAGAGAGAGGTCATCTAGATTTTCATCATATCCTTACCAAATACTCTAGCCACAAATCCTAATGGGAACTGTGAGGCAAACAAAGTCAGAAACCATGAGAGAGAGAGACAGATAGAGAGAGAGAGAGGTCATCTAGATTTTCATCATATCCTTACCAAATTCTAGCCACAAATCCTCATGGGAACTGTGAGGCAAACAAAGTCAGAAACCATGAGAGAGAGATAGGAGAGAGAGAGAGAGGTCATCTAGATTTTCATCATATCCTTACCAAATTCTAGCCACAAATCCTAATGGGAACTGTGAGGCAAACAAAGTTAGAAACCATGAGAGAGAGAGAGAGAGAAACCATGAGAGAGAGAGAGAGAGAGAGAGAGAGAGAGAGAGAGAGAGAGAGATGTCGTCTAGATTTTCATCATATCCTTACCAAATACTCTAGCCACAAATCCTAATGGGAACTGTGAGGCAAACAAAGTTAGTAACCATATGAGAGAGAGAGAGAGAGAGAGAGAGAGAGAGAGAGAGAGAGAGAGAGAGAGATCGTCTAGATTTTCATCGTAGCCTTACCAAATACTCTAGCCACGAATCCTAATGGGAACTGTGAGGCAAACAAAGTTAGGAACCATGGTGTGGCATAGAGGTTAGGTGCAATGTCATACTCCTCAAAATGATCATGTAGATCTTTATAGTTATCATGTATAAGTCTGGTCAGCTGGTACAACTGGATCTGTAATGGCATCATGTTGGGCTGAAACTGCTTCCTTAATCCAAAGTTATACATCATATGTCTCATAGCTTCAAACGATTGAGTTTCTTCCATCTGGAAAAACAGATACAAAAATCAAATTAAAACAATAAAATTCGATGAATTTGGATCCCCCACCAGTACACACTTTCTTATGGTTTTCATTATGTTAAAAGGCCTATAACTGTATTGCAATTAGGACAATGAGCAAGGAACTTCTTTAACGTGTCACAACATCATGACATGAGGCATAATTTTTTATGGTGTCTTTCCAAGGACCCCATGAGTTTCATTTCTAAATGCCTAATGCTTGGCAAAAAACCAGTCATTACCTATTATCAAGTCTTGGTCAGACCCCGGCCGAAAAGGTTCGCACCCAGGACCTCCAATATACCAAGTGAGCACTTTACAAACTGAATTACCGTAGTGGTATACTTCGAGTTATACATGTTTTACTGTACATGTACATAGTCTACTTACATGCATCAACAGTACTCCAGCTATGAAGCTGAGTCCTTGACAATATCCAACATCTTTGTCCAGTAAACTGTAAGCTTTAAGTATGTTATACAAAGCTAACTGACCAGGTCCGAGTTGTGTAGCAAAATATGGATGCCCAGGAAAAGTTCTACCTGTAAATGATGAAACACAGTATAATTAGTACAAGCAAAATCAGTGAATTATGGTCCCTTGTGAGTAGGTCCTTTTTGTGATTTCCACTTATGTTCAAAGGGCAATGACTCCCAGGAATATGAGCAAACCAACTCAAGTTAATGACATGTAAATCTATTAATAATGATGCTTTGCACAATATAGATCTTCATAGTTTTAGAGAAGTACTGCAGACAAGAATTGTCTGAAAGGACAGAAGGATAATATCTCCCTCTTTCTTTGAAAGTTTGGGGGTAATAATTCTACACTGTAGATACAGGCCAATTAACATGAGCACTGGTTTAAATTCAAAATATACTGTTGGGAGTTTTTGATGAACTGACCCAGGACAGCTTATAAATCTGGTGAATTTGAAAGTTTTGTCAAATCATAATGAGATCTTTTGCACTTTACTGCAAACTAGTCGAAGAGGATAAAACAAAATCCTTACCCAAGTCAATTAAAATATTGTGTTGATATTCAGTAAGATCTTTGAGCAGTTCACCATACTCTTTTGATGGTGTTCGTTCATGCATGTCTGGATAATGAAGATGGTGTTGTTCCACTAACAGCCACCAGATGTCACCTCTTCTTTGTTTAGGAACACCTAAAATGATGAATCCAATTATGGTATATCAATTTATTTTCCAATTAAAATATATACATATTGGTGATTTTTACACAAAATGAAAAAGACAATTGCCAAAATAACAATTGTAACGAAATGAGATGCCATTTTAAATGTTTCCCTAAAACAAACCCATACTGGAAAACTCATGTTTTGCAAACCATAAGCATGATAAAAATACCAATATCCAATGGCATATCTATTCCTCCAAAAGAGTTTCATAAATATCTGTGAAATAGTTTTCAACCAAAATAGTTGACACGATGTTGAACAAGAAATGGAGTAATCAGTATCCCCCCCCCCTTTAGTGCATAGGACATAATAACCAGATGAACAACAACAGCTAGTTCATAGAGAGAAATATGATAAGGAAATAACAGTTTGTTAATTTATTTTTGTTTACAGAAAGTTATTGAATTTCGTTGCATGTCTTTCTTTATTATTTATTCCAAGATAGAGAGAGAGAGAGAGAGAGAGAGAGAGAGAGAAGAGAGAGAGAGATACTAATGAGTTTTTTACCTTTATTTACAGAATCTAACAAAGTTTTTGGACTGAATTTAGTGGTATGTCTCTCCTCACTATCCAGCATTTCCTCCCAGGTTTTAGTGACATCCTTCAAACATGGCGTTATTTCCTCATAATCTAGAGACGGTTTCTGCTGAGCTTCATGTTGTCTCGCTACACAATAAATAAAACAGAAAACCATTTAATTATGAGGTATCTCTGACTCCATATTAAACTCAAAACTGAGTTGGTTATTAGAGGCTCTACGAAATTAAGACGAAATCCTGCAAAGATGACATAAAATGAAATCATTAATACATACCACTTCCAATAATATCACTACTGTAAAATTCTCAATTGAGATTAAAATGAGCTTTTCTAAATTTTGGTGAAAATATAATCGTGCCTATCCAACATGATATTTAATCTACCTGGTAATCCATGACAGAAAAAGTCAAGTATTTATAACCAGAATCCATGTTCAACAACAAAAATATTCAAGCATTGTGGAAAACAAAAATACTACCCATCTCAAAATAGATTTTTAAATAACCAGGAAAATGGACAAATGGAAACTGCATATGAAATCATTAATTTCTGTGATGTCCCAATTTTTGTTGTTTTCATTGACACCCATGAATTTATATGTCAATGAAATAGTACCGTTATATAGTATAAACTAACCTTAAGAATTAACCACAAATTACATATTGACAACCCCACAATCTTTGAGCCAAGAATATGGACAACACAAAATAAATGATTTTACAGTAACATGAGTAAGCTCAAGTATTTATCACTGATGATTTAACATCATCAAGATATATTATATACATGTACATATCAACAAAATATAACAATTTGCTAGTTGTATTTAATGTGTGTTTGAGCACATATTGGCTAGCTTTTACACACAGAACAACATTTTGAAACCAAAGAAGAGTGTCTATTCAAAATTCTAACATGACCTGTGTTTTCCTTCATATGAAATGTGAAGAAAGTCGACAAACAATATACCCTTGGCTGTTCCATCTTAATGACACACTGTACCCTGGATTGTGACATAATTTTCATTCATAAAATCATTCATAAAATCATCTCAACAGCCGAATATTTCAATGAACCGTTTTTGCAAATAAATAGCAAAATGTACTTTTGAGAAAAGAATTTGCATGGTTGTTTCTCAATACTTTCGATTTAAGTCATGTTAGAATTAAAACAATCAACAGTTATCCATGGTATATAGCAGAATAATACACAGGTCATCGTTCACATGCTGCAAATATATCACTAAGTGACTTTGTCAATTCGTGAACTCAAGTCTGTGTATTGTTTTTTCTATGATATACCGGGGGTAAATGTTGATTATTTCTCAAATGATAACCTAAAACCATTTAAAACTTAACAAAATGTTAAAAACTTATTTTTAATGTAAAGGTGTAAAAAATAGAAAATGAAAATGATTACAATTATACAGTAAAACCTCAATTCATTGCTACAGATTTGTTCAGTCAAATAGTTATAGTTGAGTTGAGTAATGGTGTTTAACATCCCAGTCAAGAATATTTCACTTATATGGAGACGTCGCCAGCTATAGGTGGAGGTGCAGAAATTTTGCCTGTTTGTTGCACTGATTGCATTATACAGCAAGGTTCTTTAGTGTGCCAAGCCCAACGTGACGGGACTTCATTTATTTTAAGTTCCCATTCGAAAGAACCGTAACTTTCATTCATTTCGTAATGTCCAGTGCTTGGAGAAAGAACAGTCACTACCCACTTTCAAGTCTGGGGTCAAACATGGCCAGAGATCGAACCCACAACCTCCCACTTAAGGAGCAAGCACTCTACCAACTGAGCTACCGCATTAGTTCAAATAAGGATAGTATAAAAGGGTTACCTGGTGAATCATAGAACAAGTGGCAGAGTTCTTGCTCAATTGTTTCTGCCTCATTCAAAATTCAAATTCTTATGTTTTTTTTACAATCAGTTTTCCAATTTTCACAGTTTAGGAAATTTCAGCATTCAAACATTACATTTTGAATTTTCTATTTTTTCCCCCACCATTTTGGCCATTATGATGCATTTCTCACAATTGCAAGGGCACTGGTTCTATTCACAAAAGGGTGGGACTTTAAAATAATGTGGTGATATGGTGGGTGGCATTATAATGAGGTTTTACTGTAAATAATGAATATGCCTTTATAATAATAATAATTACCGGGCAAGTACTAATTACAATGTTTTTAAAACAAAAGACAAAATCCTAATAACCCTTAATGAGTTCTCTAAAACCACATGATAATGATAAAAAACAACCTAATTATGCATGCCATTCATTTAATCTGACAGTGTTTAAAAAATCATAAAGCTTTGAAATAAATCCATATAGTTACCTAGTTAAATAAATAGTGGGTAATAAGATATAAAATTGAGGGTGATAACAGGATAAGTTTACTACAATGTTCTTACCTCGGAATACAACAAGAGAACGTCGACCATATAATACAAAATATCCTGGCATGCAGATACATAAAGGGAGATAATTATTGTCAGGAGGCATGTAGTAAAGGGGAGGTAATTCATAAGGTATGACAATACATCAAACATGGAGACAATATGGATTGAAATGTTTGGAATTATAAATACTGATTATCATTTTTGTAACGGTTGAAGCTTAGTATTTATAACTGTAATGTTTGTAAAAATCATGCAGTACAAATTTTCAAATCACAAGGCTATGTATAACTTCACATAACAAAATGGTAAATGAGGTCAATTATGGGAAATCATGGAACATGGGTATTGTCAAGGGCATGTATTGATAAATCTGAATGTTACATGGTCTTACATAAAGCTGATGTGGTTCACTTGCATATCAAATATTAAATACCATTTAAAATCTGCCCAGAGCTATTGTAATAATTTCTTTTGAATGTAGAAGTCGGCATAAATAGATATTTTCAAATTCGCTGTACAAGGTTTTTTCTTAATTTGAGCTAGTGGCCTACTTTTTGACCCAACATGACCTGTATACAACCTTGACCTAGATTTTGTCAGGAGAATCAATCATGGTGGCCAAGTTTGTTGTAGATTAAGTAATAATTGTGGTCTCTTGAATGTTAACCCCATATTTCTGAAATATGCCGATAGAAGTTTCAATAACCAAGGAACCGTTTAGTTGGTTACATCTTAGTCAAGTCTATTTCACTTATATTGGATGTCATCAGCTATAGTTCAGGTGACTAAAATCCTACCTTTGCAGCGTGTTCAGGGCAATGCACAGCAAGGGTTCTTTTGCATGCTATACTAACATTAAAAACTATGCCAGTTTTTAAAATCTTGCCCAAAAGACACAGGACTCATTTCTAAATGCTGAGTCTTGGTCACACTCAGCCAGGGTTTGAACCGCTTACTTTTCATATTAAAGACAAGTACTCTACCATTACTAAAGGACAATAGCTCTGTACAGATATTACCTGGTATTACATGATAAACTGGCAAACCTCCATCATAGTAATACAAAATACAAATATCTACAATGTTACATATAATTTTATAACAAAATTGCTTAAAACTGGTTATGTATCTTGTTTTATATAAATAATATATATATGGGGAAGGAAATCTAAGTATATTATTATTATAAATTATGATCTAGACTTATCTTACATAAAATTAGACCACAACACTGAAATAAGTTATTATTCAATGTTAATATTAAATATTTTATTCATAAATATTTGCAAATAATTACTGCAATCCTAAATCTAAGAATAGGCAGTAGGAATTTATAAACAAACAATGATGCCAACACCACCAAAATACTTAAATGTTCAAGTTTAATCATCAAATTCAGAACTAAAAGTTCAATCACCAAATTTACAACTTAAGGTTCAAAGTTCAATCACCAAATTTACAACTTAAGGTTCAAAGTTCAATCACCAAATTTACAACTTAAGGTTCAAAGTTCAATCACCAAATTTACAACTTAAGGTTGAACTTCACCAAATTTACAACTTAAGGTTCAAAGTTCAATCACCAAATTTACAACTTAAGGTTCAAAGTTCAATCACCAAATTTAGAACTTAAGGTTCAAAGTTCAAGCACCCAATTCAGAATCAACAAAACAAGCTTGGGAAATGTATACTCCCCACCTTTAACATAAAACAAACAATATTACAAATACCAAGTGTGTGTGTGTGTGGAGGGGTGTTTTATGACAAAATCATAGCAAAAATAGCAGAAAATTTGATACAGGATAAAGACAAGCGATTCAATATTACTTACTACCATTTATATATAAATAAAAGTTGCCAGAACACTAAGAATGAAACTTAGCTCCCAGACCAAAAATGTAAATGATAATAGCTCTTAGATTAAAGTGTATTAAACTCTTTATCACTGTATGTATGGGACAGAAGGGCAGGAATTGAGACTACCTTGGTCAGAGGGCAACAAAGTGACAATAGTTCTATAAACCACATCTGGGGTAACTGAAATGTTCATATGGTATGGTTATGGACATTTTTTAAAAATTTATTTAGTGTTGAATTTCTGGTATATGTAAGTTTATCTTTGTGTGGAAATTTCAAAGTATAGCAAGTAACGTGTGAATGTTATTAAAGCATGCAGCCACATATGTATTATTTAGAAGAGTCTTATGTTTAAATTGTTATGTAACAAGTAACAACAGCAGGACATTAAAACATGAATATTATATTCATTGAAATTACTGTCTGACAAGTCAAAGGAGGACATCAAACATCAATGTGGAAAACTTGAGGTACTAAAATTTTGATGAAATAAAAACATGAATTCAAAAAAACTTGGTATTTTTTTACATGTTACACTACCGTAGTGAAAGTCACAAAAAGGCGTCAAAAATGAATGTGGAAAACTTGAGGTACTATTTGATGGGGCACACTGGTAAGTCACAAGAGGGCATCAAAAAAGAACGAGGAAAACTTGAGATTTTTTTAAGAGTCACACTGGTTAGTCACAAGAGGGTATCAAAAATGAATGTGGAAAACTTTTTTACCAGTCACATGGGGACATCAAACATGAACATGGAAAACTGAAGGTGTTCTAAAAATAATGGCAGGTAAGGATGAGGTGTAAAACCAGAGGCTCAGGATGAGCCTGTATCGCTCACCTGACTAAAATGCTTTTAAAGCAAATTTGTATATATGCTTTTCCAATAGGGTCAAACTGTAAAGTTTGATTCAATTTGCTTCACTAGCTTCATTTATGCTTTTCCCATAGGGTCCAATATTAAGCTATCTTCTGCGCTGGCGGCCATGTTTTTTGGCTGAACAGAAAAATTTTGGCAATCTAAGTAAAGGACATTCTTTACATCATTTCTGTAAAGTTTGGTTAAATTCGCTTCAGTCATTTCTGAGGAGATAGCCAAAAATTCGTTTTTCCCATAGGGTCCAATGTTAAACTATCTTCTGCGCTGGCGGCCATGTTTTTAGGCGGATCAGAAAAATTTTGGAAATCTTTGTGAAGGACCTCCAATACATCATTTCTATAAAGTTTGGTTAAGTTTCCTTCAGTAGTTTCAGAGGAGATAGCCAAAATGTGTTTTTCCCATAGGGTCCCATGTTAAACTATGTTCCCCGCTGGCAGCCATGTTTTTAGGCGGATCAGAAAAATTTCGGCAATCTTTGCAAAAGACCTTCCATACATCATTCCTGTAAAGTTAAATTGAATTTGCTTCAGTCGTTTCAGAGGAGATAGCCGAAATGTGCGTTTTCCCATAGGGCCCAATGTTAAACTTTGTTTGGCCCTGGCGGCCATTTTTTTGGCGGATCAGAAAAATTTGGGCAATCTTAGTAAATGACCTTACAAACATTATTCCTGTAAAGTTTGGTTCAAATTAGCTCAGCAGTTTCAAAGAAGATAGCAAATATATGCTTTTCCCATAGGGTCCAATGTTAAACTATCTTCTGCGCTGGCGGCCATGTTTTTTGACGGATCAGAAAAATTTTGGCAATCCAAATAAAGGACCTTCCTTACACCAT
The DNA here is from genome assembly GCA_021292105.1 of Anadara kagoshimensis. Taxonomy (NCBI): domain Eukaryota; kingdom Metazoa; phylum Mollusca; class Bivalvia; order Arcoida; family Arcidae; genus Anadara; species Anadara kagoshimensis. The sequence continues at coordinate 59,403,546 of CM037873.1, read as the reverse complement.
TCCTGTAAAGTTTGGTTAAATTTGCTTCAGCCATTTCTGAGGAAATCGTTAAAAATGCATTTTTCCCATAGGGTCCAATGTTTAACTATCTTCTGTGCTGGCAGCCATGTTTTTTGGCGGATAAAAAAAATTTCGGCAATCTAAGTAAAGGACCTTCCATACATCATTCCTGTAAAGTTTGGTTAAAATTGCTCCAGTGGTGTCAGAGGAGATAGTCAAAATGTGAAAAGTTTACGGACGGACGACAGACGACGGACGACGACGGACGACGGACGGCGGACGACGGACGACGACGGACGCAAAGTGATGGCAAAAGCTCACATGGCCTTTGGCCAGGTGAGCTAAAAATCAACAAAACAAGCTTGGGAAATGTATACTCCCCACCTTTAACATAAAACAAACAATATTACAAATACCAAGTGTGTGTGTGTGTGGAGGGGTGTTTTATGACAAAATCATAGCAAAAATAGCAGAAAATTTGATGCAGGATAAAGACAAGCGATTCAATATTATTTCCTATCAAAAGTTGCCAGAAAACTAAGAATGAAACTTAGCTCCCAGACCAAAAATGTGAATGATAATAGCTCTTAGATTAAAGTGTATTAAACTCTTTATCACTGTATGTATGGGACAGAAGGGCAGGAATTGATACTGCATTGGTCAAGAGGGTAACAAAGTGACAACAATTATTCTATAAACCACATCTGGGGTAGCTGAAATGTTCATATGGTATGGTTATGGACATTTTTAAAAAATTTATTTAGTGTTGAATTTCTGGTACATGTAAGTTTATCTCTTTGTGTGGAAACAACAAGTATAGCAAGTAACGTGTGAATGTTATTAAAGCATGCAGCCACATATGTATTATTTAGAAGAGTCTTATGTTTAAATTGTTATGTAACAAGTAAACGCAGGGCATTAAAACATGAACATTATATACATTGAAATTACTGTCTGACAAGTCACAAGAGGACATCAAAAATGTATGTGGAAAACTTGCGTTACTAAAACTTTGATGGAACATAAAAACATGAATGCGGAAAAACTTAGTATTTTTTGACATGCTACACTAGTGAAAGTCACAAAAAGGCATCAAAAATGAATGAGGAAATCTTGAGGTACTTTTTGATGGGTCGCACTGGTAAGTCACAAGAGGGCATCAAAAAAGAATGAGAAAAAGTTTTTGACCAGTCACATGGGGACACCAAACATGAACATGGAAAACTGAAGGTGTTCTAAAAAAACAGCAGGTAGGATGAGGTGTAAAAAATTAAGTGAAAATTTTCTCATCATACCTGATTCTAAATGTTCTGTAAACACAACAAATGTATTGTTATTCACTGAGTGTTCAATCTAGGATTTTTAAAAGGGGGTCATTTTCAAATCCACATCTTAAATACCATTATATCAATATTTTTGCATTATGTTATCTTAAATATGGTCAACTAAGGCCTTAACAATGGTGTAATTTGGCAAAATAAGGCTCAATGACCCAATGGTTCCTTCTAGAATAAACACTGAGCAATTTAATTTAAATTATTGTTTTAGTGAAACTAGTGAGATAAATCAATTCTTTAAAACCTTTAATCAACCTGAAGAAACATGAGCTTGGAAGTTGAGTCACAGTGACCTACTTTGAACATAATTGAATATTTTCCAATACAATGATGATATGTAACAGCAAGGGTCAACACTAACACTAGCCCGGGGCAAGAAAAAATTGTGCAGGGCTAGGGAATCTTGTTTTAACAGTAGCCTGACTGGCTAGTAGGTTATCTTATAACAATTGGATCCTATACTCGATACAGAGCTTTTTGTAAGAAAATGTTTCAACAATTCAGTGTTCAATCTTCACACAAGTTTGTATGTGTGACAGTGTTATCATCATGCTGTCATAATATGATGATGATGATGATGATGATGATGATGATGATGATGATGAATTGATGATGATGATGATGATGATGATGATGATGATGATGATGATGATGATGATGATGATGATGATGATGATGATGATGATGATGATGATGGAAGTGGTGGTGGTGGTGGTGGTGGTGGTGGTGGTGGTAATGATGATGATAATGATGATGATGATGGCGACAACGACAATGATGATGAAGATGATATGATGATGATGAAGAAAAGTTCTTCAGAGAAGATATAGGTAGGGCCATCCTAATAGCTCAGCCTTTGCAAGTGGAGCCACTGGTGGGAAAGCAGGGCTAGTCAACTTCAAACGTGGCTAGTGATTTCAAACAACCACTAGACCTGTGGGCTACTGTTGAAAAAAAAAATTAGTGTCAAATCCTGAACAAAGTGTTTAATCCACCAATGAAACTGATCTAAAGAATTGTTTTCACTGGTAATTTAGTTACAAACATCTGTGTTAATATTTATCCATACATCAGATAATTATCTCCACTTGATGCCTCACCTTTGATGTCTTGTTTTTCTTTCTCCATACGTATAAGCAGTAATGTCTGTAGTATTGCCTTCTTCCATAATGATCTGATTTCTTGTTGTGTTAACGTACAACCTCTCACTTCAATCTCTACTTCTGGTTTTTCTAAAATACATTTACAATCATACATACATGACATAGAGATACCATGAGATACACAAAATTTTTAATTTTCAGAACTTCAACTACAGCACAAGATTTCCTGTACAATAAATCTAAGATCCATGCCCCACAAACACTCTATGTCTTAAGGGGTCTTAATGTTTTAGGTGGGTGTGTCAACATCACATGGGGGCCTCAGTGGCCATGTGGACTGAGGGACATGCTTATGGATCAAAGTGTCTCTCACCACCTAGGTTCAAATCATACTTAATCAGATTCTAGTGTGAGAAAGTTTGTCAGTTCGCTTGCTGAAGGTAGGCGGTTTTCTCCCTGTACTCCAGTTTCCTCTACCATCTCATAACTGACTATCTGGGTATAAATGACACAATCTTGACTGGGGCATAAAATACAATTACTCCTGTCCAGTCATCAAATAGGTGTGTCATTATCATAATAGTTCAACTAAACTGAAATATCATATTTGAAATCCAATATCTATTTATGACTATAGATCAACTTCAAAAATAATAACAAGATTGATTGATTGATTAAAAGGTGTTTTACATCCCAGTCAGGAATATTTCACTTATATGGAGACATCACCAGCAATAGGTGAAGTGATAGAAATTCTGACCATTGCCCTGCTTATGGTGCTCTTAGAGCAATGTGTAGGGAGTGTATTTTAACGTCCCACACCTGTTGTGACACAGGGCATCTGTTTTGAAGGTCTCTTCTTAAGGACCCTAGGACATTCATTTCTAAATGCTGAATGTTTGGTGAAAGAATAGTCAATACCAAATTTCAAATCCAGAATTCAAAATAAAAATAATCAAGATGGTGAAAGCTTTTTTAAAAGATCACATTGTTCATGCATGTCATTTTATATACCTTCAACAGCTGGTGTATGTGGTGACCTTACTGGGGTAACAACACGGTTAAATATTGCCTGTCTCCAGGATCCTCGTCGTCCTGGGGTGTAGTTAGGTGTACCATCATGATTGGAAGGAGATTTATGTGAAGAATGATGGTCACGCTTTCCTGAACCACTTCCTGCCAATAAAAACCTGAAAACACAGAAATAATTTTTATAACATCAATATAACATTAAATTTCTGACAGTTAAAATTTTCACCTCAAAATGCAATTGACGGATCGCCGGCCATGCCCACAATGTTCCGACAAAAGCCTGGCATGCTTGAAATGCACGCAAAAAGACTGAAAACTCTGCCTAAATTGTGATATTTAGTGACGTCACTGACACTAGAACGCCATTAGTTGCCATGACGCTGCTTTGGTACTGTGATGGCGGCCAGTGTCGGAACATAAAAAGCGTGGACTGTGATGCGTCAATTCATGACATACACATCAAGTATACAAGTATGAACAATTATCATGGTTATAAATAGACAAAAACTTTAACAAAACTTTAACATTCATTTTAAGGAAACAACAAAATACACATGGATAAAGAATGGGATTTGGTTGGAAATTTGAATTTTTTTTTTTTTTTAAAGATTTCTAAAGACTATCCACATAAAATCAATGAAAAATTAAAACAAAACAATATATAGTAAAACCTCAATTCATCGCCACCATTTGTTCAGTCAAATTTTGGCATTATAAAGGGGTTTGGCGATAAATCGGGGGAGGCGGATAAAGAAAAACATAAACAAAATGGATTTTGGGACTTTAAAATAGTGTGGCGATAAGCGAGGTGGCAAAGTTATCCAGGGGCATTATAACAAGGTTTTACTGTATATTTCTAAGCTTTAATCTTTTGTTTACAAAAACAAATATCCTGAGATTTCTACTCAAAACAGAAGTTTAATTTTAAAATATATATAAACATCTTACCTTATCAAGATAACAAAATTTAAAGGTGCAGGACTTTTTAACAATGACTTATGATAAAAATCCTCGAGTACATCACTAAAAAGTTTTCCAAATAGGGAAAACATTTCTTTGACATTCAGAAAATCCTAACACTCATTACTTGGTTTGATTGTTGATATACCGATACATTTCATATTCCACATAAAGTCTAGTCTATATTGATCCTTACTGTAGTACTGTTTTTACACAATCATATAACAAGTAAACAACTTACACTACACCAAAATATTGGACAAACAACATTGACCTGGTCACTTGACCTTTTATTTAAATATTTTAATTTATTTTGGAAGAGTATATTTATATCTGGATAACATAAATGTTTATTTTGTCTACATAATGGGGAAACACTATACAAAGAGTATATTTGCCCATTAGGTATGTATAAACTGCTAATTCCAACACTACCAAGAAATTAAGTGGAACCTCCTATTTGAGTATTCCTCATGAAAGGCCAAGCAGACAGGTCAATGTTGTGTGCCTACACTCTTTTTAATTACATAAGCTGATTTGGGTGACATATCTACCCCCTAATTAGTGACAACTAAGGTAAAATACCTGTTTTTATCAAAGTGAGTGCTATACTCTACCTGATTAACACCTGTATATTAATATCAAGGTGTTATATCAGACCTAAAGTTAGACAGGTGATAGAGTAAGTATTTGTGTATTACATGGAGGATCTTACATGACTGATTATGTAATATTGAATTTAATAAATAAGTTAAATAAAATGTTATGGAACAAGCCTTGTTTAAAAAGTAAATTTAATTGGCCGAGATATTAATTAAAATGATACAGAAAATTTGTTTTCATAAATTATTAAAATATATTTTTAGAATAATATACATGTTTGATCTATAGTGCCAGATCAGGCTCCAACTTCACAACTATGATTTTCCTTAAGTTTAGTCAGGCAAATTTTGACAATCTTGAACTTCAAATAAAAGTTTTTAACAATATTGAAATATAGATGTAATAATTTAACCTTCAAAATGACACCTTAAATTCACGAAATCATATTTTGAAAACTAACAATTTTTTTATTTTTTTTCATTTTTTTGTCAAATTTGCCAGATTTATGTATAGGAAAGTATTATTAGTTAAATGATTGTGAAACTGCATGCCAGGGGCCAGGACATCTTTACTGGGAAAATAAGCAATCTAATGTTAAGCTATCTATCAAAGGGAGGTAACTCACATTTGTTTCATTGGACTATTTGTACTGGATCTCCTGGAAGCATGCTCTTTGAAGTCGACTGTGTGTGGAGTCTTGTCTAGATGTCCGGTATCACTGTATCGAGATGCTAACCTTGGGTCCGGAATGGCTCCAACTGTGGAACTCCGAGGTCGACCTGGTTGAGGTGACGACGGGGGACTAGGAAAGTGAAATGACGTGTCTTTAATCGGAAATGCTGGCGACGGTAACGGAGAAGCTTCTGGTGTAGACGTGGCCGAGGAATCCTGTTAAATTAAAATGTTTTATATATATATATAGATATATATATACTTAGCTGTAAATAATTTTCTAAAGTTTCTAAAACTTGATGTGTTCAGGTTATAGATAAAGTTTCAGGCTTCTATGCTTCATGACAAGATGTTTAAAGTTTGCTTTATCTTTGTTTCAATAAAGTATTTGCCATCGACTATACTTTGCAACTTCATAAAGACATTGCTTCACCTGCTGACATGATGACATCAGGTGTCAAATGCTCTCGTTGACTGACAGGAGATGATCCATTTTTATGAGAAGGTGTACCAAGATTGTATTTCAAAATTGTTTTCAAATTCATGTGGATAATGTGAGAAGGCAATAAAATTAATTTTTATAAATATTGTAAACATAAGAAATAAGGTAATTTTCCAAAGTCTTTATGAACTTGCAAAGTATAATGGGCTGTCTCAAATTTTTGCACAAAAGGCTAATAAATGAGAAACAATATAGGCATAGAATATATGTTTTTCCTACAGATAAGTAGCGTTAATCCTAGATTAAGTAACTTAATCCTAGATTAAGTTAATAATGTGACTCAGGCATTCCATAGATATGCAGTTTCACACCTTGTCAAGATCCTTTCACTTATATCAAAGCAATAGGTTTATAGATGATGGAGGAAACCAGAGTGGCCAGAGAAAAACACAGACCTCTGGCAAGAGAACTGACAAACTTTCTTACACAAGATCTTTCCCAAGTGAGATTCTAAACTAGGCCATTAAAGGCACTGTGATCCATAAAGCCAGCACTTAGATCACTTGAAGACTGAAGCTCTCACTCAGGTCATTGAGTAGGCAAAAAAGAAAAAAATATAAATAGATAATATATACAAACATATTACATTTACATACATCATAAGAACGAGTCCAGCTACTTTCACTATCTGTTGTACCACTTCTGTTTCTAAATGCTTCCTTATGTTCCTCTTTCTTACGGTTCTGAAAACAAAATATCAACAGTACATAAATCAGAAATCTAAACAAAATAGTGTATCACCACAGTAAAACCTAATTAAAAAGCCCCATCCATAACTTTGCTGACTTGCTTATCCCTACCACTCAATAACTCCCACATCACTTCTCACTACAGTAAAACCTACCATAAAATGCAACTCCATAATTGCCACTTTGCTTATTGCTACATTTATTGTAAAACCTTATTATAATACCCGGTACTTCTAGATAACTTTGTCACCTCACTTATTGCCACAGAACAGTAAAACCTCATTATAATGCCACTCAATAACTTTGCCACCTCTCTTGTTGTTGGAGGTACATTTGTTGGTGGTTGGAAACACAAAATACAAACTGGAAAATGCAACTGTTCACGAAATTGTGGAAAATGGAGTTATAGTGTTAAATGTCTTTCACATGAAGTGGACATTCAATTCAGGGCTGATGGAGGAAGACAGAACACCAAAAGAAACCCACCTACTTTCAGGACATGAACTGACAAACTTTCTCTTATTAGAATCTAGTCCAGTGGAATTTGAAACTCTGTGGTGAGAGGTGTGGTACATAAGCTGACATCTTAGACCACTTGGTCACCAAGGTTCATGGAACTGACAAAAACTCATCATGTTATAAGTATAATAATACAGTACATATGTTTATCTAAGTACTTACCCTCGATAATAAAGTTTCAAATGATGTTGCTAGACTTTTCTTACATTTATTTTTCAAACTATCAAATGCTGAAGATGCTTTGGTAACCTTGCTTTCTAGAATGTTAAACTGAAATACAAAACAAGAATGTCTGACTTTCCTTGCCTTATGATAAATAGTGTAAACATGTCAAAAATCAAGGACAGCAGTTAACACTTAAAATATCTCCTCTCATCTTAATGATGAAGTACATGTTTGTGTAAAGTTTAAAACTTTCTAAACTAAACTAAACTAGAGCAAGCAATCTCTTGAGAGACAATTACCCTCCCCAAGTCCCCAACATTCCTGAGTTGTTATTTTTAAGATTTCACCTTGTGACCTTGAACCTTGACCTATAAACATCTAAATTTGGTATACACCATACCATCCAATGTTGGTTTACATTTGTTCCAAGTTTAATCAAAATCCATCCATATACATGAAAGATATCAAGCAGACACAACATTGGGACAGATTACCAAATGACCAGACAGACAAAAGGATGGACTGACAGACAGGGAAATTCCTATACAACCCCCTTAACTTTGTTTGCAAAGCGTACAATAAAATGAAGTTATCAGAATCCCCTAAAAATTTAAGATTTGACACCATGACCTTGACCTTTGACAGCTTCATTTTGGAACAAAAAATAGCTCAAGATTAAAGGCTTTTGTATACAGTGCTGAAGCAAATCAAGATTGAATCAAAAGCTTAAAGCTGGGGAAAAGACCTGAAGGGTTAGCATATATTTTGTACACTGATTAAAAAATGAAATAAAATATTGACAGACTAGAGATAAAATAAAGATCAAAACTATAAATATTTCTAGTACCTCAGTTTTAAATGTATTTTTATTATGATCAGATATATGAGTATGGTCCCGTTGGCGACCTTCACACAGCTTACGTAATCCAATCATCATGACCTCTACAGTCTCCTCATAGCTCTGCGGGTTTTCTGCCTGTAATGTACAAGAGGATTTAATCTTAATAAACATATATTTTATTAGTTTGCCCTAAAAACAATGTACAGTAACCAGTAAATTGGGAGAATGCTCACTCTTAAGTGGAAAGTCTGGGTTTGATTCCAAGCTGAGCCAAACCCTGAGATCGGCTTTACAACAACCAGTTCGTTATCTCAGTTGGCAGAATGCTCACTCTGTAAATGTGAAGTCATGGCTTGATTTTCAGTCTGGTCAAAACCAGAAATTGAAAATGATGACTGCGTTTTCTTAATACTGAACATTTTGATATCAAAATCAAACAGCCCTTTAAGTCAAAACCTAAAGACCTATGTTGGTAATTAAGACACACAAGATAATCTTTACTGCCTGCCAAAGTGTATATAAAATGAAAATGTAGCTGTCATCAGTTTTAATGTAAATTTTGTTTTTATCTTGGAAATCTATAAATATCTTTTAAATAACACATGCTGATTTCTAGACAATTGTGCTGTTTTATATGATTTAATGGAGTTCAAGAAATTTTGTAAAGGATTATGCATCAATATATATATATATATACTAAATAAATCATTTATGGCCTGTAATGTCAAGAAATCTCAGAAAATTCATCAATCCACAGGCTTGGTAATCATCAAAATATGTCAGTTTTAATAAACTGTATAATGCGAAATACTCACAGGTTTCATGGTTTAACATTTAGAAACATGTTTGTGTGTACTTACTTTCATGGTTGATGAGCTGGCCCCAGTTTCACAATCATTCCTTAGCTAAGATTTTCCTTAACTTTATTCTTGCAAAATTTCAAATTTTCATTACTTTGTTTATTTGAAAGATATTTAGAAATTTATGGTGTTATTTTTAAGATCAAACAATTGCATTTAGTTTTGACAAAAATATTCATCAGTAGTTCCAAAAAGGGATTTGCTAAATTTTCCTTAAGGAATGATTGTGAAACCGGGGCCTGGTAGATAAGCCCATTTGTATTTTTTTAACATGAAGAAAACATAGCAGTGTATTTATTTTCTTTGTTGAGACTCGATTGTGAAAATCAAAAATGTTAATACATCTGGAATATTTCATGTTATAGGGTATATAAATTCATGTTAGTTGAACCTTGACAGAGACATAGATGTAACTAACCTTTACAATAGCTAAAATTTCATGAGCATCTCTATCTGGTAAATTGTGTAATCTTTTTGTTATTAACTCATAAGCTTCCTGTGGCTTTAGACCTGAAAAACAAACAACACAATGTTAATAGACATGTATGCACTACCTCGTCCATATAAACTGACCAAGTGACAGCAGTCTTAAGGTACAGAGGCTTAAATAGTAAAAGAATAGTAATTAGTAAAGCTGAAAAGGAACACCAATGCTAACCTCCTTCAAACCAGACTGGCACTTATCTTATCTTATCCTCTTGCTCAGTCTGTTTCATTCACTTCTAGTTGTAAGCGTCCTCTGTAGCGGCCACATGTGGCCTACTCTTTTTTTAACTCTACAGAGGTGTCTTTAGCATGCACTGAGACACGGGACCTCAGTTTTGAGTCTCATTCGAAAGACTATTCTGGTACTTAGCTTCTTACGGCGCTAGTGTGGACAGATGAAAATCATCTCAGAAAATTTCAAGTCCTGGGTGAGGTTACAACCCACAACCCTTGACTTCCAAAGCCAGTGACAGTACCACTCAGCCATGTCCGCCCATAATGTCATGTCTACTCACATTTCAATAACCCCTTGTATAAATGCAATTTCACATTACAATATAAACCCATGACAAAATCATTTGAATTGTTATTTATGGATGGGAGTGTAATATCAAAACTGGAAACAATGTCTTGATGTCAAATTATATACATGTATATAGTAAACACTAAACCAATGAAAATTATTACAATATATGTAATCAAATAAATGGCTGATCAAGGCCCTAACAAAGTTTTATGGCCGTCATCACAATATTGTTGATAAGTATGATGTCTCTATATCAAAAATTACCCTGGATATATTTGACATTAGAAAGTTCCATGTTCCTTTTATTCTCAATTTTAATTTCACACATGGCAGGCGTTAGCTAGATAACCAGGAGGTGTGTACCCTTAGGGAACACCCAACCTCACTTCCCTGATGGAAGTTCATGTGTGCAACTTAATTTGTCAGTTTTAAATATTTACTTTGGTTTCAAATTGACGTATCACTGGCCATGTCTTTTATGTTCCAACACTGGCCACTACCACTACACCAAAGCAGCATCACAGCAACTAATGACATACTAGTGTCAGTGACGTCATTAAAATCACAGTTCAGGTCAAGTTTTTATTCATTTTGTGTTTTATTCAAGCATGCTGGGCCTTTGTCGGAACATTGTGGGCGTGGCTGACGATCTGTCAATTGTGGTTTGGACATGGATTAATATGTTTCTGCTTCATATCATAAAAGGTCTATTTTTTCATTGTTGTAGATGTCTGACAAACATTGTATTTTTAAGGCAATAGACATGATAGAGACAGTACTGGCTGATGAAAACATCAATAAATCTAGAAGGTTTATTTGTATATGGTAGATCTTTACATCATACCAAGTTTTATATATAAACTGTCACTTACACACCTCTATTAATACATTTTTTTAATTCTATTACAAATGTACAAAGAAAACTGATCAAATTTAAGAATGTATAATATCGTATATAAAACAATTGGATTTTTTATCAAACGAATAAAAACTACATGATTACTATATTAAGCTAGCACTTTATCAGATTAATCCATTTTCTGATGAATTACAGCTAATCATTAATTTTTTATATCAATCAGACTGTAAGCTTTTGATTGGTTAACAAGATATGTCTAACTTCCCCTGGAGCAGTAACAGGGAGTCTGGTCTGTGTCAAATCTCACAGATATAACATCTGATGAGGTTTGTCATACAATGTCAATGCAGAACTTGAAAATGTAGCAGTTAAAACAGTGTAAATTGACGTCACTTCTCCCAACTGCTCTTTACTCATGTTATTTGAACTTGTATATAAAAGCCACATGCCAATAAATGTCACTTTTACTGATCTCCCCTGGGTGGCTTTGATGTAAAGAGGTTTGACTGTATTTAGATACAGAGTTTTTAACATGTTTTTGTTCTAAAAGACAAGGAGGAGTGGAGCTGGGTGATTTAAGTTTTACACTTCAGTTAGGACTCTTTTACTTATATCAAGGCAATCAGTTCTGGGATGGTTGAGGAAACCAGAGTTCCTAGAGAAAACTACCAACCTTTGGCAAGCGAACTTACAAACTTTCTCACACTTAGCTCTGACCTGAGAGGGATTCTAACCTTGGTAGTGAGAGGCACTGTGATCTGAAAGCCTGTGCTTTAGACCACTTGGCTATCAAGGCCCCTAAAAGATAAGTATAACTTGAAATATAAGTTCATCATGAAACATACTACCAGTAATATTGTATACACAAATTGCTAATAACAATTAGATGACAACACCTGGATGGCAACACCTAGATGACAACACCTGGATGACAACACCTGGATCACAACACCTGGATCACAACACCTAGATTACAACACCTAGATTACAATACTGGAAATCAGTGTTTTCTATAAGAGGTGGCAACAGGCAGAACTGACTGTCTAAACTCCAAATTGGCCAGTTAGAGTTTATAAAATGGCCTTCAGAATACCTGAAAACCCTTTTCTGCCTAAGCCTGTTGAATCGTTTTCTCCCTAGCCTGTTGAGTTAGTCAATCTACCTCCTGCTACAAATTTTAGGGAAATCACTGGGAAATACAGTATACTCCAATATTTTGTGTCCCTTGTGTAGAGATGATATAAAGATTTAGGTATTTACCATTGATTTCCTGACAAAGACGGTGAAGTTGATGTAGTGGACACATAATACAGATCTGTTGTCGGTTTTGTTCATACGCTGACTGAAATGACATCTTTAGAACCGCCATTATCTCATCAACCTAGACAAATAATGCAAATATATATAATATACACAGTATAAAATGATGAACAGTATTAATGAAGACATAATAAAATTGTGTTGTGAAGAGGATAAGTGTCTCTCCTGATTAATATGGCGGTTTGATGGCCAAGTGGTTAAGTTGCTAATTTTCAAGCCAAAAATGTCTTTTCACTTTTTGTTTGATTAAGTTTGATCAAATTCAAAGATATGGAGCAGAAATGATATTATGATGAATGACCAGACGGACAAGGTGATTCTTATATACCCCTATACTTTATTTGTGGGGGGTATAATGACATAAACAGAAACACTGCAAATGATTACAATCAAACTGCAACATCTCACAGTTTGATTAAAAAACATTGATTTCATTTGATTATCCCGTGAGATTATAAAACTATAACTGATATTATCATTTACCAAACGATAAAAAAAAAAAAAACAAAAAAAAACCCAATTTGTCTAGGTGTTTTAAATCATGCAAAGCTGAAACACTAAAATGTGCTAAAATTTATCGTAATATGATATGAATTAATTGAGCCAAACATTAATCAGGTGTTAAATTTTTCAAGTTTTAAGTATTGATTGTTGACAATAACAGGAGGACTAGAGTGTAACTGTCATGATGTATATAATATATAGTAAGGTCTGAATTGGATTCTATTACTAACATGATTAACTCCATGTACATAGTAGTAAGAGATCCAATCAGAATTTCATTTTCATTTTCTGATTTCAGATTGCACAGCTCTTTTTTTCATTAAAACATAAAAAGTCTTGATAAAGGTGTGCACTACTTCTTTATTTAAATATGAAAATCTTTCTTTGAGTGATAACAAGGTTACCGTATATTTTTAAATGGCATTTTACAACACATCATGAATATTTCATTTATATTGAAGCAGTCATTTCAGGAATGGTGGAGAATACCAGAGTGCCCAGAGAAAACCAATTATCACCAACCTTTGGCAAGCTAATTAGCAAACTTTCTCACACTAGGACATGTAGGATAAGTCCTGGGTTGGATTTGAACCAAGACAGTGAGAGGTACCATGATCCTTAAGCATGCTTTAGACCACTTGGCCATCGAGGCCCCCAATATTGTTAATACAGTTAACAAAGATAAGAGCATAAAAAACAATTAATACTCTACTCTCACTCGTCTGTAATACAGAGTTATGTTCGCATACAGTGTGTGGATACTCAAACCCAGGATAAATATAAAAACCTTGTATATATATATATCAAGGCTAAATGAATCTATAATATAATACAAATAACAAACTTTACACCAGTAATATAAATCATTACTAATATTCTAACATGATTTGTTGCTACTGCTTGAAAACCCAGAATGTAAGTCACCCCAAGCAGCTTAACAACCATTATTAACCTTATCATGCTTATAGTAAATCAGATATCCAAATTATCACAATGTTCTGTATGTAAAAAATAACAGTGTATTTTTCTAAGAGAAATGACGATAATTTCATTTTTTCAGCCTAAATGATAATAATTTGATTTTTTCAGGCTCAAATGGATATAATTTTATTTTTCAGCTAAAATGGCAACAATTTAATTTTTTCAGCCTAAATAGCGATAATTCAATCTATCGAGAAAACGTAAAGTAACACACACACAAACTGTATATAACAGAATTTCACATCAATAAATCTATGTTCGGTACACGAACTACGTATTATCAAGGGGATCTTATATGGATTTAATGGTATAGAATGAAGTTATGTGGACTCAAATATGTCCAAATCACTTGGATAATGGTTAGATGAACTCTTATACTAACTCGATCGGTAAATTGTTCTCAATGGTTAAATGAACTCTTATGCTGTATCAATTGGCAAACTGGTTTGAATTACAGTGAAACCTCTATAAAAATAAAGATCACCCAAGGGAACTAAGAAATATGGACTTTATTGGTCCCAGATATATGCCAGTCTTGCTCTTAGAATGGTCCTATATTGTTATTTCAGACCAAAAATACCTTTAATCTCTTTGTAGGAAACCCTGTGTGTCTTCAGTGGTTTATACAGTCACAGACACTTGATACAGTAAAAAGAAAAAAGAAAAGAAATTCCATGTCTCTAGGATATAGACATAGGATGATTTTTTTACTGCATCAAGCAACTGTGACCACAGTGCCTCTCATTACATAAGTATAAATTACCACTAGGGTAGAGCTTGGGTAGTATGAAAAAGTCAAAAATGGATGGTTTTCTCCAGTAACATCAGCTTCCTCCACAATTCCAGAACCATTTTGACACAAGTGACGGAATCTCGACTGGAACCTTGGGTAATCAAACACCCCTAACTTACTCCTCTTCAATCAACTTTTTTCCTTTTGATATTAATTCAATTTCGTATGCAATTAAAATGAGTATCTACACATGATTAATGCACACACTGATATATGGTTAATAGGATCGTGAGGATTGTTTATAAAGCAAGAAATTCAAGGCTTGGACAGGAGGAAAAATATACAGCCAAAATAACCACCAAACTGGTATTATGTCTGCATGTTGTCTGAAGCCAATTTACAGGCGGATGATTGGGCTGAAATGCTGACTTTAATTAACAACCCCTGTAATGATCACCACATGATTTGATTTACACTCCAGATCTTAGTATTATAAAGTCAGTTCGCTAGCTGAAGGTCGGTGGTATTCTCTAGGATTCAAGTTTCCTCCAAAGAAGAAACATTCTCTTGACAGGATTGAACCCACAACACTTTGATTTGGAGTCAGATACTTTAACCATCTGAGCTAGATACTTCTACATTAAATGTTATAAGACTAGTCTTGACAGCCAGGCCAAACACTGCCTCTTAGTTCTTATTTTGACCCTCAAGTCTTGACAGCCAGGCCAAACAATGTCACTTGGGTCTTATCTTGACCCTTAAGTCTTGACAACCAGGCCAAACACTGCCTCTTAGTTCTTATTTTGACCCTCAAGTCTTGAAAGCCAGGCCAAACAATGTCACTTGGGTCTTATCTTGACCCTTAAGTCTTGACTGCCAGGCCAAACATTGTCACAAATGTTCTTATCTTGGCCCTTCAGTCTTGACTACCAGGCCAAACAATGTCACTTGGGTTTTATCTTGACCCTTAAGTCTTGACTGCCAGGCCAAACATTGTTACAAATGTTCTTATCTTGGCCCTTCAGTCTTGAAAACCAGGCCAAACAATGTCACTTGGGTCTTATCTTGACCCTTAAGTCTTGACTGCCAGGCCAAACATTGTCACAAAGTTCTTATCTTGGCCCTTAAGTCTTGACTACCAGGTCAAACAATGTCCCTTAGTTTTCTAGATCTAGACTCTTTGTTTTTCCCTAAGTTCTAGATATAGACTCTTTGTTTTTTTAATTACTATGAATGACTTATACATTCCTGATTTTAGTCACAAAATCAATATTTTCATCATCATTTTTTATGTTACCATGACAACACTATAACAAAGAAGTTTCAATGTTAGATTGCTATCTGTCATATCACAATTACTGTAAATCACTCCTATTTCATGTATTTTGCAACAAGTATTTTTTTAATATGAACCTATTTTGCGACATAAACTTTCACGATTTTTGGTCGACGATCCAATTACGAGTAAACATGTTACATGTGAATGTATATAATCATATATAATTATTTATTATTTATTACTGTTAAAATTCTATTTTTGTTTTTTATTATTTATAAGTACTCAGTAAATATAATGACAATCAGGTGCTTGTAATAAAGATGTGATTTATAGTGCGGGTATCACAAAGATCTATATATGAAATAATTTTATTTAAAATCACGTTTTAACCAAACATTAAATGCAAACATGTACACTAGTGTACTTCCTCCTTCCTTCCTTTTATAAATACAGGCTACATTTAATAAATCAAAACTTCTCTCTCTCTCTCTCTGAGACTCTCTTTTTTTCACTCTCCAGGGCTCCAAGTAGCGAGTAAATTACTCGCATATGCGACTAAAAATCAGATATGGCTAGTAAATTTCTGATGCACTCGCCAAACGGCGATCAATAAATACAGAGGCTGCGACCGAAAATTTATTTTTTGTACTGAAAAGATTGTTTTATAACCAGGAGATGATCATGTAAACATCGTTTTTAGCCAAAAGATGATCATCAGTAGGATAGCCAACCCGGCCAGCGCATTGATTCATCAAACAAAATTTCACGCGCAGACAAAGTGAAAATATTGTCAAAAATTTGAATTCACTCGAGGCGGTAAAATTACATAATATTTATTTCACTGCGAGTTTTTAATACTATTTGTAGTATTTTATCGTCTTTTGAGGACAAAAGTAAGTCATTAAAGACGATTTTTATCAAAGTCGGTGAGAATTTAACAATTTAAATCGTAATTGAATGTTAGGCACCGGCGAAAAATTGAAAATTGAAACTTTAAAAAATATCATTCTGTGTACGCAGTTCCTCATGCACCAAAGATGTTTTTACATGAACGGAAAGAACTTTTTTCACGGTTATTTTGATGTATAATTTGTCAAATAATTTTCTTTACACAAAAAACGTACCAGTTTCAAATGTCGAAAAAATCGATGACATTGCCGGATTCTCGATCATGGGCCGCCCCCTTTCCGGCTAATTTGACACAGAAAAAATGCTAAGACAGCTTCCTTATTGTATGTAATGTATAAATTTGATAATCGAGAGACGCTGTGGAGATATTTTTGTTGAAATAAAGTAAGTTTTTCCTTAAAAATATTGTATTTTCACTCCATTTCTCGTCTAATCTGCCGATTTTTTGGAACTACTTCCAGTCGGACATATTTGATTAGCATTCGTCCCGCTTCGATCACAATTTTAGCATGCAGAAAATGTCATCGTGTATTTTGGACAAAATAGTCAAGCTTTTTTGCCTTATTTGTCATGTATGATCGATCTGCATGGCTGTCGAACACATTAGATACGCATGTGTTCTAATTTTACCCATATGGACTCGGGATCTGTACCAATACAGTGTACAGTGCAACCTGCTCATGTAGGGCTAGTTAGGGACTCAGAATTACTGAAAATTACCAACTGATTTTGCTTTGCTGGCAAAATATAAACAGGACCTGTCTGTCATATCAGTACATATCATTGGATAAATAAGCTAACATCATTAAAGAGGGTTAGACTGGATTTTTCTTTATGAAATATTTCCCAAAATGAGGAAACATCTCCCATGTTAGTTTAGCCAGAGTCAACACAACATTGGTCTTTATTATTTAAATTTTTGTTTCTGTTCTGATGCCAATAACCCCGGCATTATTATTTTAGTACAATTTAGACATGAAAAGTTGATTATTTTGCTTCATTAAAAGTTTTAAGTCAACTTGACATAGCACAAATAACATTTAAAATAGACTATGTGGAAGTAGGAAATAGGAAAAGTGAATACCAATCATGTGGATTTCATTTGACTTGGTTAAAAATTTAACTCCATATTATAATGATTAAATACAGATCTGTAAAATATTTAGGAATTTCAGTAATTTCTGTAAAATTGTAAAATTCTATAAATAAATATCACCTTCTTTCAGGAAAATTCATGGAACTGGTTTGATAATAACATTAAGAAATAAGTTGATGCAAATGCAGTGAAATTCATGACACAGTGTATCCAAATGGGCATTATTAGTTTGAAGAATTCAAAATAATTGTAACACACTAGGCCTATTCCAGATTTATTGATTTATCAGTTAAATTTAGAATTGATTGGTTGGTATACACACCCATTCAAGATTATTTCAATTATAATCAGGTAAATGAGATTAAGGGAAATAGGTACAGGGATGAAGATTTGCAGGGGCCCAGTAGCCAATGGCTTCTAAAATCGAGTGTGGGTCACTTAATGTTTACACATTTAAGCCATTTATTACTGTTACAAATTCTTTTATGAAGTGAGCTGGCCCCAAACTCAAAATAGTTAGGCTTCATCCCTGAGGTAAAACACACCCCTCAACAAGAGAACTGGCAAACTTTCTGACATAGTAAGATTTTAACCTATGCTGTTACCTGTATGCTACACTTCAGACAAGGGTGCATGAAAAGCATTTCATGTGGTGAAAAAGAGGTATTCAGTAGAAAGCATTCAATTCATAAATGTGTAATGGTATATAATTCCCAGTATGTTAAGGATATTGATATGTGTTGATTTTTTAATTCTATATAAAATGAAACATTCATAAATGTCTGATGATATCTAATTCCTAGTGTATTAAAGATATTGTTATGTTTTAATTTTACATGAAATGAGACATTCAACATTATTACAATTTACAAAGTTGGTTTAGTCACACATAATGCATTTTTCTTTGAAAAATGTTCCATTATGTGTAAACAGTAATAACCATGAGTGTTCATTCTAGGATTTTTTCAGATGGGTTCATTTCTAATAAAATTCCTCTAATAACAAGTTGAATAACATCAATAATTTTGCATACATCTAATGTTTGATGTGACTTGTAGTCTTTTAGGCTGATGTAAAAGCTTTTGTAATGAAGTATTTAAAAGTTTCATATAATGTAGCTTTTATATGACAATGCTATCAAATATTTTGAACTTGCATTTGAAATCTAATTTCAAATGTGGCCACTATGGCCTTTACAATGGTGCCATTTGGCAAAATAAAGGATCAACAGCCCCTTTCTAGAATGAACACTGCCATATGATCCCATAGTTTTTGATTTATTTGTAAATGATTTATCTATTTATCACAGCCAGAACAACTAGAAAGTACCTGTCCCCCATAAAATCACCTGTTTGTTAGTTTCTAAATTAAATTTGATAATTTAGACAATTTTAGTCCTTTTAAATGCTATTATGGCCCACTTGTCATTCATTTAACAAACAACAATATGACAAAATTTCTAACTATCTGCCTGTTCATAATTTTTAACTTTTTAGTAATTCAATATCTTTTATTTTTTAAATGTTAATTTTGTTCATATAAAAATATTTGTTTTATTTTTCCAAAAAATATCTGAGGTTACTTTCCATGGTACCCATGCCACATTTCATGTTAGTACCTTGAGGAAAGACAAAATGCAACTTATTTGATCTCTTTTTATGTATTTACCCTATTTATCATCACTAACCTGCTCAACATACTGTGTCCCAGCTCTAACTTATTTCTCTGTAAATTTCTGATTTATTTATTTATTTATTTATTTATTATCATCTCTAACCTGCTAGACATTTTGTAACCTGCTCAACATACTGTGTCCCAGCTCTAACTTATTTCTCTGTAGAATTTGATTTATTTATTTATTTATTTATTTATTTATTTATTAACTGCTGACATATTGTGTCCCAGCTCTAACTTATTTCTCTTAATTTCTTATTTATTTATTTATTTATTTATTAACTGCTGACATATTGTGTCCCAGTTCTAACTTATTTCTCTGAACAATTTCTGATTTTTTTTATTTATTTATTTATTTATTTATTTATTATTTATTTATTTATTTATTATCACCTAACCTGCTAGACATTTTGTAACCTGCTCAACATACTGTGTCCCAGCTCTAACTTATTTCTCTGTAGAATTCTGATTATTTATTTATTTATTTATTTATTTATTTATCATTTTTTTTTTTAATGTAGGCCCTATTTATTTATTCCTGTTGGGGTCCTAAAGTATCTCCATCAACAAACACATGTCATATGATGTGTGCCAGATGAGGATGCCTGTTGCAAAAAAAAATCGATAAATACAGTACAGACCTGTACAAAGTTTAGCACCAGCTAACGAATTAGTGCCGACAGCCCATATTGGTTCCTCGTTTGGTGTTTATATCGACAGCAGTTGCCATCTATCTCTCGCAGCTTTTCGACCGCTACCTTTCCATACCTTAGGCACTCGGCAGTCGAGCTTTGACTTTTTTGGTTAGCTTAGTGTTAAACTTTCGACAGGTCTGTACTGTACATTGCGTGTACTGTGTATACAGTAGACAGTTGACCTATATATTTGACACGGGGAACGTTGTTTACGTCATTACGTTAGAACAATGTTTATCAAGGTCGCGGCCATATTTGTTTTCATTGACAACAAGACGTACTGAAATCATGCTGTTGGATTTTTGCGATTTTCGCATATTTAACCCTCATGCACCAGGTACGATAATTTACTGGCGTATACTATAATAATTTTCTGACATTGTATTAAAATTTTAGGAAAAGTATTCTTTACACAAAAAACGTACCAGTTTCAAAAATGGAGAAGAAATTTCTGTTGATTTTCAAGAGAAATCGGTTATCGTCGGGATATCAGTAATTTTAAGTAAATGTGGCGTTTTATCTCGGACTTTTTGATACATGTAGAAAGTTTAGTTAATTCCTCACACGCTTGCATCATATTCGTAGCTAGAAATGTTAATTTTATGGTATAAAAACGATTCTGAAAATGGCGAATTTTTTTCGGGTTCAGACACTTGCCAAAAAATAATCCCTTTTTATTTACCGCGGAAGGTCTCAAATTTTAAAACCAACGCACATTTTGGACTTGGCTATCCTACTGCATGTAAACAATGTAATTTGGTACACCTCGGCCGCTAGTGTTGTATACAGTTTGTTTATAGCCCCTGCTCATATACACAGGAACCCCGTCTGTGTTATGCAGGTCACACGAACGCTTGTAACTTATGATAATCCTTGCTAATATACAAACGTACAACGGATTGCACATTGCTATAGAAAACAACATGGCCAAACGAGCCAGCAGGACATAAGGGAAATTGTCCTCATTCGGTTTCGGCACACCATCCATTCCGAAATCAAAATGTGTTGCCGATAACAAACAACAAATGCCCACTGCCGCATCAAGCGAGCGAAAGTTTTTAGCAAAATGGTGTAATGAATTTTCTCGGTTGTATGTATAGAATGCGCGAATGTTTTCAACAAAAATGAACATGATGAAGGTGGCCTACAAAGAATGGCCAGAAGACTTTGTTCTGATCTGGATCTTGATGACAGTGATGATATGCGACTTCCGCTGGCACACAGTTATTTGTCAAATTTTATTATGCTTTCAATTTGAATTAAAAGTTTTAAAAATTCAGCTTTTTTGTATCATTGCATGATCACGGGGAACTTTTGTTTTGGCGACCAAAATATTTAACCCTGGCTAGTAAATTTTGGCCTTGGCTAGTAAAAATAAAACATGGTAGCCAGAAGGCTAGTGAAAACCAAATCCTACTTGGAGCCCTGCTCTCTCTTTCTCTCTCTGAGACTCTCTCTGTCTCTCGCTCGCTGATCTCGAGATTCTCTCTTTCTCTCTCTCTCTCAATCACACCACTATGGTGGCTCAGTTGGAAGTGTTCACTTTGTATGTTGGAGTTTGTGGGCTCAAACCCCTGCCGAGCTCTGACCAATACTTCAAAAAAGGTAATGATTATTCTTTTGCCAAGCACTCTGCATTTAGAAATCAAAGTCACATGTACAGGGGTTTTCGGAAGAGATCTATAAAATTGATGCCCCATGTCATGGCAAGCATGGCATGGAAAAGAAAATCCCTGCACATTGCTACCAGCAAACTGTTGAGGTCAAAATTTCTGCTACTTCACCTATAGTTGATGATGTCTCAATATAATTAAAGTACCGGTACTACTGTACCAGTATTCTTGACTGGGACATAAAACCCCATTCAATCCATCAATCCCTCTCAATATAAACATATACTCTAATGTACTTCCTTCTTCCTTCCTTTTATAAGTACGGGATAGGCTACAATCAAAATATGAACATCTCTCTCTCTCTCTCTCTCTCTCAATATTAACATATATTCTGATGTACTTCCTACTCCCCTTCTATTCCAACTACAGAACAGGCTACATTCAAATCTCTCTCTCTCTTTCTCTCTCTCTCAATATTAACATGTATTCTGATGTACTTCCTTCTCCCTTCCTCTTCCAACCACAGAACAGGCTGCATTTAAAATATAAACCCTCTCCCTCCCCCCCCTTTCTCTCTCTCTCTCTCTCTCCCTCTCTCTCTTAATATTCATATGTACATCAGTACACTTCCTTCTCCCTTCCTTTTGCAGCCACAGAACAGGCTACATTCAAAATATCAACCTCTCTCTCTCTCTCAATATTAATATGTGCTTTGATGTACTTCCTTCCCCCTTCCTTTTCCAACCACAGAACAGGCTGCACCTCTCTCTCTCTCTCTCAATGTTTTTTATTGCTATTGTCTTCCTATATACATACAACTACTGAAGAAGAGTAACAATACTATTGACTATGTATCCTACATGTACATGTTTACATTCTAGAGTAAGTTTATTAAAGTCAGTAAAACATCACATTTTACAGGTCAATAACAGAAAAGACTTATTATTGTGACATATTCAATTAAGTAAACTGCTCTCGCAACTGAGATGCTAGCTGGTATAACAACAGAATGTTTAAGATCTTTTTTAACAGATTTTTCTTCAATAATACAAAGTTTCCCTCTCACCACCCAGATGCTAGCTGGTATAACAACAGAATGTTTAAGATCTTTTTTAACAGATTTTTCTTCAATAATACAAAGTTTCCCTCTCGCCACCCAGATGCTAGCTGGTATAACAACAGAATGTTTAAGATCTTTTTTAACAGATTTTTCTTCAATAATACAAAGTTTCCCTCTCGCCACCCAGATGCTAGCTGGTATAACAACAGAATGTTTAAGATCTTTTTTAACAGATTTTTCTTCAATAATACAAAGTTTCCCTCTTGCCACCCAGATGCTAGCTGGTATAACAACAGAATGTTTAAGATCTTTTTTAACAGATTTTTCTTCAATAATACAAAGTTTCCCTCTTGCCACCCAGATGCTAGCTGGTATAACAACAGAATGTTTAAGATCTTTTTTAACAGATTTTTCTTCAATAATACAAAGTTTCCCTCTCGCCACCCAGATGCTAGCTGGTATAACAACAGAATGTTTAAGATCTTTTTTAACAGATTTTTCTTCAATAATACAAAGTTTCCCTCTCGCCACCCAGATGCTAGCTGGTATAACAACAGAATGTTTAAGATCTTTTTTAACAGATTTTTCTTCAATAATACAAAGTTTCCCTCTCGTCACCCAGATGCTAGCTGGTATAACAACAGAATGTTTAAGATCTTTTTTAACAGATTTTTCTTCAATAATACAAAGTTTCCCTCTCGCCACCCAGATGCTAGCTGGTATAACAACAGAATGTTTAAGATCTTTTTTAACAGATTTTTCTTCAATAATACAAAGTTTCCCTCTCGCCACCCAGATGCTAGCTGGTATTACAAAAGAATGTTTAAGATCTTTTTTAACAGATTTTTCTTCAATAATACAAAGTTTCCCTCTCGCCACCCAGATGCTAGCTGGTATAACAACAGAATGTTTAAGATCTTTTTTAACAGATTTTTCTTCAATAATATAAAGTTTCCCCCAGAAAATTTGCTACAGCAGAATTGTGATAAAATCGATATTTCAGAACTCAGCTTTTAACTATTGCAAGAACAATTACTTTCAATATAAATACATAGAATTTCATTTTATCTTGAAACTATTAGACTATTCCACTACTCCATTTTTGGAATATTCTAAAGATGCATTCGAAGGGGAAATAGGATTAAAATTAATCAATAAATGGAGAAAATAATGTTAACCATCAGATAATCTTTGATTCTGAGAGTAATGAAGAGTAATTATGAAATGTATAAAGATGATAAGGAGATTTGTTATGTTAACATAGCTTTTATAATTGTTGTATTGTTTTAAACCTTATGTTAAGAAGATTGGATTAATTAATGATATTATGTGAACAGTAACAGGGCTAAGCATACAAGATAATAATATCATGTACCCAGATAGAAAATTTCATAAAATAGCAGTGAAAGATATCTTCATCTTCCACCTCCCTGTTTAAGATATCAAACATGTTCTTTTCCTTGTAAAGTAAAATCAGAGGTGTATCATAATGGTTGGGAACTGCTAATTACTAATTGACGTATCGCTGGCTATGCTTTTATGTTCCAACACTGGCCGCCATCACAGTTACCTAAAACAGTGTCACAGCAACTAATGACATATTAGTGTCAGTGACATCATTAAATGGCACAGTTCAGACCAAGTGTTCATTCTTTTTGTGTGCAATTCAAGCCTGCCGAGCCATTGTCAAAACATTGTGGGCGTGGCCAGTGATCTGTCAATTGTAGTGCAATATATTTGGTGCATAAGTAGTGATTACAAAATTGAAATGCAGACCAATTCTGTGACTTTTGTTTCTAAATATTGAGTGTTTATCAACAGAATCACTACTTCTTTTCAAGTCTTGGTTAGACCTTACAAAGGCTGGAACCCTGACCTCCCTATCCCACTTACAGACAGTATAAAGAAGCTACTGGTACTTACGATGGAGTAGGAATGACATTTCATAAGGTGACATATAAAAACATTTCCTTTCTCTCTGGCTATAAATCCAAACACATCTGCTTTGTCTTTACCCTGGAATGTAGTGTCAAATAAAAATATGTTAGTATAATTAATGGTATAAAAGATACTGTATATAATTTGGGAAATTTTTCATTCAGTTTCCGTAATTTTGGCAACAATCTCCATTTCAAGATTTTCAAGTTCTTTTCTTTTTTCATGTCATTGGATGATGTTCAGTGTAAATGTTGAATATCCACACCACTTCACACTCTTGATGTTACTATAGTTCCCAAATGCAGGAATTTAATTGTCAAATCATGTCCTTATCAGCAGTAAACATATAAAATTGACAGTGGGTTTTGTGAAGGCATTACCGGTAAGTGTGGGCTATTTCATAGAATTGCATCTGGCACCACAGTCCAGATGGTTTCATTTGTTTCAAATTGGAGTACCCAGAGAAAACCAATACCTTCATCAAAACAAGAGGCCCATGGGCCTGATACGCTCACCTGATAACTAATGGCTAGCTGATAGATTTAAAGAACACATAAAAACTAAACCCCAATGACTTTTTTCTTTACATCATGATAACCATTGTATCAATACCTACAACATTCTAATATACATGCCTATACAAAAAGTTTATAGTTTTCGAGATAATTAACCCTTTTGGTATTGTTTTGCATCTGTGACCTTGACCTTTGAACCCATGACCTTTTTCTTTACATCAAAATGATCGTTGTATCAATACCTACAACATTCTAATATACAAGCCTATACAAAAAGTTTATAGTTTTCGAAATAATTAACCATTTCGGTATTGTTTCACATCTGTGACCTTGACCTTTGAACCCATGTCCTTTTTCTATACATCAAAATGATCGTTGTATCAATACCTACAACATTCTAATATACATGCCTATACAAAAAGTTTATAGTTTTCGAGATAATTAAACATTTCCGTATTGTTTCGCATATGTGACCTTGACCTTTGAACCCATAACCTTTTTCTATATATCAAAATGATTGTTGTATCAATACCTACAACATTCTAAAATACATGCCTATACAAAAAGTTTATAGTTTTCGAGATAATTAACCATTTGGTATTGTTTTGCATCTGTGACCTTGACCTTTGAACCCATGACCTTTTTCTATACACCAAAATGATCGTTGTATCAATACCTACAACATTCTAATATATATGCCTATACAAAAAGTTTATAGTTTTTTAGATAATTAACCATTTTGGTATTGTTTCGCATCTCTGACCTTGACCTTTGAACCTATGACTTTTTTCTATACATCAAAATGATCGTTGTATCAATACCTACAACATTCTAATATACATGCCTATACAAAAAGTTTATAGTTTTCGAGATAATTAACCATTTCAGTATTGTTTCTCATCTGTGACCTTGACCTTTGAACCCATGACCTTTTTCTATACATCAAAATGATCGTTGTATCGATACCTACAACATTCTAATATACATGCCTATACAAAATGTTTATAGTTTTCGAGATAATTAACCATTTCGGTATTGTTTCGCATCTGTGACCTTGGCCTTTGAACCCATGACCTTTTTCAACACATCAAAATGATCGTTGTATCAATACCTACAACATTCTAATATACATGCCTATACAAAAAGTTTATAGTTTTCGAGATAATTAACCATTTCAGTATTGTTTCGCATCTGTGACCTTGACCTTTGAACCCATGACCTTTCTCTATACATCAAAATGATCGTTGTATTGATACCTACAACATTTTAATATACATGCCTATACAAAAAGTTTATAGTTTTCGAGATAATAATTATAATCAGAGGTACAAAAAATTAGGTCACGACCTTCACAATCGACCTTGACCTCATTTTGAAGATACTAACAAGAAGATGTCAAAACTGAAAACCCCATGTCATTATCTGGTCAAATAGTCAAGTTATAACAATTTGAAGCTATTTTACGATTTTTTTCAAAATTAAACGCAAAAACGCGTAACCTATTTTTTATCCGAATTTCACAAAATGAACAAACTATAGGCTTAAGACCCTAGAGAAGCCAAATATCACATCAGATTTTTTCTCCAATCAGTACTTTCGGAGAAGATGATTTTTTAAGATTTTTGCACCCCTAGGTCACCTTGACCTAGTTATGGTAGCCATAGCAACGCCACGAACAAATCTGAATTGCACCAGCCCATATATACTTCTGACAAAGTTTCATTAAAAACTGTCCTGTAGTTTCAGAGGAGAAGTCGAAAATAGGTGTTAACGACGCACACACGCACGCACGCACACACGCACGCACGCACATACACACGCCGCGCTATGCCATAGGCTCACATGACCTTCGGTCAGGTGAGCTAAAAACTGATTAACTTTCCACCAGCACTTGGATCTGCCCGAATAGGATTTGAACACACATACCTGCGACACTGATGACAAACTTGCCAATGATACTGATGATAGACAAACATACCTGTGAAACTGATGATAGACACACATACCTGTGACACTGATGATAGACAAACATACCTGTGACACTGATGATAGACAAACATACCTGTAACAATGATGATAGACAAACATACCTGTGACACTGATGATAGACAAACATACCTGTAACAATGATGATAGACAAACATACCTGTGACACTGATGATAGACAAGCATACCTGTGACACTGATGATAGACAAACATACCAGTGACATTGATAACAGACAAAAATACCTGTGACACTGATGATAGACAAACATACCTGTGACACTGATGATAGACAAACATACCTGTGACACTGATGATATATCTTTAAACTTCCTCTCTAAGATGATAGATTTTTTATCTAGACTGATGAGTGATATTTCACTTCCTCCGAGACGGAACAACATGGTTTTGTTTGGATGCATGTCTATATGCTCGTCACTAGTGTGTGAATCACTGAAATGTACATGTAATTCTTTATGTGAATTTTCATGCTCTACGCTGTTGTGTGGTTTATTACTGTTACAAAGGTCCTCTTTTGAATCCTCTGAATTTGAATTAGACAGACCACCAGAACTAGAAAATATGTTTTTATTTGAGAAATTTCCAGAATTTTCTAAAATATTTTCCGAGGAGCTGCTAGGGTCACTTAGACTAGCTAATTCATCTATACTGCTGGATGGACTATCAGCGTAATCAGTACTACATAACTTTCTATGCTGGTTCTCCAGCTTGTTTTCTGTGACAGAAATCTCCTCATCAAGTGTAGCTGGTAAACTCTTCACACTTGCACCACTCGGGTTTCTATGGCGACTATTTTTCTTTTCCACATTCAGCTGACTTCTTTTCTTTTCTTTTTCAGCTAATTTTTCACAAAGATCATCTATATTTGCACATGTTATTTTCTTGTTGGCAGATTTTGCTCTCCCGAGATAGAGGACTTCGTAAAAAGCTTTAGCTGGTTCTGCTGTGTTTTTAGTTTCTCCCATTTCTTCAAAAATATCCCTCTGCGTGGCCTCACGGATACAGTTGAATAATTCTGGTACCTACAAATATACAATCAAAATATTAACGCATAATATTTAATATCATAGATGGATGGGGTGGGGTGGGTCACCAGGGATAGGTGGAATGCTTTTTTACATCCCAGTCAAGATTTATTATTTAACTAAAATCTAGAAAGTCAGATCTGGAATGATGTAGGAAAACCTAACAAAACCATGACCTTCAGTAACATGAGCAAAGTAAGTGAAAATTTTTCTCATATGACACATTAATGAAATTGGCAACAAAATTTTACAACTGGCGATTTCCTTGGCGACAGAATTTTTCCAACCCAGCGCTAACCCTGCTCATACCATGACCTGTAATAGTGGAATTCAAGCTACTATAAACATATTCATTTTCGTTGTGTACTAATTTTCACTTATTTCACAGTCGTTTGTTTTCCGTAAAATATATTATGCTTATTGTGTTATATAGTGCATATTTTAAAAGCGTGAAAATATAGCTATGCGAATATGTCTAAATTTCCTATAACACCAAAATAAATACATGCGAAATTAAATTTGTTTACAGTAAGTGGTAAAGAGCACTGTGATACATAAGCTGTACCTTTAAATTACTCTATCATCAGGGCTCCTATAATTACAAGGACAAACTCTTTTTCACTTGAGGTTGAAATACTCAAAATACATTGGACTACCCGTATTTTAGACAGGTATGCAGAGTGTTCTAATAAACCTTAAAGTACACAGACTGCCATAAAATATATGTAATTGATTTTCAAGAAAATGACATTGAGAGTTATAAAAGTTCTATTGTGTTAGCAGTAATTTGCGTCATACCAATTCCACAGTTAGTTTTTATGGTGTGTGGGCTTCAAATGACTTATCAAACTCCTATTGCAACTGATGCCAACAGTTATTGATATCTGTAGTGATTTATACAAGAAGACAATGTCAATTACTCCACTGGGACTTTGAATGTTTTAAACATCTTTGTCAATATATACTGCCATCCATAAATAACTATACAAATTTATATTTGCCATATATGTTTATTTTATAATCCAATACAATCCAAACCAACCTTAATTAAAGACCACCTCTATATAAGGGCCACCTGCTTATAAAAGCCTGTAGAATTATATCCTGATTGTTCTTTATTCATATTATTTAGACCTGTATATATATGGGTCACCTGCTTATAAAGGCCACTTTTACTGGTTCCCTGAGGTGGCCTTTATAGACAGGTTTGACTGTACTTGCAAATAATAATTTATGGAAGGCAGTGTATATAACTTATTTCACATAACAGTTCTAATGTCAAATATTAACATACAAAATACATCAGTTAAAGAAAGTCTGAAATCTTGCATATCAATTAAATGCAATTACTCTTTTTAG
Organism: Anadara kagoshimensis; assembly: GCA_021292105.1. Classification (NCBI taxonomy): domain Eukaryota; kingdom Metazoa; phylum Mollusca; class Bivalvia; order Arcoida; family Arcidae; genus Anadara; species Anadara kagoshimensis. Next base: position 59,373,686 of record CM037873.1, on the reverse strand, counting down.
ACAAGGGGGACTGCATGGCCAGGTAATCTTAAAAGTACCTCTCACTGCCTAGTTTCAAATTCTTGGGGCAGATCCTAGTGTGAGAAAGTTTCAGTTCACTGAAATGACCACCTAATATTGACAGAGGACTAGGTAGCCAGTGTCTCTCACTGCCTAGCTTCAAATCTTTGGGGCAAAAAACTAGCACAAGTTTAAGCTTGTTAATTCTTCTCCCATTGCTCAACTGACTACCTCCATATTAGTACCGAATATAATCTAGACTGAGGCATAAAACTCCCATCACTCTACTTCTTAACCCCCAAATTCTTATTGGACAAAATAGACCTTACCTTCCTGGTCCTTAGTTCCTTGTATTATTAACAATATTATTGGTTTATTGATATATATATATATATATATATATATATATATATATATATATATTAATATATATATAAACATGTTAAATATACATATATAGAAATCTAGATGATCTTATCTGACAAAAACATTACAAAACATTTCCATGTAATCCGAGCCACCTTAGGGAGTCGATAAATTATTGAAATGAAAATAGACAGATTGACGAGAACCAAACAACTACATTGTATTTTAAACCAACTAATCATTCACATGCCAATCCCAATCATGATGAGAGGAGAGTAGAGTAATGCCTTTTATGTCCCAATGCAGGTTCTTTATTAATATCAAAGCAGTTAGTTCTGGGATAGTAGAGAAAACTTGAGTGCCAAGAATAACCCAGCAAACTTTGGCGAGTGAACTAACAAGCTTTCTCACACTAGAACCTGCGCTTTGAGAGGTGCTGTGATCCATAGGCACAGATTTTAGATGACTCGGTTGGTTTACAGTAGTATCTTAATCCCAAAGGTTTCACCATCTTCAGTTTTATTAAAGTCGCTATGAAATCTCCATGGCCGAGATGTCTAAAGCGACAGCTCAAAAATCACAGAGCTTCTCACTGCCTAAGTTCTAACAACACTTAGGCAGGTTTTTGTGTGAAAAAGTATGTCAGACTGCTTGCTGTGGGTCAGTGGTTTTTTTCCAGGCTTCAATAGAAGTGAAAAAACTCATTAAGAGCTTGCTTGGTTTCAGGACATGGAAAGACTAATAGTATATTACTCCCCTTTGTATTGGTTGTTATCAATTGTATGGTTAACCTCAGCATATCTGATGGTACCAAATCAATTGCTCTGTTACCACTGTAGCAATGTCAAATTAATTGTCAACAAGATGCTTAAAGCCACAATCTTTGAATCATAAGTTTACATACAAGGATATATACATATTTATGTGATTAATATAAAGCTACTGTACCTCTTATTTCATTTTTAAATACATCAAAGATGAAACTGCTAAATTTTCCTGACAATGAATGCAACACAGGCACCGCCCCCCAAATTTGATTAATTTAACTAATAAAGCTACTATGTACATAAACACCCTTTTTAGTAGTTAGTGAATGCAGCACAGAGTACCACCCCCAATCTGATGGATTTTTTAACTAAAAATGCTAGTACCTATATGAACACACTCTTCAGCAATTACCAGTAATGAATGCAACCTACTCCGATAGATTTCACTTAGTCAATAATAGGCTACTACCTACATTATAAACACCCTGTTCAGTAATTAAAGCGTAATTACAATACTTGTAATAGAGAACACATGATTCTCCTTCTCGATGTCCAGTAGTGTCCTGGGAAGGTAAATATTGATGATCTAAGCTTAGGTGGTCAACAGGGTATAATAAAACTCTGCTGACCAATGGTCATTAAACCATATATGTTATACAGGCCTTAAATACTAGTAACTGATATTAGTCCTCACAAGCTCAAAATTATTAGTAGCCCAATTTTCAAAATACATGAATTAAGTCCTTTTTAATTTTTTTTTCTTTCACATTTGCTAATATAGGTTACTTTTTGAAAGAACTAAGAAATTAGTAGCCAACTATAGTCTATTGGGTATCATAAAACGCTGTTAGCCAATGGTCATAAAACAGCACATGTTATACACAGTTACATTGTACTTCAATATTCATTCTCTGAATAGTATAATATCTGATGGACACTCTGACCAACAATTAATTTTAGAACTAGAAGTCGGTGGAAACAAATGTGAAAATGATGAGACTGTCTGGACAGTGATAGCATTATAGTTATTTAGGCATACAACACTGACCTGTCAGCTTGACCTTTGATAAAGGGTAGTGTTAGGGTTCACAGATTATACATAAACAACATGTTTCCAAAGGTGAAGATGATACCATGAACACCTTTACCAAGATATCTATACCAAAGCTCACACTGACAGGTCAAAGTGTTTACCTATACCTGGTACATATGCTATACAGGATGATATATCTATTTATAGTAACAATGATAAGATATAACTTCAAATATAGAACAAATACATGTACATACATTTGAAGATTAATTAAGAAATAATCAACATTTACACAGGCTAGAGTTTTCACATGTGATATATTTGCCCAATGTTAACAACAGCCCAGCCCGTGTATTATTCGATGATATACCATGGGTAAATGTTGATCATTTCAATTCTAACATGACTTAAATAAAAACGATTGAAATAAATATTGCGAGCTCTTTCTTCAGAAGTACATTTTACTGTCCATTTGCAATAGGCCCATTAAAACAATTACGTTGTCGAGATCACCTTCATTGAAATAAATGATTTTATGAATGAAAATTATGTAACAACCATTGTTCCCGACACAAAGAATGACATCACTATCTGAACTAGGGAGTATGTCATTAAAACGGAACAGTGATGGATAAATTGTTTGTATACCACGGCTGGCTCTCTTCATGTTTTTTATATGAAGGAAAATGCAGGTCATGTTAGAATTATAATCACATGTACCATATATTTTATATGCCTCACTTCCCCAGTGGAAGTTCATTTGTTTAACTTAATTTGCCAATTTTACATTGCTTTGAAATTGTTATGTGATTTGGATTGGTATGTTTTTGATGTAATCTACATTGTATAGAATATAATTCAATATACAAATATTCATTAAATCTTTGCACATTCAGTGGGTCTTTTGTGGCCAAATGGTCTTAAGCACAAATTAAATTTACGAATCAAAGCACCTATAGGTTTAAATCCCACTTGGGACACATCCTAATGTGAGAAAGTTTGTCAGTTCACTTGGCAATTAATAGTCAGTAGTTTTCTTTTCATATTCCTTCACAAATGACCGTCTCGATATAAGTGAACAAATCTTGACTGAGGCTTAAAGCTCCAAAGCACTACTCCATTCTTATCACACTCAAGACATTTTCACAATGGCTTCAGTTTCTGTCATTTTTCCACTTTTTCAGTCAAAATTAAATTTCTAATGGATGATACAAATAGATTGAATTGTGTGTTTTTTATAAAATGTGTGTCAGTGTTGGATACCGTACTTCATAAATGTACAGATACATCATATGTATACCATCAGAAATCAATAACTGAAAAAAAAAACATAATTTGATCGTGCTGATCATCAGGTGTTTGAAGACAAGAATAGTTATCTTAAATCTGTTTTTAGAAAAAAGCCACATGTAGAGATTATATGATCATATGATAAAGAACTGTCAAACTGTAGTTTGTTATACCAGTCAAATCATTAGTTCTATAAATCAAATATGTCTAACAATCATTGAGGATAGGAAATAAATAAATACAAGTTTAGTCTAAAAATACTTCACATCAAATATATGTAATAACTCCATATACATTGCAGTGACAATCAGTCACTATAGCAAGATGGATTTGAGTTGAGTTATAGAGTTTTATGTCCTAAGTCAAGATTCTTCACTCAATGAGGCAGTCAGTTCTGGGATGATTGAGGAAACACGATTACCCAGAAAAAAACACAAACCTTCAACAAGCAAACAGACAGACTTTCTCACACTAGGATCTGTTGAAGTGGGATTTGAACCCACATCCTGAGAGATGCTGTGAAACATATGCTACCACTTTTAAACTACTCAGAATTTTACTTGTGTTAATCTTTTTTTTTAAATTTTGGATGTTTCACAGGCATCCAAGTTGAGTAATGATGTTTAACATCCCAGTCAAGAACATTTTACTTATATCGAGACCTTGCCAGCTATAGGCTAAGGTGCAGATATTTTGTTTGTGTGTTGTGCTGATGGCATTATACAGCAAGGTTCTTTATCATGCCATGCTTTCTGTGACATGGGACCTTGTTTATTATAAGTTTCCATCCGAAAGAACTGTGACTTTCAGTGCTTTGTGAAAGAACAGCCACTACCTACTTTCAAGTCTTGGGTCAGACCTGGCTGGGGATCAAACCCACAACCTCCCACTTATGGAGTGAGCACTCTACCAACTGAGCTAACGCAGTGGTTACCACAGGCTACTGGTATAAATGTACAGTCCAACCTGCCTTAAAAGCCACCTCTATATAAGGTCAACCTGCTTATAACGGCCAGTAGAATTGTATCCCAATTGTTCTTTATTCATATAATTCGAACCTGTAAATAAAGGCCACTTTTACTGGTTCCCCTGGTTGGGCTTTATACGGGAAATGTCCCGCCGCAAAGCGCTGGGATTTTCCTGTCTATAGGTAACACGTATGTACTATGAAGGCATAGAAAATTGAGAAAATTCCATAGACCATATGTCCAAATCATTTGACGCCGCGCGTGCACCACTTTTCTCAAGGTCATTGAAGCGGTCAAATCGACAGGAAGTGAGCTCCATATTGGGGGAAACCCGCCCATCTTGTACATCAGAAATAAAACCAAAAAACGATTATCGTGAAAATAATTCATTGAAACTAGTATTAATTTAAATAGGTTGATCGAATACCAAATATTAACGTTTCTTTCGCCATTCTGGCTGATCTCCAAGTGTAGCGTTTCAAGATTCACGATGACATGATTTCTTTTGATTGGGTCAAAGTTCAATTCAGATCGATAACCATTGTTAGCCAATCAGCGATTGGCATTCCCATGCGCATCAACCATGATCACACAGTATACAATGCGGGAAGATACAAAATTTGCCGATTTCAAGTTACATAAATTGATAGCCATAGTTACCTGACACAAAACTATTACGAGGTTTGCATAACCACAGTATATGACTTCTACGGTAACTTTTTTTCACATATTATTACTTAATTGAATGGAAATTTTGAGTGCATATGTGACCCTCGATGAATGCAGTGTAAACAAAAATGGCGTTCGTCAGGACGGGAGAGACATTTTCACAAACGATTGATTTTTAAGAAAATTAATAAAATGCGTTTTTCGAAAGAATTAATTACCAGATCGTCCCAGTAATCATTTTTATGAAAATACAGATAAAATTTATTGACATTTATTCCGAATTGAATGTAAATATTGACAAATCCTCTGTTTGTTTACATGTGACGTGGATATGATCGAGCTGGATCAGTTTGACTTTAAGGTGCTGATGAGGAAACTGTACATGTTGTGCAATGAGATGGACCACTGTCCCAAAAAGTTGTGATGAAAATAACAATAATAAAACATCTATGTTGAGTTTAGCATCTGACTGTAGTTGAGATCCACTTGGGTAAGGTCTGAATTGAATCCTTGAAAACCTCCAGGGATGGCGACTGGACTACTGATGCTGGCAGGGGATTCCAATAATTTACAGTTCTCGGAATAAATATAAAAATTTTAACTAGGGTAAAATCAACATTACCCCTCTTCAATATCCCAGACTTGGTTCTCGAAAAAAGTTGATATAAGTGAATAAATGCCAATTTTCACTCCACCATCCACAGAAGTGACCATCTCAATATTAATCTTAAAGCACCATCTTTCCAGTAGATCTATATCATCCCAGAATGTTCCATTTTAACTTAGGTGAATAATGAATAATCTTGACTGGGGTAAAAAAAAAAACTCCAACCCACCATCCTAGAATATTAACCGTCTCAATATAAGTGAAATAGGCATCTTCAACTCTCCAGGGCTGGGGCTCTTCATGCAGTGAGACTTAAAGGGGGTGGGCTAAAATTAACATTATTTCAGTACAAGCCTGTCGAGTTTTAATCATCATTTGTTACTTGCAATGATCTGTGCTGTAGAAAATTCTCATCATGGTACTATATGCCTGTGAATGTTAAAGGTGTAAGAGGAGCTTACCCTCGGCTCATACTGGTTCACTGTATTCATATCGGGTTGTGGGTTAAAGGTGCTGCCTCACAGAGTCGGCACGCCACAGACAAGCATTCCACTCCCAATTAATATTATTCTATAACCAGTCGATAATCTATCCTCTAAGCAAAATGTGGCTTGCAAAATGAGAAAGCAGTAACTCAAATTTTAAAGTATGTATCATCATGTATAACACAAGTCAGGTTGGAAACAAAAACCTTCCACTCTCCAGAAGGACGCTATACCACTGAGCGACCAAGGCGGTCACAAACAGAATAGATTGTTGACCAAGGAATATTGCAAGCCTAGGCTTATCAGGGCCCTCAAAAAATTTTATGACTGTCATCACTGTATTGTTCCATGTTCCTTTCACTTAATATTGATTACACACGAGGCAGGTGTTGCTAGCTAACAGGAGGTGCTCACCCTTCCAGAAAACTTGGGTCTCACTTCCCTGGTGGAAGTTCGCGTGTTTATCCTAACTTATCAGTTTCAATTCTGGATTGTGATTTGGACATGGATTAGTATGTTTTTTTCATTGGTATAACTGCCTCATTAATTGAATGGGACAATCTTGAACTGCGATATGATACACATCTTGTTTTAAGAAACAGGAGTAGTTATTTATGCAATCCATAAATCAGTAGATTGAATTATTCACATGGTATGGTAAAAGGTGACTCAAGATGAGAAGACATTACAACGTGAAAATGTTGTTGTGGTATGGATTAGTATATTTACTATATTGGGTTATTGAATAACCTTTTGTGTCCCTGAAAAGGTCATACCAAAACTCAGTTCTGTGTGACAGAACATGATTGAAAGACAACGCAAGAACTCGGCGGTAGTTAACTATAGTCAGTCCCACTAGTATTGGGTAAGACACAACAACGTGTTCCATCTCTTTTTTCAAGTTGGGTGTGTATGTGTGTGCACAATAACCCGAAAATAAATTTGGACATTTCCCGGGATAGGCAATGCCTATTTTCATATTAGACAGGTTTGACTGTATTCTTTTCTATGAAGTTGTCCATCAGAAATACACTACCATATTCTAAGATCACTCTTTGTACTTAACAGTGATTGATAAATAAAAAGATGAATGGGATTAATTGATGTTGTTTTACACAATTGTCAAGAGTCTTTTATTTATATTGAGATGACTAATTCTGGGAGGTTGGAGGAAATCAGTACCCAGAAAAACCACCAACCTTCAGCAAACTAACTGACAAACTATCTTGTACTAGGATCTGCTCAGAGCAGGTTTTGAACCTAGGCTGCTGGAGGTGCTGTGGATTTTAGACAATTCGTTCACCCGGAGGTCATCAAGCTGAACATATATCTGGCACTGCCACCACACTGATCAAGTACTCTTAACCAATTATGCATTCTTTACCAAAAACACCCTTCCAAATACAAAGTACCGGTACACTGTACTTAACTAGAGGTCAGTAAACCAGCGGAGATGACAGGATGGACTATTTATTACTCACTCTGATTGTAGGGATGTAAGTAGTACTATTATAATTAATAATTCAAATATCCTGTTTATTTTATCAGCATAAACAATAAACTTCCTATGTCATCATGTATAGGTAAACAACATTGACCTGTCCCCTATGACCTTTCCTTGGGAATATTCATATAGGAGGGTCCACCCAATATATGGGTAGTGATAAGATCCAAGTTAATACATACACAGTGCATAGGTGAGTATATCTCATGATGTACACAATGTAAACACCTGTGTTCCCTATACACAGATGTACTTGGTCTGCGATAAATATTTAAATGAAAGGTCAAGTGGACATATCATGTATATATGTATATATGTCTATATCATGTATAGGCAAACAACTTTCATTATGACCCTTCATACATTACAATCCACCTAATATATAGGTAGGGGTGGAACCGTGAAAAGGGTTCACAGTTAATACATAAACAATGCATGTTCTCCATGATGTAGATAAAATAAACACATGTGTTCCCTATACATAAATGTACTGGTCTGCATTAAATATTTAAATTGAAGGTCAAGTCGACAGCTAAATGTTGTTTGACTATCCAAACAGGGTAAATATTACTTGTCAATTTGAGTGTTTACATTCAATTATCAATTAGATATAAAGTAAACGCTAACAAGTGTTTAATATCAATATAATCTCTATAGCTATCACAATCTGTTAGAAACAGATTTTGATGTATGGGATGGTGTAATAGTGCAAAAGCCACACCACTAGACAGTCACTCAAATTCCATGTAGGTGTGGGTATTGGGAAGAAAATTGTATTGCAATATATTGCAAAATTTCATAAAATACTATTTTGTGTACCAGTATATTGTATCGCTCATGTCTTACAGTGATTTATCAGTATACCAGTAATATTACATAACCCTACTTAAGTCATCATAAAAAGAAAACCTATAATCATTGGTTGTCTTTTTTGTCTTGTTTGGCTGCATTATCATTAACATGTATTGTGTTGTGATCTTAGTTATATTTGCTGTTTTCAAGTACAGTTGAATCTGCCTTAAAAACCACCTCTATAAATGGACCACCAACTTTTAAAGACCAGTAAAATTTTATCCCAATTGCTCTTTATTTGTTTTTGAACCTCTATAGGGGCCATCTGCCAATAAATGTCACTTTTATTGGTTCCTTTATACAGGTTTCAATGTACATGATTTTCAGTCCTCTAGTCTGAAGTCCAGCTTTACATCTCAATAATTTGTAACTAGTACATTGGTTTCTTTTCAGACTGGTTTTGACAACTTATGGTTCTTATGGCAAGTCAATAATTATCATTAGAAGATAGATAAAATGTTTTACACCTAAATCAATATTAAGGCAGTCAGTTCTAGAATGGTGGAGGAAGCTGGAGTACCAAGATAAAGCCACAAACATTGAGCAAGTGAAATTAAATGCATGTTAAGTCAATGTTGTTTATGTACATATATTTGTATTGATTCCAGATTTGTGATAAACATTTGCTTTTTGAGCTTTTACTTTTGCCATCTTGAAAAAGGTCAGTATTAAGATGACCAATGGTCAGTATATGACTAGTAAGAATGAGTAACCTGGTATCAGGATATTGGCTTGTGTGGTGACATTCCTCTGAAAATGCTGACTTGGTTGGCTGACACCAGAAAGTCACTGGGATGTGGGCTAATACAAAGCAGACATGCAGATCTCATCATTAAAGTTATTATGGCCATCTTGGAAAAAGTCAGTATTAGGATGACCAACTTAGATTCAATATGTCACTGGTAAGATTGTCTGAGCAATGTTCTAAACTTCTCAGTTCTGTGGAAAATTACTAGGAAGATTGTCTGCGCGATGTTCTCAACATATCAGTTCTGTCACAGCAGCAATCCCTACGGCTACCATTACTTGATACTCACTACAAATCATCATTACCACTATAAATGATCTGATACAGTGTGTTATTTGTCATATAACTGTTATGTTTCTATTTTATTGGATTGACTGATTAAATTTGTGTCATTCTGTCTTTCTTCACTAATTTGTTATAAATGAGTATTAACGTCTAGCTTCACAGGATTAGGTTCAAATCAATAATCTGTCGTGCCAGCTTTGGAAAATGTTCATGGTTTTTTTTTTAAATAATCTGTTGTGGCTTCAGGAAATGTTCATGTTTTTTTCTAAATAATCTGTCGTGGCTTCAGGAAATGTTCATGGTTTTTTTTCTAAATAATCTGTTGTGGCTTCAGAAAAAGTTCATATTTTTTTCTAAATAATCTGTTATAACTGCGGAAAATGTTCTTGTCAACACTTTAAGTGAATTCCAATGACTGACATATACACTGAAATACTAATTCAAAATTTTTAGGGTGAGCTGTTGATTTAATAGGGTTTACATCCCAGTGAAAAATATCTCATTCATATCAAGACAACTCCAGCTATAGGTGAAGTGGCAGAAATTTTGACCTTTGCTCTGTTTGCAGTGCACTCGGGGCAATGTGCAGGAGGGTTCTTTAACATGCCACGCTTGCTGTAACAAGGATCATCAGTTTTTAAGGTAAAGAGTCCTCTGGGCGAAATAACAGTCACTACCTATTTTTCAAGTCTTAGTGTTTTGAACCCAAGACCTCCCACATATGGAGTGAGCACCCTACCAACTGAGCTACTGTAGTGTTATTCAAATTTTAAGGAATCAATATTTTAAAACCTCATAACTACAAAATCATTAATACTAATCTGAAATAAGTCTGAAATGTGATTCAACAACAATTGACATATAATGGTTTAACTATGATTTCTAATGGACATGGAATCACATATATTTTTAAATTGCCATTTTCCACTAAAAACAAAGAGAATTTGTAGTGCAGGAGTTTTTTCCATGTTGTTTCACACTAACATTATGTGTATCAATTGGGCCTGGGATTAAAGACCATTCCAACCACAAATAAATATCAGAATATTTTAATGTTTCCTATAAAAGAATATGATTGATTAAATGGGAGTTTACATCTCAGTTAAGAATATTTCATTTCAGAATTTATAAAAGCATGTGAGAGAATTTACAAAATATTACACAGCCAAATTTTGTTCACATGAATTTCACATGAAATTAACCAATTGAACACCACATAAAATTTACATAAATTTCAAATTCCATGTAAAGTTCATGTTAAAGCCATGTGAAATTTACATAGCAAAATTTGGCTTTTTACATGATAAACTGAAACATTTTACAGGTGTCTCTTGCCTGCAGATGAGCCCTGGACAATTCATGATTTTGGACAGGCATTAAACATAAAGTAGCCATGGCATCAGTGTTTATCATCAATTCTTACCTGGTCAGTGATATCTTCATATTCAAAAGGTAAATCAAATGACACTTGTTTAGACTTTTTAAAATGTTGTTGTTTATAGGCCTGACTATCGCCACCTGGTGGAGGGTTTATGTTACTGTTCTCATCAACTTCTACTTCATAATTCCTATTGTCCAACTGGGGCGGCATACTAAAATCCCACATGAAGAATATGTTGTCGAATATTGGTTCACATATAGATAAAATCACAGGGTAGTAAAAACATTGATTTGGTAGGTATTCGATACCTTAATTCGATTTTTTTCTCACAGAATCTTGAAAACCTGACGCAACTGATATTTATTTGGTAGCAGATATTTAAAGTTTGAAATGATTCTTTATTATGAACACTGATTTAAATAAAATGAAATTACAGCGAAACCTGGTTATGAGCACATGGTGGATCATGTGATTCAAATTTCTAATCTATTATTCAATTTAACACATCTACTGATATACATCCAATATCATAAATATGTATGTTTTTTTTTCAATTTTACAGACTAATTATAAAAACACTATAAATTCCTTAATTGAAATCACAGTAACTTAATTTTTCTTCACATCCAGGAGACTTTGTTTAAATCCATGTGTTGATTTTGAGAGTCAAAAAAACTTTTTCCCTTCAAATTCAGGAGACTTGATTCACATCCAGGTGTTAATTTTGTGAGTTTGCCTTTTTATTTACTGGTTACATCACAGCCAGTGTCACCTTGTAGAAGTGTGAAGTTTAAACTACCAAGGTACTTGTAACCAGTGATTAGTAACTTATATGTAATTATATTTACAAACAAGATAACAACTAACTTACTGATTAACAGGAAGTATGAGGTTCACCAAGGGATACACAACCAGATTAAAAAGTTTAGGCTCATCAATGAAGGGGTACATATTGAGATTAAAGTCCGAGGCTCATCAATAAAGGGGTACATATTGAGATTAAAGTCCGAGGCTCATCAATAAAGGGGTACATATTGAGATTAAAGTCCGAGGCTCATCAATAAAGGGGTACATATTGAGATTAAAGTCCGAGGCTCATCAATAAAGGGGTACATATTGAGATTAAAATGCCGGGGCTCATCAATGACGGGGTACACAACAAAATAGACAAAACCTGGGGTTCCGAGAATCATCAAGGGGTACTGTGACAATGACATTAGCAAATTATGGGCTTTATGAATGCTAAAGGCTCATCCATGCAAGGGGTACACAAGGGCATTGTTAACAGTCTAAGGATCACCAATGGGTACATATTGAGATTGCTAATCTGGGCTCATTTATACAAAGGGTACACAATGAGAACAAAGTCTAGGGGTTACCCCCAGGATTATCAATGAAGGTGTACACAATGATATTTATAAAGTCTGGGATTCTCATTTTCACCAAGGGGTACATATTGAGATAAACAAACCCTGAGATTCTGAGTTTCACTAAGGGGTACATAGTGAGATTAGCAAAATCTGGACTTCTTCAAAGCAAAGGGGCTCATCAATGCAAGGGGTACACAAGGGGTACACAAGGCATTTTGTTAACAGAGTCTAAGAAACACCAAGGGGTACACATTGAGATTACTGGTAGTAGTATATCAGCTTCAACAATGCAAGGAGTACACAAGAGAATCCTTAACACAGTCTAAGGAACACCAAGGGGTACACATTGAGATTAGCAAAACATGGGCTTCATCAATGCAAGAGGTACACAAGGGTATTGTTTACAATGTCTAAGGAACACCAAGGGGTACATTTTAAGATTAAAATTTGGGGCTCATCAATACAAGGGGTACAAAACGAGATTTACAAAGTCAGGGGTTCTGAGGTACACAGTAAGAGGTTCACAATGGTACTAACTGTCAAAGGCTCATAAATGCAAAAGGCAAATCAAGGTGTACTCATTGAAATGCTATTAATGCTAAAAAGCTACATAAACCCATGCTACACTTTTAATTTATCAAGTAGAAGCATAACTCTGCAATTATGGGACCAAGACATATATAATACTTTCTGCGTGAAGTCATGATTTAATCAAAGTGTATACCAATATGATGCAGCTACCTTAATACTTTAGAAGATACAGCTTAGACAAGAATTAAGAAAGAACTGTCAAAGGGATATAACTCTATATACAGGACTATATGGTCTATAGTTGTTGGTAAATGTTCAAAATCTTTACCTATGTGTATGATTAATATCTATACCAGGTCAGAATGTGCTATCTTTTAAATCTTGGACGACTGGGAGGTATAGCAAAAATAAAGTGAACTGACAAACCGGCAGGCAGACAGTGAGATTGATTGATTGATTGAATGGTGTTTATGTCCCAGTCAAGAAATAATTTCACTTTTATATCCAGATGTCACCAGCTTTAGGTAATTAAATTGGCAGAAATTTTGAAATTTGCAATGACCTCATGTGCAGGGAGGATTCTTTAATGTGCAATGGCTGCTGAGACATGGGGCATCAATTTTTAGGCACTCTTCTAAAGGATGACTGCAAGACAGCACTAGGGTGGCAACCAGAGGGGAAAAGAAAATGGAGAAGACCTAAGTCCACATAGAGGAGTATGACTGAAAAGGAAAAAAACGCTGTCGGATGGACCAGCTGGAACACAGCAAAAACAGCAGCGAAGGATACGCAAAAATGGAAAGATCGCATTACGGCCCTGTGCGCCTTCTAGCAAGGAGAGAATTAAGGTTAAGGGTAAGGTCTGAAGGATCCTGTGAATTACATTACTAAATGAACCAATGACCTCTCATATACAAACAGGGTGATTATATAATATTTACATCCCCAAATTTTTTTTTTTTTTTTTTTTTTTTTTTTTGTAATCCCCAAAACTTTGTTTGTTGGAAGCATAATGAAAAATAACTTCCTCTCTCTATAGATGTTCCTGTATAAAACATCTGAAATCATCATCCACTTGTACATTAAACTGATGATTCATGCAAAATATCAATTTTCTCACAATTCAAATATTATGTACATGTACTGGTAATATATGACAAATTCCTGCCTGTTACAGATTGTTCAGAAAAACAATACAAACCACAGTACTGGTCTTTTCAATTGCAAATATTCCCAGAAATGATAATAATGTATCTCTTAGTCCTTACATGTATTTTAAATCGAATATGGAATTTCAGACAATTTTGAACTTGCATTTTTCATTTTCCATTACATTTATCTATTGGTTATATGAAATTTGTGTCATGTATACATACTTTGGTAAAAAATAACAATAACCCATACTTTGCATCTATTCCTAGATTGCAGAAACTGGAATAATTACCTGCCATGCACTGAGAAGAGCAACAGGCAATAATTTTTCGATATTCCTTGTTTTTTGCTCAGTTTCAACCAGTTAAAAAAGTAAACTAATCATCGATTATTCAACGGATCATGGACAAATCAGTATGAAATATATATAAATATATTGATTAAATAGGGTTTCACTTACATCAAGATTTCACCAGCTATAGGTGAGGTGGCAAAAATTGTTCACTTTGCAGTGCGAGGCAATTTACAGGGAGAGTTCTAAGGTCCTGAGAGCCTGGCAAAAGAACAGCCAATACCTATTTATAACATAAGTCTTGGTCTGACCCCAGCCAGAGTTTGAACCCACAACCTCCCACACCTTAGAGCGAGCTCTCTACCAACTGAGCTACCATAGTGGTATACAATTCTTTTGTGTCCAATTTATTCATGATTTCCATGCTTGACACTTTGACCTGTGATATATCTAGTACATAGAGAATAAAAACATATTGTTAATATAAATAATACAATATCAGTGCTATTTAGTGATATATACTAACCATGCATTCATCATGAGCAAGGAAAACATGGCACTCAAAATCACTTGTCAGGTTTTGGCGGTTCAGATAAGCAAAACAGCGTGGATCCTGGTGAGTCTTTGCAAATCTTGACAAGTTGATTAACTTATGTTCAAAGACTTGTGTGTCCGTGTTGAAATCAGTCGCACGAATCACATGTGGTAAAACTTCCATCTTTATCTCATGAAACTGTCCTTTCCGTCGCTTTACTTCTGCCATAACCCAGGGCATGACAAACTGTGGTGGATACCTGCGGTCCAAAACAGCACATCCCAGGTACATGGCCATGTACTCTGGACTGGAACTTGATGCCATTTTATATATACTGGTTTGTTAACAGAACTTAAGTGTCAAATAATATCAACATAAAAGTCTATGTATTGAGATTTATACGAAGTGACAAGTGGCATACTATCCTTGATTATCAGAATTTTCAATATCTGAATTCAGATATTTAATTTATATCCCTGTATATTGTCAAGATGCTGAAATGATTTCCAAGATTTATCCAGTTTTGGCACAAATTGTTTTTGCATTTCTTTTTTCAGATTTTTTTCTGTTCATGAAACAGAAAACAGATTTTGGAAACTTTCTATAAGTTAATTACACATTTACATTAAACAATAATTGTCAATCAAAATGTACTTATAAACGTTCTGTGCGAGTTTTCACTTTCTACCGAAACAGCTGATACAGATTTGTTTGGCACTCGCCATCTTGTGACGTAACGGTATTTTTTATAAGTTCATTTTTTGGATGTAATTTAATTGCAGCGATATGACGAAATGATACTTTTATTCATTTATTCTGATGCTTTTAAATTATTACAAATAAATTAATGCGCTTTAAAAAATCTATACACGTGCAAAAATCAAAACGGAAGTGTATTTCCGTTGTTATAAGCTAAGATGAATAAAATGTGTAGCAAGAGCCTGCTGTCATACTTCTTCTTTCTTAATGGTTTCCTCTCATTTCTAGAGCACCTTGACTGGCGTAATATAAAACTCACGAACTTCAAAAATGTCAGCGTTAAAGAGCCAACATCAGGCAGTCCTAACTAGCAATAACTTCATACTACGGGGACCCTGAGATTCACATGGGGATGCGCCACCAGAATCTAGGAGGCTGGGACATGTTCCAAACAAAGACATACTAGCTAGAGCTAGACGGTTTCCAATCTTCTTCTTTCAATACACAATTTCCCTTCCTAGCAGAAGATTACATACTGTCCAATATACGAACTATAAAATTAAATATGGTTAAACTATAAAACTTTTTTTAAATAGAAGAATAGATGAAAGTCTGTGTAGGAAATTACATTACTTTATATTCACATTGGATACACAGAATTATATCACATGTAGTATATTGTCAATATACCAAGGCACCATGGGATCATGAAACATTAAATAATTAATCTGACAGTATTGGAAAAAAATATACCATCGGAAACAGTTCGATCAAGCATAAACTTACCATGGCTGTGACATAAAGAAAAACAAATGCTTCAACAACAAGACAACAAACTATATATATATATATATATATATATATATATATATATATATATATATATATAAGTAAATATGATTCAATTGTAGTGGTACTACTACTAAAAAAAAAAGTAAAAATTAAAAAAAAATAAAAAAATAAAAACCATAGCGATCCATGTCCAATCCACAATCCCAAAGCAAAGTATTAATTTTGAAGCTGGCAGATTAGATTAACCATGTGAACAGCTGGTGAAATTCTAGGCCAGGAGAATGCAGCCGGGTGCCGCTGTCCGAAAGGGCAAGCGCCTCTTATTAAGCTAAGTGTGTAATAAAATTGGAAATGAAAGGAACATGGAACTATGGAACGCCAAATATATTTAGAGCATCCCTGGACACAGAGACATCAAACTTATCAACAATACCGTGATGGAACTTGGAAGAAGACAGCAGACGCATAAAGTATTCTGGCCATGATGTACAAATCTTGAGACCGCACAGTATTTCAGTTTCGCTAAAAATTTCCGAGGTGCTTCAGGAGGCTTTGAATTTTTTTGTATTGAAGATTTCAACGTGTTTAAAATCAAACCTGGCAGTGTTAAGCTTTCCGCTGGTTCGTGGCACAGGTTGAAATTGTATTTTATTGTCTAAATCAATTTCTTAACCTTATTTTTATATCCATACTCATCAGCTTATCCTCATTCAACGGTATACTGCGATATATTTGGTCTTTCGTGCCGAGCTTCCAATGCTCATGATACTATTTGTGTATTTAAACGTATGCCTGTGTTTTTTTTTTTTTTTTTTTTTTTTTTTTTGTTTTTTTTTAACAAACCCTGACTTCTGTTGATTTGGTGAGCAAAGGTTAAGACTCCGAGCGTGTTGATTAATTGGAAACTGGTTAGATAAAAGTAGTCTCAGATCCAAGGGCCATCTTGACAAAAATTTTGGTCATTTGGGTATTTTTACAAACCCTTGAAAAATTTGGTTTCACAATTTTAGTCCACAGGTCCAAGCACTACTGATGGGGCATTGTATTCCGAAACGGCCGTCTAGTGCTGTAAAATGCTGTGCTATGGAATAAGCATCCCCGAGAATATCGATAAACTCAGTAGACAATGTCTTTGTATTGCAAGAAATATATTGCTGTCTTGCTGATTAAATTTGCTGCTAGTTAAAATCTGAAAATCCTGAGTAAAAACCTAAGGTGTACTCCCTCGTGCAAAAGCCTTGAAAAATGTTGGTTTCACAATTTTGGTCCAGGCACTACTGATGAGGAATAATATTCCAAAACGAACGTTTAATGATGTAAAGTTAACACTGCATATGGCAAAATCATGGTCAGTTTGTTAATTTGCATAGCGGCCATATTGGATTCATAATATGGTTGAAATATAAATGACTTTATATAGACCAGTGATGATAAATTGGTCCTGAACAAGTTTTCTCACAAGTAGGATAAAATTTGGCATTGCTGATACATACTTTGACTGCACACCGCCTGGCATTGTTTGGGTGGTAACAACATAAATTTACTTAACTAAAACACCGGCCCTTTCAAATTAAAAATCCGAAGCGTGTTATGGTTCTCATTATAAAACATGTTAATTTAATTCAAAATCTACATTTTCTGCAAATTCGAAGGACAATTTCAGTTCTAAAACTAAAGATCTTACTCGATTTGCTGATGGCACCGGTGACTACGGAAATTGTACTACTAGAATATAATGTCCTTCTTCTGTGAAGATTTGTCAATTTTCGGCCCGGGTAAGTTAAAAAATGAATAATTTGCGTTACCGGCATCACGTTTGAATGGCGGCGCGTTCAAAACTTTGCTCATGAATATTAATGAATCACGGTCACGTGAGTGTTAGCTCATGAATAAATTGATCACCATTGTGCCATATGGGTATAGTGCAAGTTTGACCTGGCCGTTTGACCTTTAATTTGAATATTAGATTGGGCTAATCAGTAGTAGACTCACGATTTGGTTTAGGGAAGACCATAAACATCCATTACCCTGTATTACTACCATCTATCCTTAGATATGTTACTATGATAAGTCTATGGTCCCTATAAAATTGCACGAAAGGGATCTGTTTGAATATTCAAATTCAGAAAGGTCAAGTGACGGCGCCGGAGGTCAAACTTGACGCACTATATAATATATAATAGCAGTACTTAATTAAGCCCCTATTAAATAAGTAATTCTGTGGTTTTTAAAAGTTCTGATACATCAGTATATAGCCAGTATCAATTTTGGTTTCCAAGATAACAAACCTAGGAACTTAAAAGTTTTTAGTCCGAAATCAGACTAAATCTTGGTCAAAACGCAGCTTGTTACGGTACAAAAATTTTCTTGCAGTTTACACATTACTTCGGACAACAACTTGCAATAATTTTCATAGAACAACACTGTCCTTTACATTGTATATACACCGGAGTTTTGAACAATATTTTAGTCTTGGCCTATAAAGTGCTCTAAGCAAAAGGTGGGAACTACACCGAATACAACAAGTTGCTACACTTTTTTGGCACTGCCAGTCATAAGCCGCAAAAAATTTCGTCTGTACTAATCATAGCATCGTCATGGCAGAAAAACAACACTGGATACCACTGGAATCTAACCCAGAAGTGAGTAGTCGCTAAAACTGAAATCTTAGATCAATTTGTATCATTTGTGAAAAGACATTTGACCTGACACGATTTTATTTCTGTTTTTCAGGTGCTGAACAAGGTTGGTACAATGGTGTTTGGTTGGTAAAGGAAGACAACTCTTACAAGAACCAGCTCATATTTAGTCATGGGACAATACTTAACATAAGATATTCAATTGTCTCTGTTATTACGTAACATATTGATTTGTTTGTGGTATTATAAGTGCATCACCAGACAACCTGCATTGCCTGAAAATAAATCGGTCTACATGCACATTCCGACACTGTAATGCTTTAGGTTATTCATACGTGTGCAGTCTGCATTTTTCATTGATCAAGAAATTAATCCATGACATCATTATCAAGATTATGGTCCATTAAATTTTAACAGAAGCAA
Source organism: Anadara kagoshimensis (assembly GCA_021292105.1). Classification (NCBI taxonomy): domain Eukaryota; kingdom Metazoa; phylum Mollusca; class Bivalvia; order Arcoida; family Arcidae; genus Anadara; species Anadara kagoshimensis. Next base: position 59,354,298 of record CM037873.1, on the reverse strand, counting down.
TTTGTCAATAATGGTAAAATGGTTAACATTTAGAATGCACAGCAATATATTTGCTGTTAACCTATCCGAAGCTTTCGTGACAATATTTTGTCAAGCACTGTTAAAGTTGGCATCCTTGCACCATACAGTCAATATAAAAAACAAAAATTCTTACCTACTGACTACTGACCCATGCATGTATTTTTATCTTTGGCCTTATAAAAATATTGATTAACCAAAATTACAGTGAATAGTGTAAAGTAAATCCTAGTACAATGAAAAAATTCCTTTCCCCTGACCCCAGGAATTGAACCCAGGTTGCCCGTTTGTAAAGTGAGCGCTCTACTGTTTCACCTAAAAGGTAAACCGTAGGGGAGACAGTAGTAACATCTCTTAACCTGTACATATTACATACTATACCTTGTAGCTAGCTATATTGCTACAATATTTCATTGTACCTGGTTTATTGAAACTGTTCATCTAACCAGTCATTTGGATGTTTTCAAATGCGTGGGTATCAAGAGACCAATGCCACCAGTCTTTAAGGTATTTCTACCACTTCACCTTTAGCTTTAACAGGTAATGTTTTGATATTAATTTAATTTTTTGGCTGGTGTGTAAAACTATTCAATCAATTAATTATCATTGTGCAGGGAAATGGTAAGAGTCTTGCATGTAGAAAAAGAGTAAAGGGTTTGACTAAATATATTTGCAAAGGTAATACATATTTTGTCTTAAAAGGATCTACTGTGCTGTTTAAAAATTAACAATGTAGATAGAAAAATAGTATTTTTGAATACTTACCTTGAAAACAAGACTGTAAACAAACAAGTATTTATTTCTCAACAAACTTTTATCGAAAAAGTTTATTAATTTTATACATATAAATAACAAACAAGGGCGTAGCTGAGCATTTGCACATACGACTGTGCGCAAGTTAATTTTGTCAAATATCATATTTGAAAATGTTAAAAAATACTTTGCTTTTGAAAAAATAATACTAAAATTTATTTGATTTAATCAGAGACATATTATTTATATGTCTCTGGATTTAATGTATTTTTATTCTTGTATAGATGAGGGTGGAAATTCATGGAAAATGCACCATTTTTGTTATATTTTTTCAAAATTTCCTGGGGGGGGGGAGCATGCCCCCATACCCCCTAGAAAAACGTGCCTATGGCACGTACATGAGCCTTTGGCCTTTTTCACGTTTACAGTGCGTAATTTACCAACATGCTCAGCTATGCCCCTGACAAATAAAAAATTTGAAAAATATGAGAAAAATTAAAAGAAAATTCAAAACTTGAAGAAATATGTTCATGAAACATGCAAAATTTCAAGTTTATTGAAGTTATAACAACTATAATAAGTAATTTTTGTATTTTTACGTTTCAGTACATCTACAATCTTGGAGTTCCGTCCTCGGCATGGGAATTTGTTGATGTTTATGGGTTGGAGCCAGAACTTTTAGGCATGGTACCACGTCCAGTGGTAGCCGTTATGTTACTTTATCCAATCACAGAGAAGGTATTAAGCAAGGAATTTACATATATCTGTTGTCATAACATTTGAGATTCCATATGGTCATTATCTCTAAGTTGTAAGGAGCCTTGGTGGTCGATTGGTCTTAAGAATACACTTAAGGATCATGACTCCTCTCACTGCCTAAGTTCGAATTCCACTTGGGGCAGATCCTAGAGTGAGAACAATTGTCAGTTTGCTTGCAGTAGGTAGGTGTTTTTATCAGGAGATTCCAGTTTCAACTGCCATTCCAGAACTGAGTGTCTCAATATAAGTAAAAGAATCTTGACTGAGATGGAAAACACCATTATTCCAGTCCACTCTACCATCACTGATCTGATCACCTCTATAAGCAGATTGGTATATCAATGGCTTCCAAAGTCGAGGATTATAGGTTCTTTGGAACCTCGCTTGGGACAATCAATATTTTCCAAGATGATTTATGTCTTCAGCCAACAAAAGCTCAATAGAAAAAAGTCTTTTGGATGAGACTCAAAACGGAAGCAATATATAGAACCAGTTAAAACAGATTGATTAAAAATGAGAAAGGAAAAAGAAATTGATGAATATCAAGAAAACAGCATCCAAGTTCTAGGAAATGTTTGTATTTTTATGTCCCCGCTATGAATATGGACGGTACATATAGTGTTACCTATGTCTGTACATACGTCCCAGAATTTGTTTCCACTCTATATATTTTGTATAAAAAGAGTTATCAAAGAGATATTAACAAGAGATATAAAGTATAGAAAGAGGATGTGTTACGAACCAAAATGAGGTCATCAAGGTCAAGGTCACAAGACCATAAAAATTTTGAAAAATTGAGCGAGAGATTAAACCCCATTCACTCAATTTATTATCAATGAAGTGGGGACATGTGTCATATTGACACTTTACTCTTGTATTTTTTAGTCCGAGGCAAGTGCAATAGGAGATGTCCAGAAAGAGGTTGACCTATATTATTGTAAACAGACTATTGGTAATGCCTGTGGTACCGTGGCTATTGTGCATGCTTTAGCTAACAACAGAGATAGAATTACATTTGAAGGTAAGTCTTGTAATTACACTTAACTGATCATGATGATCGGTAATGCCTGTGGTACCGTGGCTATTGTACATGCTTTAGCTAACAACAGAGATAGAATTACATTTGAAGGTAAGTCTTGTAATTACACTTAACTGATCACGATGATCGGTAATGCCTGTGGTACCGTGGTTATTGTGCATGCTTTAGCTAACAACAGAGATAAGATTACATTTGAAGGTAAGTCTTGTTATAATTGCACTTAACTGGCCAGGGTTAAGACCAGGGCTCCACAAAGTCTTAACATTGTCATTCCACCGTGGGAATAAAAAAAAATTAAATAAATAAATAAAAAACTTACCAGGGTCAGACACTAAGACATTAATCCTAAGAACAACCCAATAAATTATGTGACTAATCCAATGTAGTCCTAGATAAAGTGTATTCTGTTCAAGGCATTTCATGCTTAAGATTTGTAGATCTTTAGTAATTCTGGAAAAACGGTATAGGATTTTACAGTCTAACATCATCTGTTTGTTTTACCTTATTATTGTTTCCTCTAGGCAACACAGTGATACAAGATCAAGAAATCTAGTAACACAAAGGTAAATTTCCCCCAACTCGGATTTATTTTTGAATTTAAAATGGAACTACTGAATTATGTTTAATAATATTTTCTTTCAGATAATAAACATTTCAACAAGTTTATAGAGGACACATGTGGTATGTCGGCTGAAGAACGAGCCAGTTATTTAGAGAATGATAAGGTTTGTAAGCTCTATATATGAAGAGAATCTATTACGAGTTTCAGACCCAGATAAGGAAATTCCAATTGAGCCTCGTTTGAGATGAAAATATCTGACCACTCGATTTGAATTTCCTTATCTTGGTCTGAAATGAGTAATTGATTATTTCTCTCACATATACATGTAGATTCTACAAAATTTCCTAACTGCAAAGCAAAGATTTTGCTCTCGGATGAATACCCTACTTCAGAGAAAGCAAAATCGCAAATATCTTGCAGTTTGTCAATGCGACGGATACAAATCAATAAATCATTTTTACTTGCATAAATCAAGTCGTTGCTAAATATTCCAATTTCAATCCAATACATGCGTTATATCTCCTTTAATGTACCAAAAATGTTTTGGTTGGATGTTTACTGTGGTAAAATATTGACAAAATGTTGGCGCCTTTCATGTGATGTTATGATTACGTAAGAATTTACTATTTACGTAGGATTGTAAGTGGTACAATGAAGAGTAGATTGAAGGTAGGATTGAGTTTAAAGTTTTAATTGACGTTATTTTTATAGAGTTTGATAATGCAGAAAGAATTTTCAATTTATCAGTTAATTAAATCAGTTTTGGACCATCCTATTTACACCAAACTATCAAGCCGTTCTTGAACTGCACTACCCTACATGAATAGTAAACTCTCCTGTTGTCGCTACATCACGTAGAAACTGGGTCATTAAAACTGACACAGATATTTGTTTCAGAGTGGATGAACATTGTATCATTTGTGATAGCCTAAACTGACTGTTGGGTAGAATCGACGAAATTAAAAATGTTCTTTCACAGTTTTGTAGTTATTGATCAAATTTGGACTTTTATAACTCTAATAAGTCACTGTAATTGAAAAAAGTAGCCCCTGTTGTACTGAGATACCCTGCACATGCTCACGCAGAGTGCAATATGGAAAAATATTGTATTATCTACCCTGTGAGATTAATCATCACATATAAGAGAAATACAGGAATATAACAAAAATTGTGTCTATAGTAACATAACATTGATAATAGATTTACTATAGAACTATTATCCATGCCAGACATAGTAGCAGCAAAGAGTGGAGTAACAAATTTTATGCCCAATCAAGATTGTTTTACTTATATGAAGGTGGTCAGTTCAGAATTGGTGAAAGAAACTAGATTACTAGTAAGGGTTGTCAGTTCAGAATTGGTGAAAGAAACTAGATTACTAGTAAGGAACTTCTGAACTTCAGCAAGCAAACTGACAAATTTTGCATAAGAGGATTTGAACATAGGTGGTAAGAGGTAGCTGTGATCTGTAAGACTACTGTAGACCACTTTAAAAGTAAAGTTAAAGTCTGTCCCGAGCCATTAGGCCCATCAGGCCGGAGCTTATCCTGGTTTCAGTGGCGTTAAGCGACTGAGAGTACAAGACTCTCCCCTGAATGGGATGCCAGTCCATGGCAGGGTTAACCCCCAGCATTTTGCTGGTACTCATTTATTTTTCAGCTGAGTGAACTGGAACAACGTGTAATTAAGTGTCTTGCTCAAGGACACAACACATCGCCCGGTCCAGGGATCGAACCCACAACCTTCGAATATAGCTTAGAATAAGATTATGTTAAAAAGCCAACGCCTTAACCACTAGGCCACGCGCTTCCACTTTAGACACATATAAAACTATACTTCAAAGAAGCTAGTTAAGAAACATTATATGAATAGACCAAACCAATACATAAAAAGGTTAGTAATCTGTATCCATCATTTCTGTAGAGACAACCAAATCTAACCTCTCATTATTTGCAAAACAGACAATGACATAGTAGTTTTATGTAGATGTCAGGTATTGAGCCAAAGAAATAGGTGTAATACCAGGTTTACTTAACACTCAGCAGTGATTGAAAAGAAGGGCCCCCTTTGAGCAAGATACAGTATTTTGGGGACAATAGATTATAGAGAAAATTCCCCTTCTGGATTAAACAATGTTTTAGATTATTATGTAACTTTTCATATTAAATTCTATTTTTTAGGCCATGGGTTCAGTACATGAGGACAGTGCACAGGAAGGTCAAACCCAGGTATAATATATAGATGATGTTGTACAAGTGTTTCATTTAATATTGAATTTTTTAAATGAGTTGAATAAACCTTTATGCAACAAGTCTTGGTTTGAGTTCAAATAATAATAATAAATAAACCTTGAATTTGGAAACATTTTAGATTACTAGTAATCATTGACCCTACATTAATTAACTTTGACTATTAATTCATGCCAATAACAAACATCCTGTTGATCTTGTTTATTATTACTTTGTTTGACTTGTAACCTTGCAATCACTGACTTAACCAGTCGAAAGGCCAGCTTCCAATATGGCTGATTTTTAATCACTTTAGTCACGTGATTTTCAGTTCAAATTTTGGTACGCAATCGGAAATGGTAGTAGGTCTCGAAAATTTAAGTATACTTTTAAATGGGATCGTTATTACTTAAAATCATCAAATATTTTGAACAATAAATATTTTTTCCTTCAATTTATGTAAAAAAGAACCAATTATATACAGAAAATTACGAGTAATACGTCTTGAAAGTGGAGGTTGTGTCACAGCTGTCGGCCGACGATCTCGCTTCAGACACATTTTTTGAAAATATTAGGGCGAGTGATGGGTTCTAATAATTATTTTCTAAAAATTTATTCATTTCTGAACACATCCATATGAAAGACATGTCCGAAATCGGTGTGGGATGCGATTCTGTCAGTTGAGAAAACGGCAGGTGTGGCTCCTTTTGCGGGGTTTGGTTCACATCTGTCGGCCGACATTCGTGCTTCAGACACAAATTATTAAATATTAGGACAAGTGATGGGTTCTAATAATTCAATTCTGAAAATATATTCATTTCTGAACATATTCATATGAAAGACATGTCCGAAATCGATGCGGGATGCGATTCTGTCAGTTAAGAAATCAGCAGGTGTTGCTTCTGTTTTGTTTTGTTTTTCGTATGATGATTATCTCCCTTGTTTACACTGTCTCTCGCATGTATGCGAATAAAAATAAAGTGATTTTACTGTCTTATTGATTGATATTTGTTTTAATGTAGGGAAATTAAAAAAAAATAAAATAAAAATAAAAAAATAAATAAAATCTAAAAAATTGGCTTCATTTAACATTTTAATCTTAATCAAATAAAATTATTTTCCATGGGAAATATTTCTTCAAATTTGATACACAAGAGAAAGTTATATAATTTTCTTTTCAGTGGTGTCATGTGCTGATTTTAAATTTTTATTAAAATAATGAATTTAAAATCAGCATATGACAACTAGTTGCTATGTGCTGATTTTGAATGCAGTATTTAAATAAAAATTCAACAGCAGCACCATGACAGTGGAACAGGAAGAAATACTGTTTCCACACCCCAAGTTAATAACTAGAAATTAAAATCTCTTTCTATAAGATGGTCAGGTCAGTTTTACCGGGTGTAACAGTTAATTCTTTAGTATCTGTGGTTCATTTTTTCACAGATCAAGTGCTGCTGGTAGACTTTTTGCAGCTAAAGTACTAATGCACAGATGCAATATTAATCTAATTCTGACTGTCTCCAAAATGACATGGATCAAGTTCATGTATCTACCTTCAGTCCAGAGGATGCTTCATGTCTTTTAGGGTAAGGAGTAGAGTAAAAGTCAAGATTCTTTCACTATCAAACATATTTAGAGATGGGGAGAAAACTGTAGAGCCCAAAGAAAACCAACGACATTCCACAACAAACTGACTAACTTTCTCACACAAAAACTGTCCTGAATGAGATTCAAACCTATACAGTAAGAGGCCATGCCCCTACCAATATTTCAAATGTTATGTTGGACAGGTGCCAGTGTAATGCACAAAAATAATTATGCATTTATTATGTCAATTAGCATTTATTTTTCCTTAAAGTAATGATAATTTTAAAATGCAAGCAAAACATCTTTATTGACATTGTACTGTGTGTTGACCATGTAATGTTATCTGCAATAAAAAAACAAACAAACATAGTCATTGTTTATTCTGTAGTCTCTGTCTTGTTTTTAGCATAGCAATAGCATTAATAATATTTAATCTACAAATAAAAATGTTATCTATGAATAATCTGAAAATACAATGTTGGCAAATTTGTAAATAAAATTTGAAATATGCATTTCACCTGTCAATAAATATAAAAAAAGTTATCTGTAAATAAAATGAACTAAAAATTAACTTGTAGGAATGCATAATCTGAAAATAAACTGTATAGGTATTGGTAATCTGAAAATCAACTGAAATGATTATACATGTATGATGTCTATGTTTCCATTCCTGGTAGCCAAAATTGCCATTGGCTACTAATTTCTGAGGAATTCTTTCAAAAAGTAACCTATTTTAGCAAATCTGTGGAGAGATACTTTAAAAAGGACTATATTTTCACAAATTTTGGAAATTTGGCTACTAATTATTTCAAATTTATGGAAACCTAGTGATGTATCATAAAATCATATGAAAATAAACTACACATATTCTGCATTCTTGAAAATAAAAAAGAAATTAATTAAAACAGAATAATTTAATGTAGTACCAGTATAACATCATTCACCACACAAGAATGATACTGTGGGACTGTCAGAACTAGCCATGATGTGTGCAGCAATGATCCATGATTTAAAGTTTGGCTCAAATTAAAATATGGTAAAAGATATTTACATAGATTCTTGCACAATAAAAGTGAATGGGTTATATTGTGATAAATTTCATAAAAAGCTCAAATACATGTACATGTATCAACTTTAAAAATATGAAATGTTTGAACAGTAAATCTAATACATGTAGTACAAGAATCTTTGTGATCCATTTCTGAATTTTCTGTGTTATCAAGTATGTTTTCTGCTGGTACATCCATACTTGCTGTGGTTACTGTGGAGAGAAAACATTCAAAATTAGCATCAATGTTTTAAAAACCTATTCATAGGTATTTGTAGCTGTGGAATCATCAGCAACAGTAGCAGTAGTGATAGCTGAAGGATCTAGAATTGCATTAATTACAACATTTTTGCAATTTGTGCATTTGCAACCTGTACCTCAATATCTGCCAACACCATCACCAGTTTCTGAATACATGTAACTAAACTGAACTTTGGCATTTAAAATCCATCTTCAACCCCTTGAAGTGGCAAAACTTTTCAAATTACTAAAAAAAAAATTAAAAAAATAAAGTTATATTCAGTCTGAAAAGTGTAATTGAAAACATTTTATGTAATTTTCCATATCATGACTTCTCTTCTGCAAACTTTCTGAAATTTAACAAACTATAATAATGCTCTTTGTCAGCCTGCCTACCTGTAAATATGTGATACAACTGCCAACTTCTGATCTGAAACATTAAAATTACAGTTTTAAAATTTGCATGCACTACAGCAGTTAAATCAACACCAGATAATTGTTGTTCAGATGGTTTTCTAGCAAACTGTCCCTCTTGTGACTCTAAATGTAATGAAAGTGTAAAAAAAATCCAATATCAGCTGATTTCTGAGTCACATAGTGACTACATGGGGCCAGCTGGGCGATCTGGATGTTTGATTTTCGTGGGATTTTTTCTACAAAATTGAACTAAAATTAAACAAAATGTTTAAAGGTTATATTAAAAACACACCAACAAATATCTAGAGTAAAAATAAACAAATTAGAAGATGTCTAGACGCAATAAATAGCAAGTTTTGTTTTCCAAATCATCGGCACGCAGGGTCAACTTGACAATCTTTCTGTGCAATAACCGGTGCGAGTGATGGTTTCTATCCGGTATCAAAATGACCGGTGTTCTAAATGCTACCGATTACGACTATAATTTTTAACCCAATCGGTGTGGGATGCGATTCTGTCAATTCAATTTACCGGGCATAAACTCCGAATGCACCGCCCACTTGATTTTGACCTTTCACGATACCGCAGTTTATGTCTATGATTCCAGCATTTTAATTAGTTATAAGGAGTGTTTAATTGTTGTGATCGTCTAGAAAAATCAATTTTCTATCAAACGGATACAAAAATATATATAGTTTAAGTTAAAAACACCATTTAATTAATGATTTATTGCGTCAACCCTAAAATGCAAATTCTTCGAGGTGACGACAAAGCGCCATCTGCCGACCAAATTTGAATTACCCCCCTTGAACGGCCCTGAAGATTAAATCGCGGGTTTAACGGAAAAAATCGAAGCTGGCCTTTCAACTGTAACTGGAAGTTCTCTGCACCATGAAACATTTGGCATCAGAAATAGTGCACCCTGTAAATGAACCTGAACGGAATATATCTGTTCTATTTGGAGATATGTAATGGATCTGTTGACATTTGGACATTATCAATGAAATAGCCGAATCTACTAGCATGTCGCGGAATACATCAAAGTAACATGTACAGTCTGGTGCACCAATGTTGTAATGGAATCATTGAAAAGTAGTCTGTCAAAGTTATACTAACATTCAAGCTCTCCTGCCAGCCGAGGCTGTGAAATGCATAAAACACTGTGCCCTTAAAGTCTATTCACGGCAGTGAGTACAAAAATAATTAGCAAACAATACTTTCACCCCTTGCCTTTCATTGTTGTCTGTGTAATTTATATACATATATCCCATGTAATTGTTAATCTTATGTTTGACCTTTTTAGGCACCTTCTCGTGATGAGAAAGTTAACACACATTTTGTTGCTTTTGTTGGTAAAGAAGGAAAGTTATATGAAATGGGTGAGTATATTTGTTTACACACTCACAACTTTTAATTATTAAACTGTCACTAGACAGGACATGTGGATGTCGTCAATCTGGCTGTGTCTGTCTGTCCATCTAGTCGTTCGTTCATTTGTCTGTAGCTTTTGCATCACCACTATCTGTTCATTTAGATTATGGTATTGTAAGGGGCAATACATCAAGAGGAATTTTTAAAGAAAATCATGGAAGAAATGGATTTTGGGACTTCAATACAGTGTTGCAAGAAGCAAGGTGGCAAAGTTACCGGTACCATGGACATTAAAAGGAGGTTTCATTGTACATGTGTTATCAAAAGGACAAGACACAATACTAAATTTAAAAGAGCAGAATATGAGAATGCTTTATTATTAGGATTACGACTATAAAGCTGGATTTAAACAAAATTAAAAAAACACACTTTGAGTTTCCCCAAATATCAGAGTCCTTGGAGACTTATGTTCTTTAGATAACATTAGTTTACAATGAAATTACCGGTAAATATTGGTCATGGACATCCTACTAGTGGTTTATACTTTGTTTAAATGTTCATAATCTATTTGAAAGACTGCTACAAAGTATATGGTATGGTATTAAGTATGTACAAGGAGTTATTTCCCTTGAAACACTGTCTTACTTTGTGTTGGAGGGGTTATTTTTCTGTTGTCCTGGGTATTGCCCTGACTTGTTTGTTGTTGTAGGTGTTAGTTGACTTGTCAGTGTTGTAATTTTATAAAATTACATCATAATAATGGCTAAGTTGCAATATGACCAAATTGATAAGAATTCAGTTGGCCATGTTTAACTTTACATGAATGCATAAATACTGATGTTATGGTGTTGTAGATGAAACTACCCCTTCTGAAAATCCTAGAATGATAACAACAACAATAAGAGGTTCTTCTATTGTTCTGCCTTCAAAATAAAAAAAATTCCAAAAATTCATCATATAACTAACCATAAGCTTTATTTTAGAAATAATTTTCAATTTGTTGTGGTTTATTGGGTATAAACAAGATTTTGTAAAGCAATTTATTATAGAATTGCCATTTTCAAAATCTTGTTTATACCCTGTAAACCACAACAAATTGAAAATTATTTCTTATATTTAAAATATTAATCGTTGCTATTTCTGCTATTTCCACTGGTTTTGTCAGTGAATGAAACGGTGTCATTTAGTCCTGCCTTTGTGGCGTCATGTCATCCCTTCAACGCATTTAACCCACCTAAAATCATATTTGACGAATGTTAGACACTTCATGCTAGTTTACTCAAATGTAAACATTTTTCTTGTCAAAAAGTTTATTTAAGAAAAAATCAGTAATTGTAAATATTGAAAACTATACATGCCATTCATATAATCATTGTTGAACAAATGTACATATATTACCTGCTTAAAGTTTTACATGCATGCACTAATAGTATTTTAAAACAAAGTTAAAAAAGTTGATAAATTTAAACCTGTGGTTACTGTGAATCATCTTCTTAGGTGGTGTCTTATTTCTGTGACTCTAAAATAATCCCTCCCATTATGTGGAAGTGATGTTAGTGATGAAAGTAAGTTTTTAATATTTACTATTTTATTGACATGTAAATTGACATATCACCGGCCACGCCCACAATGTTCCGACAAAGGGCCTGCATGCTTGAATTAGGCAAAAAGAATAAAAACTTGCCTGAATTATGTCATTTAATGACGTCACTGACACTAGAAGATCATAAGTCACTGTGACACTGCTTTGGTACCATGATGGCGGCCAGTGTCGAAACATAAAAAGCATGATCGGCGATATGTCAATTGATGAGTCATAGTATTGATCCCTGAAAACAGTGGGAATGGGGACAAAATGAATTCATATTAACTGAATATTGCAGTCAATATGATGCATCACCAGAGGAATATAGTTTGAAATTTTGGATTTATGCATGCAGTTCTAATACAGGAGTTTATACTGAAAAGAACTTATTTAAAAATAAAATATTAAATGACAAAAATATATATATGTTTATATTTATTTGATGTTTGAATTTAAATAGTATGCATAAAATTTCCCCTGAAAGTGGCATAAAATGTTGAACTAAAATACAAAAACTAAACAAAGCACCTTTAAATTAAATCTGTTATATGTATATTTTGGATGCCATTTTTCACACTGATTTAATCTAGCTTGAAATCATTCACATTATTGGAATGACTGCCTCAGTGAGTCAGTGCAAAAGTGTCTGCTTCAAGAGTGGGATGCTATGGGTTAAAAAATTAGACACCGCTTCCTAATATTTCACTTGGTATTAAGAGGATGGAGCATCAACTGGTTCAACTGTTGTCAGGATAAAGTGACTGTGTAGGGAGTGTGGTTTCTTTATCTGCTGTATACTGACTCAGTGATCTAGCACCTTAAAGTCACTCTGTGTGTGCACTAGTACAAGACGGACCATAAAACACACTTAAACATCTTGCACAATATCTTGCGCAATACATGATCTTGTTCTTAAATGAATCCAGAGATTAATGCATTTGCTTATGTCACGAATTGCTGCAAGATTGCTGGTGTGACGTTGAACAACCTTAGAACTACAACAACTTATTTTTTATGTCGCTGTCTAGCAATTTAATGTATTATAAAATCTTGTTAACTCAAAAAGTATTTCCTACTGAAACTTTGGTTATGCTGAAATTTGTAAACTTCTTTATTTATCTTAGTGTTAATAATATACAAATACAAAAGCAATGCTTGTTTATAGATAAATTAAATTATGAAAAATTATTGTAAAATGATATTTTTCATTGGGTTAAAAGTCATCACATGATTAAATTAAACAATGTAATGACCTGGCACATGCAAAAAAAGTTGATTGAAAAAACATTATTGACCGGAGATTGCTTATTGTCCTTGGATCCAATTTTGATTATGTAAGATCTGAAAAGAGCATTGTACTTCCTGTAACATTTCAAACTAAACTATCTCAGTGTTACTGTTATGAAACAGTACAGCATTTTCTTATATAAGCCTGTCATCTTGAAAAAATCCATGCTACCTTGTATAAGCCTAATTTATCCTTATATAAGCCCTTGTCTCTATAGGTGGGGACAGCTGGCATGTGCAATATTTAATAAAAAAAAAGATACTAAGATATATCTTAACATTACACTAGTATTTCTACCTAATTTAAAATACCAGTTTTATGGAACACATATGATACAGAATCTTGTATCACCACAGTGTGGTGATACAAATGCGGTAAAGTACACATACACATTTAAATGGATTACTCATTGTGACGTCATTGGGTCATCTCTGATATGTCAAATGTAAATGATGATGTCATAACATAATTTAGTGGTTTTCTGTGGTAAAATTTAAAATATCACATAAATTGTTGTTTTTATTAGGTTAAATGATCAGTTAGTAATTTTAGATAAAAATATTATATACACAGTGTGTATGTACAACCCTTCATATCAGGTAGAGTCTATTTTTAGTAGTTGTATCACTTTTTTATTAAAAAAAAGGACTGAACCTGATACAGAGGGTTGTACAAAATTTTATAAAATTAACCACACCTTCCCAAAAGTTGAACTGCAGTTGACTGGCCATTATTTTCAACACTGGGATAACTTGAAGGATAACAATATTTGGTCAGGATCATCAAAATGCTTTTGGTTCTTATTAATTTGCTAAATTCAATCACAATGTGCAAAGATTTAATTAACATCATATATAGGACTTCCATTTTAACAAAATGGAATGTAAAGGTAACATGATTTAAGTCTAATGAAGAATGAACCTTAACCAGTAATAGGTTTTAGTAGCAATAGCTGTTCATAGATACATTTTTTCAAATGGTGATAAACTCCCATTTATTTTCCCTCCTCAGACGGGAAAATTAGCCTTAGTATGCCAAGTGGTTGAAAGCACACACTTATAGATCACAGTGCCACTCACTGCTTATTTTAAAATCCCACTTAGGACAGACCTTGGTGTGTGAAAGTTTGTCAGTTCACTTGTCGAAGGTAGGTTATTATCTCTGATACTCCAGTTTCCTCCGCCATCTCAGAACTGACATCTTTGATAAAAGCAGAAAATTCTTGACTGGGGCATAAACCTACATGAAAAATCTCCAGTTTTAAAATATAAAATTTCTGTCTTACCAATGCATAATAAAATTTTGACATAATAAAACAGTATGTTTTTTATTGCAGTGTCATTTTGAGTCAATCAAAAAATGGGCTCCCTCCGTCGATAAGTACAATGGATGGGAAGAAACTGTAATTTGCACAATCAGTATGGAAGAACAATAATAATCACTTCATACCATGTTAATCATACAAAAACAAAAACACTGAAAAAGTATCAGGAATGAAGATTAGCAGGGGCCCTGTAGCACATGGCTACTAAAAATTAGTCAAAGTCCCTTAATTTTAAGACAATTTAGCTATTTATTACTATTACAACCTCTTTTCTGAAACGGAGCTGGGTTCTTAATTCAAAATAGTTAAACTTCATCCCTGAGTATTGACAGATGTTTCTTATAAAGGTTTATGAAAGTCCAATATAAAATTAAAAAATAAATTTACTAGAAGGAGAATATAATTTACTTCATAAATAAAAACAACTGTTTTCAAAAATGTATCGCCAGCTCAACAAGTAATTAATGGATTAAAGTCTTTTTAAAATGTATTTTTTGTCCCCCGCCGCAACATGGAGTGGGGACATAGAAATGCTGGGCGTGTGTCCGTGCGTCCGTGTTTCCGTCCGTCACACTTTTTTGTAAGCGCTCTCATGCCTACAAATTTTGACAGATTTACATTAAATTTATACCAAATGTTTATGCCACTAATACCTTGGTCAAGTTCGAAAATCAGCATTAGTTGATACTTTATGTTGGAGTTATGGGACTTTGACCACAATAATGACTCCAATACATCCAAAACTTGACCTTAAAAGTGCTTTCATGCCTACAAATTTTGACAGATTTTCATGAAATTTATACCAAATGTTTATACCACTAATACCTTGGTCAAGTTCGGAAATCAGCCTTGGTCGATACCTTTTGTTGGAGTTATGGGACTTTGACCACAATAATGACTCCGTGGTGGGGGTGAAAAAATGTTCCTTCTGACCTCCCCACACATTTAATTCTGGAACAGCCCTGAATGTTTGAAAATATTGCAATTTCATATACAGTATACTAGTATACTGCTTGACCGGCGGGGGACCCAGGAATTCTATTCTTGTTTGTCTAGCACCCCTTTTATTCTGCAACAAAGGAATAATTCAAAACCTACAACGCCTTGTCATTAACCTGCTAAGAACAATGTTGAAATTTATGTCAGTAACCTTGCTAGACATGACTAGGCACGACTGGGATCATCGGATGATGGACTTCCTGTAAGCCACTTCGACTGGGATCATCAGATGATGGCCTTCCTGTAAGCCACTTCGACTGGGATCATCGGATGATGGCCTTCCTGTAAGCCACTTATAATTATTTTAAATTGATTGTCTGAAAATAAAAACACTGACTCCATCCAGGAATTTATCAGTGTAGATTCAGAAGTTATGATTTCACAAACAATAATCCATGGGAACATTGTACCTAAGTGAGATATTGGTTGCTTTCCATTGTTTCAAATACTCTTTTTAAGTTGAACTTCAGGTAAATTGAAGTGTATTTCTTTCTCCCATGAATTTCAAGTTAACTAGTTTTGAATCAATGTGCTGCAGGTAGGTGACACTTGTAGGGTTTTCGTTTGGATTCAAGTCAAGATGATATACACTGCATGGCAATAGGATGTTCTGCCTTCAAAATAAACAGAATTCCAAAAATTCATCATATAACTAACCATAAGCTTTATTTTAGAAATAATTTTCAATTTGTTGTGGTTTATTGGGTATAAACAAGATTTTGTAAAGCAATTTATTATAGAATTGCCATTTTCAAAATCTTGTTTATACCCTGTAAACCACAACAAATTGAATATTATTTCTTATATTTAAAATATTAATCGTTGCTATTTCTGCTATTTCCAATGATGGACTTCCTGTAAGCCACTTCGACTGGGATCATCAGATGATGGCCTTCCTGTAAGCCACTTCGACTGGGATCATCGGATGATGGCCTTCCTGTAAGCCACTTATAATTATTTTAAATTGATTGTCTGAAAATAAAAACACTGACTCCATCCAGGAATTTATCAGTGTAGATTCAGAAGTTATGATTTCACAAACAATAATCCATGGGAACATTGTACCTAAGTGAGATATTGGTTGCTTTCCATTGTTTCAAATACTCTTTTTAAGTTGAACTTCAGGTAAATTGAAGTGTATTTCTTTCTCCCATGAATTTCAAGTTAACTAGTTTTGAATCAATGTGCTGCAGGTAGGTGACACTTGTAGGGTTTTCGTTTGGATTCAAGTCAAGATGATATACACTGCATGGCAATAGGATGTAACAATATGACAATCAAGTTGAATGAACAATTTTAAGATAGTTCTCAAACATTTTCAAACAATTCAAAGACAGGTTTAAATCTGCCAGGATTCAAAATTGTCCTAGAGTTGGTAATAATTTTACTGTATTTTCCCAATAAATAACACAAAATAAGTCAGGGAAATAAGAAAGAAATAATGTTTTGAGACAAATTAATTATATATATAAATGATTAAAATTTATTTAGTCAAATAAGAAACTTTTATAGATTTCAATCATTTTTAATTTTCAAAATTATTTTCTTTTTGTTAGTTCATGAGATCATGACTTTTGTTATTTTGTGGCATACAGCCAAGCCATTAAGTAGCTGTTTTTGTTGCTTGGCAACATAATATTTCTACCCTAGTGGAGGTTTGAAGTTTTTTACTTGTACCATTTAAATAGCTAGGTTTTGTCTTTACAACTAACAATCTGTGAGAAGAAAGGCATGTGGTTTCCCCGATGACAATTATTTTGTTTGCAATGCCACCATGCATGCTTACAACCAACTCGGTGATAATTTGATTGTTGCCATGCCAACCAGCTTTCTTGTGACATTTATGATATCACCATAGCCAGGTGTGTGGAAATTGTTTTTCTTCTTATAGATGTTTTGACATTTTAATTTCTTCAGGGATGGTCAACTGTTAATTGAGGCCACATGTACATCTGGGCAGTATCCTACAAGACTCTTGGCCCCCTTTTTACTTTTTAGCTATAAGGCAGCAAAAATGTAACAAATCTTGGAATATTAATACAGACTAATCACTATATTGCAAAGTGGCAATTTTTAAGGCCCTGGAAAATTGGGAAAGGATAGATGACTAGCAGTTTATCCTACAAGTTTTTGAAAAACTTCACATATTAGTGTAAACTTTAAATTTTCTAAAAAATGTATAGTTATAGCATACGCCCCCTTTCTTGATTTTTCGCTTTAGAATTTTAAAGACGTAATCTGATGTTAAAATGTGACCAAAATTATCAATTTAAGTTCTTGATTTTTGACGATATTGTAAAATGATTGGCATTGATTTACAAACTTTAACATTTTTTCTGAAAATGTATAGTTATAGCATATGTCCTCTTTCTTGATTTTTCACTTTAGAACTTTAAAGACGTAATCTGATGTTAAAATGTGACCAAAATTATCAATTTAAGTTCTTGATTTTTGACGATATTGTAAAATGATTGGCATCGATTTACAAACCTTAACATCACAGTGTAATAAACTTTAACATGACCGTGTACTAAATGGCGAGTGTTGTATTTGTGCTTCTAGCTGTTATTTTGCATCTTGCTGTTAAATTAAATATTTTATTTTTATGATTTGAATAAAAAACTTAGTTATTTGTATTTAGGGGATAACTGTCTTGTAATTTTCGATTTGCAGACGTATATCGGTGGTTATACTGTCGCAAATTAGTTTTATTGGCAACGCGTCAGCGGAGCCAATAAAACGTTATTTGCGATAGTATAACCACTGAAAACAATACTATAAATACCTCGGGGATTTTCCAAATCCATTTGAACTGGTTGAGACAGAGATCACACGAACCCTTTCCCGCATTAATTTGATTTCTCTGACTGTTAAATCTGATTCTACGAAAAAGTAAAGTGCCTTCCGGATGAGACACGATCACTTACAGACACTACATTGATGACGTCATAATCATTTTACGCAAGAACGTCAACAAAATTTGATGATGTCATTTTCAGAAGACACGGATGGTGGCATGATCTGATGCAAATATTTGTTTACAAATCGAGTTTTGGCGTCTGAGTAAAAGAATCCTACACCACTAACAGTGTAATATTTTCAATGACGGGAAAATATTCATCCTTGATTGATATATCTCTGTCATACCCTGTGCAAGTTTCCATTAATCCATCAAGATGGTTCGGTACCGCATGCACACGTGCAAGTACCCGAAAAATTTGAAGCAGTATATTGTGGTTTTACTGTCGGAATTTGCGACAGTATATTGGTGGTTATACTGTCGCAAATTGTTGATGTCAGCCAATGAAAATGAGCATTACATACAGAATGAATTAGAATACATTCTTTTCCTAGTTGCTAAAACAATCAAAATTATAATAATAATAAACATTATTACTTTGAATGACAATAACGAAGTCTTATCATCCGATATGAGAATCTGTAACAATACTTTGAAAATGAAAAAAGACAGACTGGTCAGAGTAAGGGAAATCTTGTAAATAACTACATATGAATATCAAAAAGATATTGAACTAATGAGAAATAAATCTTGACTGGAGTGAAAAAATCATTTTAATTAAAAAAATGTTGCTTGTCCAGAGAAAGTGATTGAAAACCACTGCATTCTAAAATACTTGCTGAGAAATCCAGCACAACATTAAAAAAATAATCCTTAATTCATTGTAAATTTTCATGACTTCATTGCAAAAATATTTTAAAAGCCATGGTGTATGAAAAATATGAAAATTCTAAATTTTAAAAATCTGAAAGAATTTTGAAAATCAGCAAATATATGGACAAATATGGTAATAAAATCAAATTACCTCAATAGTTGTAGAGAAGTTGTAAAAGATAAAGCCATGTTTTTATAACAGACTATATTCATTGTATTCAAAGTCTGATTTCTTCTTTACAATTGGATTGTTCTAACAGCCATTTTCACTTACATAACATCATATAGAACACATTTGTCAATGTTTTCTTGTATAAACCATTTTCTTCCAAGAATTTGCAACTATTACATAATCAGGTATTTCATATTCCCTTCTAATATTAAAAGGATTTAATCATGGAAGTATGCTGGTGAATTTAGGGCTGTAACGGTATAGTAAAAATCGTATTGCAATATATTGCAAACTTTGTGAAGTGTATTGCAATATTAATTGATTACGTATTGTCAACATCAATTTGAATGTATAGCATAAAATCTATAACAATGAATGATTTTAGTTTAAATAAAATATGCTCGGTTATCAACCTTTAATTTTCAGCAAGTAGAGAAATCAAGCCTTAAAGTTTTGATTTTGTAAAGAATATTGAAACAACATGACTAGAATAATTCAAATGTTTGACAGGGACATATTGCCCAGGTGAACCCCACTGTTCAAATGTTTGACAGTGACATATTGCCCAGGTGAACCCCACCATTCAAATTTTTGACAGTGGTATATTACCCAATAGAACCCCTCCATTCATATGTTTGACAAGGGTATATTGCTCAGGTGAACACCACCATCCAAATGTTTGACAGTGACATATTGCCCAGGTGAACACCACCATCCAAATTTTTGACAGTGGTATATTACCCAATAGAACCCCTCCATTCATATGTTTGACAAGGGTATATTGCTCAGGTAAACACCACCATCCAAATGTTTGACAGTGACATATTGCCCAGGTGAACCCCACCATTCAAATTTTTGACAGTGGTATATTACCCAATAGAACCCCTCCATTCATATGTTTGACAGGGGTATATTGCCCAGGTGAACCCCACCATCCAAATGTTTGACAGTGGTATATTAGCTCCACTGAACCCCACCATTCAAATGTTTGACCGGGATATATTGCCCAGGTGAACCCCTCCATCCAAATGTTTGACAAGGGTATATTGCTCAGGTGAACACCAACATCTAAATGTTTGACAAGGGTATATAAGCTCCACTGAACCCCACCATTCAAATGTTTGACAGGGGTATATTGCCCAGGTAAACCCCACCATCCAAATGTTTGGCAGGGGTATATTGCCCAGGTGAACACCAACATCTAAATGTATGACAGTGTTATATTAGCTCCATTGAACCCCACCATTCAAATGTTTGACCGGGATATATTGCCCAGGTGAACCCCTCCATCCAAATGTATGACAGTGGTATATTAGCTCCATTGAACCCCACCATTCAAATGTTTGACAAGGGTATATTGCTCAGGTAAACCCCACCATTCAAATGTTTGACCGGGATATATTGCCCAGGTGAACACCACCATCCAAATGTATGACAGTGGTATATTAGCTCCATTGAACCCCACCATTCAAATGTTTGACCGGGATATATTGCCCAGGTGAACCCCTCCATCCAAATGTTTGACAAGGGTATATTAGCTCCATTGAACCCCACCATTCAAATGTTTGACCGGGATATATTGCCCAGGTGAACCCCTCCATCCAAATGTTTGACAGTGGTATATTAGCTCCATTGAACCCCACCATTCAAATGTTTGACCGGGATATATTGCCCAGGTGAACCCCTCCATCCAAATGTTTGACAAGGGTATATTGCTCAGGTGAACACCACCATCTAAATGTTTGACAAGGGTATATAAGCTCCACTGAACCCCACCATTCAAATGTTTGACAGGGGTATATTGCCCAGGTAAACCCCACCATCCAAATGTTTGGCAGGGGTATATTGCCCAGGTGACCCCCACCATTCAGATGTTTGATTAATAGAATCTATCACTACTTGTGGTGCCAGATAGGGAAATCTCAACCCGAGTTCTAATATATTTGGTCCAGAGGCTTGCTGAGTTCTGGACCAAATATATTAGAACAAGGGTTGAGAGTTCCTTATCTGGCACCACAAGTAGTGATTGATTCTATTTCTTGCATCAGAAAGTACAATTTTTCAATTTTAAATCAATTTCAACTTTCGATACACCTCTGATTTTGTTGATAAAATTTTGCGGGAAAAACAGCGTGTAGGCTATCTTGCACAGGGGGGTACAAGATGGAGATATCTTGCACCTCTCTTTTTATGAATTTTTCTATCTGCGGTGCAAGAATGGGGTATATTGCCCAGGTGAACCCCCACCATTCAGATGTTTAACAGGGGTATATTGCCCAGGTGAACCCCACCATCCAAATCTTTGGCAGAGATATATTGCCCATGTGAACCTCTCCATCCAAATGTTTTACAGGGGTATATTACCCTGCCATTCTTAGCTCTTGTTTGCATCAGATCTAGTTTACCAATGTTGTTAATGAAAGCACACTAATTAGCAGAAGGTCCAATTAACAAGTTTTACTGTTCAGAAAACACTCAGCAGGATGTCTATAGGTGACTTGGTCCCACAGTATTTTTGTGATTATTAATTAGCGCATTAGTTATTTTCTCAAGTGGTAAAAAGAAATTGCAAAATTAATGACACATCTTATGTATTTTTCCTATTTTGCGTAATCATTTCTTATAATGAGATCAATCTCTAGTCACTAAGGGACATAATTCACCATTAATTTATTATTTGTCATTTGATATTGTTTGGTATTATAGGAGTTATCTCCCATACTCCTGAAATCTTCATCTCTTGGACCTAATGCAATGCTAAGACAATAAGTCATGTCTTATTTGAAAGCTAATTTTTTTGTGGGGCGGCAGGTTACATGTAGATGGATTGGTTTCTGGACCATGATTAGAAAAATATCTTAGATTGGTTTTAATTCTATTTGGTATGTCAAGCTTCAATATTAAGACCAAGGTTGATTTCTTGATATTCTCAGTGGGTTCAACAAAGCCAGCAGGTGACAGGAGTTGTCTGCTACATATTTGGATTTGGATTCAATCTGTTGCCTTCTTCTTCTACTAAGTTTACAATTTGTTTAATATGTTTTAGCAGTACATATATCTCCATACTTGCTGCCTACTTTAAGAGTGAGTGAGTAATGGTGTTTAACGTCCCAGTCAAGAATATTTCACTTATATCGAGACGTCGCCAGCTATAGGCGAAGGTGCAGAAATTTTGCCTGTGCGTTGTGCTTATGGCATTATACAGCAGGGTTCTTTAGCGTGCCAAGCCCACCATGACACGGGACCTCGTTTATTTTAAGTTCCCATCCGAAAGAACCGTGACTTTCATTTCGTAATGCCGAGTGCTTGGCGAAAGAACAGTCACTACCCACTTTCAAGTCTTGGGTCAGACCCGGTTGGGGTTCGAACCCACGACCTTCCACTTACGGAGCGAGCACTCTACCAACTGAGCTACAGCAGTGGTTGCCTACTTTAAGAAATTTATCTTCTATTTTAAATGACTGTAGTGGTATAATTCTGATCATTTATATAGATTATATTGCTCTGAACCATAAATAAAGAAAATTGCATTTCATTTCTCAAAGGGTTTCCATCATTTTATGTAAAAATATAAGATTACTTATCTTATTCTTGTATGCAACGTGACAATGTCATTATTGACGAGCGTGTGACATGACAGAAAATTCTAATTACGTCAAAAGAATATTTATTATTATATTTTCACAGTATGTATCTTGACTTTTAATTATCACATTGTAAATGTCATATTCATAAGTCTTCACCTGCTTCCGTCTCGTGTTGTACAGCACAGGTACTGTAATATAAATGAACTTTTATTCGTGGATATTAACTTTCACGATTTTTTTGCCAAAACCATTTTGCAACTTATAACTTTCATGATTTTGACTATAACTGAATATAAGGTATAAATAATACAATTTTCAAAAAACAGATTCACATCGATGAACTTTCACGATTATTTTGTCACACGTTAATTGCACATGGATAAACATTGGTTTACAGTGGTGGTACTTTGGACATAGGAACTAGTGCCGTTGTCTGAAATCACTGCACACCTTTAGGCATATCAGCCTATTAAAATAAGTCACAATGAAAAATTAAAGTCTATTGCGGAATGGAAAAAAGCAAAAAATTCTTCTAAGACCAAGGCCCATAATTTTGTCAAAAATCAATGAACTTGAACAAAACTCAAACTTGATCTGCAACTGAAGATGGTAGACTCACATACCAAATATTAGTTCAATATCTGCAGGTGTTAAGCAAAAGTAGTACAGAAAACTGCAGTGCTATTTTAATAAAATGTTATGATGTATGATTCACATATAAATTTAACTTCAATATCTGCTGGCGTTTAGAAAAAAAGTCTAGAAAAATTATTTTGTAGAAATTCTCTAAGACCTTGGCCCATAATTTCATTAGAAAAATAGTGGACAGGAACGAAGGTCAAACTTGATCTGTAACTCTGATAACATACC
Source organism: Anadara kagoshimensis (assembly GCA_021292105.1). NCBI lineage: Eukaryota > Metazoa > Mollusca > Bivalvia > Arcoida > Arcidae > Anadara > Anadara kagoshimensis. The sequence goes on along the minus strand of CM037873.1, from coordinate 59,330,775 downwards.
ATATATTAGTTCAATATCTGTAGGCATTTGGGAAAAAAGTCTGTAAGAACTAATAAAGCTCTGAGTACCATATTTAAAATCTGAAATCATGAGCTATACTTATTAGTTATTCTGATTTTTCATAAGGGTTTATTTCTTTGTCTGAGAAGATATTCACCCGAGTCGCAGGCGTTGAGGAAGCAGGAAAGTACAGCCTTTTTTTCACCTCTGGAAATTATGTTTACGATTACACCTCCGAAGTTGTTTTTTCCGTTTTTGAAAACCAAGGTGTCAACTTGTTTACATTTAAAGCTGGCAACGTGGGCTCATGTTTATATTTCAAGCTGGTTACATGGGCTCATGTTTATATTTCAAGCTGGCTACGTGGGCTCATATTTAAATCTTAAGCTGGTTAGGTGGGCTCATGTTTACATCTCAAGCTGATTACGTGGGCTCTTGTTTACATCTCAAGCTGGTTACGTGTGCTCATGTTTACATCTCAAGCTGGTTACGTGGGCTCTTATTTATATCTCAAGCTGGTTACGTGGGCTCATGTTTACATCTCAAGCTGGTTATGTGGGCTCTTATTTATATCTCAAGCTGGTTACGTGGGCTCATGTTTACATCTCAAGCTGGTTACGTGGGTTCTTATTTATGGTTCATCATCCACTGATAAGAAATTTCTTTGCAGTATTATAAATTCCATTATTGTCACCTTTATACATGTGACATTCTGTATGCAAAAAGGGCCCTTGAAACAATACAATAGTAAAAAAAAAAAACAAATTTTAAATGTAATCAATATAGTTTGTTACGAAAAGTGGTTATGTGTATTTTTACAATAGTATTTGGAGAATATTGGAAAATGGATAATAAACATGATTGCCTGTATAAAGTTTAATAAGTTGTTTCTGTCCAAGGTGTACTGATATCAGATCAGATCTACATTACAAGTTGACCGTTACTTATTTCACAATACCTTCAGAAACTCCAGAAGTATATATTTAGATGTTTAGACATTGTACTTGTGGTATAAGGGTCAACATTCTGATAACCCAGCTATTTTCAAATATTGTTACACTATGTCTCATAAATGGTGTGACATTACAGATATTACTAGACTCTGCCGTGGAAACACGACAGATGTACGGGACACGACGAGTAACACAACATCCTGATCATTGTCTTGTCTTTATATATCCATGTACTAAAGTCCAAGTTTGACAAAGTTTAATCGTAGTCAGCCGAGTGTTTGACATCAAAATTTAAGATTAAAAAAATGTATACATCTGAACTGGGATACCAATAAATACTATTTTTGTTTCGATAATTTTGTGACTTTTGGAATTTCAAGAAACGTTTAGATTGATATGTTTTACCCCCTCCTAATCCTGTAGTTAATTTTTGTTAATTGGTTTATAAATTTAGAGGTCAACTAGCCAGTATGAAGTTGTCGGGACGGGGGATGTACTTAGGTCTATGGGAACTGTCTTACTTCCTGTTCAAGGACATATTTGTTTACAATAAACTCTACGTCACTATCTTTTAAGTGATAACTTAATTCAGTGAACTTAACATGTTTGATTTTCAGAAAATTAGACGAGAGGTTGAGGTCGGAGATTGACAGTAAAAATGGGTTATATAATAGCATTTTTCAAAATCTTAAACTGTGTTTATAATTTGATGGACCTTGAAAGTCGAGATGAAATTTAACTTCCTAATACATTCTATAGTACATAAAGTTCATCAACTTGTATTTGAAAAGGTTTGATTGGTATTTCAATTTTTTTTGTGACACATACAAAGCAAAAATGACCCTTAGAACAATACAATCTTAATACAAAAAGCAGCAAATAAAGAATATAAATATAGTCTGTTATAAAAATAACCTTGTGGTTTTTTGTCAGTTTCACCAAATCTATTGGAGAAATATCACATTTATTAATAATTATGCATGAACCGATGTTTGTGCTTAAAAAATATAACAAAAAGTGAATTCCAATTTTTTTTTTCTAAGGGCCCTTTTTATATTTTATGCAACTTGTATGTCACACATACTTGTTTGCAATGTAAATTATATAAAATGAAATTTTATAATTACCAATGGTTTTACAAAAAATAATCACTGTATTAAAACATTTTATTGAATATACTTATCACAACCATAGCAAATTGTAAACCAAATAGCTTACTGTCTCAGGTTTGATGGACCAGAACCACAGGCAATAATAGCTCACCATCCAGGGTTTGAATGGAGATGTTCATCTATTTATTGTCACTATGAAATCTTCAATACACTTAAATATAAGGGGCGACTAGATACCCCTAGTCTAACAGCATTGTAAACATGAAATTATACTACTGTAAGGAGTAGTATACATGTCTTGAAGCTTCTTCTGTAAACTTCTTAATAATATACTCTAGGCATGAAAGCAATGAACATGTTCTTAAACTAGAAAAACTGTGAGCCACAAGCTCACAAAAAATACCCCCCACCCACGCTCACAAAAATCCATCGGATCAAATTTTTAAATAAGAGGTGCACATCTACATTATATCACAAAGATTGTGTGAAAATTTCATGATAATCCATTGAAGGTTTAGGAGGAGTTGCGGATAAGAGATAGGTACCCTAAGGTGTAACGGATGGACACACGGATGGACACACGGACGGCCACCCCTATCACTATATACCCCCACTTTTTAAGCAAGGTATAAAAAAGGGACCATGTTATAACATATGTACATGTTTTGATCAATTTTAATTTAAAAAATCAGTTTTGTAGTCTTGTCATTCATATAATCACAATTTATTACATAGTTATGCAAAAAATGTATGTTATAGTCAAGTTTTAAGAAAAAAGAAATTGGAACAGCTGAATAATCAACTGATATTGAAAAAATAGACTAAAGTTGGCCTTCTAACAGAATGTTTTGGGCCCATATTTTTAATTTGGTTCATGGACCCCATAGCCAAGGTTGAAGATTGCATTGAATTTATAATAATCTTTATCTATAACTTCGAATACACTATAATTAAGTATAGACATAACCTTTTTACTTTTCTATAAATGTAATTTTAAATTTAAACATTTACAGATAAGGCAATTATACTTTGATGACGTCAAAACTGTGGTCAAGGATTTATAATACTTAAAGGACATTATTATCAATATTCCTTCTAATTCTACTTATTGTACAATGAAGTGGATGCCATTTTGAAACCTTTTATAAAAGGGGGGGGGGGGGTTCTTCGTGCTCCAAGCAGGTTTTGAAAACTGGTAGCCACGTGGCTAATAATTCAAAAATTTCAGTAGCCATTTCAAGATTTTTGTCGCCAGGTAAAATTCTTGGCGGCCAAACCTTATAAATATTTTTTCTAATCACACTGCCCCTCGCTACTACCAATTGAATGCTTTAGTGAGACCCTCGAAATGGTCCCACCACGTGAGGCAACTTTCGAGGCGGAGCGATGAGAAGACGACCAAACTTGATCATTTAGAGGAAGTAAAAGTCGTAACAAAACCCAAATCAAAAAGTGATTTTTGCCGTTTGGCTGCCATTATGCAAAATTAGATCAAAGTCAGATATCCCCTTTAAACTATAAAGTCACCTGCTTTGATTCAAGCGCTTTTAAGATATTATTGATGGCGAGACTATTTGTCAGGTTGGGTGACGGGTCATGAACAAAATTTCCGGATTTCCCGATTTTTAGTGGCCAAACTCAAAAAAATTATTTGACATAATGGCGATCTTCTGACAATATGTAGTCGCAAAATCCGATTTTTGGTTGCAAATTTTGAGTATTTACTAGGCTACTTGGAGCACTGTTCTTAGAATTGTTGTGTGATAAAATAGTTGAATAGTGTTTTGCATCCCAATCAAGATAATCTCACTCATTGCAGAGGGCAGTTCTTGAATGTGGAAGAAAGTGGCACACCCAAAAGAAAGCCAACCTTTGGGCTAGCATACTGAGAAGTTTTTCACGAGTAGAATTTGAACACCTTGGTAGTGAGGGGCACTCAATCATAATTTAGTGCTAATGATTACTTGGCAACCAGGAAATCCTCATGACTGTGGCCATTGTTGTCATTTTGTAAACGTCTTGAACTTCTCCCCCAGGGAGTGAGCCTTGGTGGCCAAGTGGTTGAAAGCACATGCTTGTGAATATTAGTGCCTCTAACTACCTAGGTTCAAACTCCACTCAGGACTAGATCCTAATAGGAGAAAGTTTGTCAGTTAGCTTGCCCAAGGTCGATGATTTTCTCTGGCACACTGGTTTCCTCCACCATTCCTTAACTGACCATTTTAATGTGAGTGAAATTTTTTTGACAGGGGCGACAGATGCCATTAAACAATGGCTTTATCAAGTACAGTCAAGTTTGATTTTCGGCACAATCTTACATATGGTTAAAACCTTAGAAACTAAAATATACAAAATTAAATAATTAATTTTAAAAAATTATATGTCAGCAGATTTATTGGTTACAACATGGGGATGTCATTTAATGTCCCATTAATTTTCTATTTTGACTTTATATGTTAATTTAACATGAACAGACTAGATATACAGGGTAACTAGATTGATTTTACATCATTAACATTAATCACGATATTCTCAATCGATCCATCAATTCATCCATGTTCCTGTAGATACTTCAAAAAAACTACCGGTTATATATTTTCAAATATAAACCATACTGTCTACAGAATGATTGATGCTCTAGTGTTCCTTACTTCTCATTTATGACTTGTTTCCTCTTCTCTCTCTCTCTCTCTCTCTTTCTCTCTCTCTCTCTCTCTCTCTCTCTTCTCTTTCTCTCTCTCTCTCTCTCTCTCTCTCTCTCTCTCCCTGCCAATAAAAGTACAATAATAGAACAATACATAGGTGCTAGACATGTCTCTTAACCTCTTTATTTCTCTCTCTTCCAATAGAAAGTTAAAAACCACTTGATAGGTGCTAGAAATCTGCCCTCTCTCTCTCTCTCTCTCTCTCTCTCTCTCTCTCTCTCTCCCTGCCAATAAAAGTACAATAATAGAACAATACATAGGTGCTAGACATGTCTTTTAAGCTCTTTATTTCTCTTTCTTCCAATAGAAAGTTACAAACCACTTGATAGGTGCTAGAAATCTGTCCACTCTCTTTCTCTTCTCTCTCTCTCCCCCCCCCTCTCTCTCTCTCTCTCTCTCTCTCTCTCTCTCTCTCTCTCTCTCTCTCTCTTTCTCTCTGGCAACAAAAATACATTATAGAACAATATATGGATGCTAGAAGTGTTTCTTAACCTCTCTTTATTTCTCTCTGTTAAAAACACTCGATAGGTCCAAGATATCCTCTCTCTCTCTCTCTCTTCTAATAGAAAGTGTGTGCTGTTTAAAGATTGAGACACTTTCAAAGCCTGTACACATACCTGAATACAAAGAGAGATTGACAGATATTAAGATTTCCAGTAATTGTCTTCAGTCTGTTATGTTTGTTTCTGTTGTGTTGCCTTAATACAAGGGTTTATTCATAACCATCTTCATTCATAGAAATCTCATTTTGTATCAGAGGGAGGGTAAAGGAACAGCATGTGGATCTTCCATGTGATGCCTACCGAAATAGGGGAACATATTTAACAATTAGGGGCTGAATTTGGACTAAAATATGAATATTATCAAACTAATTTAAGGCATAGTGAAAAGTACAAAAATGGGAGGGGCACAGTGGTCAAGTGGTCCAGCATGTTGGCTTGCAGTTAACAGTGCCTCACAACACGTGGCCCCGGTTTCATAATCATTCCTTAGCTAAGATTTTCCTTAACCTAAATTCAGCAAATTTTTGTATTCTCTTTTTGGAACTATTGATGTATATTTTTTTCTCAAAACTAAACGCAAATGTTTTAATCTAGAAATTATCTTCAAATTGACACCTTAAATTCCTAAATATCTTTATTAATATCTTAATTAACGAAATTATAAAGATTTTAAATTTTGCAAGATCTAAGTAAAGAAAATCTTAGTTAAGGAAAGATTGTGAAACTGTGGCCTGGGTTTGATTTCCTTTCAGGATAAACGTGATGTGAGGAAGTCTTTTAAAATAATTGATGAAGGTCTGTAGTTTTTTCTATGGACACTCTGGTTTTCTCCACCATCCCAGAAATGGCTGCCTTTAAAAAGTGAAAGATTCTTGATTCTAACACCATAACTACACCACTTTCTTACTGTGTGGACATAGTGGACAGCCCAATACAACAAAATTATTGAAACTTTATCTTTTTCTTTCTCTCTCTCTCTTCTTAAATGTCTCTGTCTCTCTCTCATGTTTTAAAGCTCTCTTCATTTATATTTTTAGCTAGCCTCTCTCTCTCTCTGTTCATTCATGTATTAAAGCTTTCTCTCTCAGTTCATTCATATTTTAAGTCAGTATCATCAGATCAATACAACAGAATTACTGAATGGCATGTTTTCAGTATACCATCTTCAAAAATCACTTTAATGCTTTATTTCTGTTTGAAAATCAATACAGTTTGTTGGCTCCGTTCCAGGGTTGATCATCTTCCGTCGCAGTTTCATTCATAAATGTACCTACTATGACATTATTGAGTTTCAAAATACAATATTACATTAGCTGTGTAATGAAGGCAGCAGAGAACAGAGAAAAAGGAAAAATCTATATAATTACATATATACCATATATATATCACCAGTATAAGACATGATCAAGTCATATATATATATATATATGGCTGTTGTTTCAGATTTATTGGTCTCCGTTTGAAATAAATAAATGAAGGGGGGGGATGGAGTTGTTTCAACAACTAGATGCCTTAATTTGTTTACCGTATTCATTTATATGTTTACCAATTTGCTCTTTCTTAAGAAATAAAAAAGACATCTCTGTACTTAATTAAATGTTATGTTTTTTAGTCAAAGGAAGCAGGTTCTAAAATTAACATATTTCCTAGATTTCCAGGGATTTGTGATATGCCATTTTCTCGAGATTTCTAGAACTGATTTACAAGGGAAATTCCCCCCTTTATATGGGCCTAGAGGTTATCAGTGGTTTGAATTGTGTTTTACTTCGAAGTCAAGATTGTTTCATGCTTATCAAGATGGTCCATTCTGGGCTTGTTGGGAAACTGGAGTATCCTAGAGAAAACACTTATCTTCAGCAAGTAACAAGCAACTTTATCACACTTGCATCAGCCCTAAGTAGTAAATAAACCTAGACACTTAGGGACACTTTTGTAGATCTGCAAGCAGATGCTTTAGACCACTTGACTTGGCCTCTTGAGGCACTCACTCACACTTCTCTTTACAGCACCAGCTGTGTTGGTTCATAGGCTACAAGAATTCTACATTTACTTCTGCCTTCAACATAGAATTTCAGGTCCCCTAAACATTAAGGATATGCCTGATTTGGATTTCAACCAAGGCAATGAGAGATGCTGCAGTAATCTGTAAGCACTCGCTTTAGACCAGTGGGGCAAATAGGCCTTTTCAATGACACATTAATCCCATTCTAGTACAAAAACAGATTAAGAATTGCTTTACTCAGGATATATGTACAGTCCAACTTGCCTTAATGACCACCTCCATATAAGGACCACCTGCTTATAAAGGCCAGTAAAATTGTATCCCAATTGTTCTTCATTCATATTATTTCAACCTGTATATAAAGACCACCTGCCCATAGAGGCCACTTTTATTGGTTCCCCCAGGTGGCCTTTATAGACAGGTTTGACTGTATTTTATTTTTTGTATTTCCAGATGGAAGAAAAGATGCCCCGGTATGTCATGGTAACACAACTCCAGATGGCTTGTTAGAGGTAAGTGACTTTGATATACAATCTGTCTAACCCAAATATGCTGGACTAGTGAGGTTTTGTTTGAATTAGACAGGATTTTAACTTATACGGGTTAAATTACTGCTCAAATAAGTTCACTTTAGACAGGTTTTGTGTTTTGATTTTCACAGTTCAGTTTAGACAAGTTTAGTGTTTCATCACAGTTCAGTTTTGACAAGTTTCACTTTACTAAATACTACAGTCCAACCTGCCTTAAAGGCCACCTCTATATAAGCACCTGCTTATAAAGGCCAGCAGAAGTGTATCGCAATTGTTCTTATTTCATATTATTTGAACCTGTATATAAAGGCCATCTGCCCATAAAGGCTGCTTTTACTGGTTCCCTTGAGTGGCCTTTATAGACAGGTTTGACTGTAATTTAAACTTTTACTGTAAATGTGCAGCTTTGTGTGGCATTTACCCATGGCTGTATCTGCCAATTAACAACATATTTACAGCTATACACGGCAGGGCTATGTTTCAAAACTTTATACATATATTAGATGGGTATAATTTTGCCTTTAGCTATTCTCTCTTTTGACTTTGACCTATTTGGTCCTTTTTTGGCCCTCATTTGGACCTTCTCTGAGACAAGGGAGATAACAGTAATATAATGAAACCCCAGAAAGTACAATTTACAAAATACAACATACTAAATCAGAGCATAAAAAACTACATTTTAGATTCTACATCTTCATTATGATGGCTACTGTCATACTATTTTGACCATACTTGTTTTTGTCACACAGATTATAAAATTAATTCAGCTTGAGCTTTCTCTGTCTCTCTCAATTAGTGTGTGACACTGTGTGTGGGGGTTGGGGAAGAGGTTATGGTGACACAAGAGTTGACCATTTTATCAACAGGAAAGTGACCATAAAAATTAGTTCTGTTGGGTAACGAGGCTTTATAATCGAACTATTAACACAACCAACAGGGTACTTGAATGCCAACCCACTACAAACTTAACAATGTAACAGACAGGTACTTGAACACCAGACTGATCATAAAACTATAAAACTATATACTGTAACTGAGATAGCTATCGTCATCCTGCAGCCGTCATTCTGCAGCCGTCATTCTGTAGCCGAGAGTTATATTATAATGTGTAAGCTTACTGAAGTAATATTTATTGTCTTTATTGCGTCTGAGATGAGAACATTCAAGCATACTTGAACCAGTTTTATATCTGAAATAGAAATAAAATTTATGAATAAAGCGAATAAAAGTTGTAATAAAACATGAAATTAAAATAGACTCTGTGATACACGTACCTTTATTATTACTAAATTGTAATTTAGATCTGGTAAATGTTGATAAAATCAGAATCAATGGTATTGTCGAACATTCTCAACAGCTGATGTATTAAGCTGTCAAATATGAAGTGCAGAAAGGTGGTTGATTGATTGACGGAATGGGTTTAACTTACCAGTCAAGAATATTTCACTTATATGGAGTCCTCACCAGCTAAAGCTGAAGTTGCAGAAATTTTTACCTTTTCACTGTGCTCAGGGCAATGCAAATTTAGGGTTGTTCTATGTGCCACACTTGCTGTGACAAAGGGCATCAGGTTTTTAAGGTCTCTTCTGAATGACTCTGTGACTTTCAATTCTAAATGCAGAGTACTTGGTGATAAAACAGTCATTACTTATTTTCAAGTCTTGGTCAGACCCAGTCAGTGTTCAACCTATGACCTTCAACATACAAAGCAAGTACTTTACCAACTGAGTACAGAAAGATGGAGTGTAAAATCATACATGACAGTAAGACTCTGAGTAGAGTGGAGTAATGGTGTTTTACAATCCAGTCAAGATTCTTTCACTTATATGAAAGTGGTCAGTTCTGGGATGGTGGATCTGAGTAGACTAATGGTGTTTTATCCTCCAGTCAAGATTCTAGGTGGCCAGTTCTGGGATGGTGGATCTGAGTAGACTAATGATGTTTTATATCCTCCAGTCTAGATTGTAGGTGGCCAGTTCTTGGATGGTGGATCTGAGTAGACTAATGGTGTTTTATCCTCCAGTCAAGATTCTTTCACTTATATTGAGGTGGCCAGTTCTTGAATGGTGGATCTGAGTAGACTAATGGTGTTTATCCTCCAGTCAAAATTCTTTACTTATACATGTTATATGAAAATGGTCAGTTCTGGGATGGTGGGGGAAACTGGAGTACCCATAGAAAACCTCACTTTTGGTAAGCATCCTAACAGCTTTCAGTAGTATCTGACAGTGTGATTCTTACTGTAAAACACTTTATTTTCACGGCATGATATTTTCACGATATTTGTATCAAAGTCATTTTGTGGCATGAAATTTTGGCGATATCCCATTGTGAGCCCAATCCCATCGTGAGCCCCTCATGTAAAAGTCCATTCATATTTATTCGATCAAATTTATTTTCGTGCATGTTATTTTCGCGATTAATTTTGAACTCGCAAATTACGCGAAAATAACATGCACACGGAAATTTCATGTTTTACAGTACTTAGAATATGAGAGGTGCTGTGATCAGTAAACTTGCTTTCATTGCAAATAGCTGAAACATTGCTGATGTGACATCAAACATCATTATTGACTAAATTATGGCAATATTATAAAATCCTGGCCCCGGTTTCAAAATCATTTCTTAACTAAGATTTTCCTTAAGTTAAAGGTCACCGGTCACCAAATTTATCAATTTTGTATTTTTCATCCCTTTGGGTAGAATGATCAATATTGATGTGTCTGGCGGTTTCCCACACCTTACAGTTACCTGTAATACACTAAAACCTTACCTGAACGAACTGCTAATACTCGGTAGTTTCCGACACCGCTCGTAACTTTCCGGCGATCTAATTGATGACGTACATGGTGTTAAGCTGCTGAGGAAAGACACATTACCTATATATGTATCTATATGGTAAATGGTGGTTTGTGTGGCATATTGAAGGGTTTTAAAGTTTGATTTCAAGTCAAAATGATATATTTTGTGAAGTTTGGATATAATAATACCACAATAAACGATAAACAATTTTTTTCACAAATTTCAAAACAAATTAAAGCCAGATTTAGACAAGTCCTGCATGCAGTTTTGAATGTATTTCAATATTACGAGATAAGTCAGGGAAATAAGAGTGGTGTAATTATTTGAGACTATTCTAATTATTATTAATGAATTTTGTCAAATAAAAAAGCACCGATTTTAATCAATTTTAATTTTAAAATTACTTTAATTCCGTAATTCAATCATTTCACCAGTTCATACGTTCAAACAGAGACTTGCATGTCTCTTGTTCAAATCAACCAATCTTATTTAACTTTAATTTATTCGATTTTCAGAATCTATCAAAACTGACAGATAACATTTACCGGGTATATCATAAAGATGCACACACGTGTCAATTAATGTTGCATATTGGAACTCTGTTGATTACAGGTGATAGATGTCTACTTCTAAACAGGATGTTTCCCAATGTAGCATATTGATAATCTTTTAATTACTGGTATGTGACGGTGTGTAAATCACACTTTAAACGATATTAATTTATTGTGAATAAATGAAAGAAAGTTTCACTCGTGTTTTGGTTTAGACGTTATTTATTGGAGCATAATCCCAAAGGTATCACATTTTGGTCCGAGTTATAATTAGGCGTATTGTTATTTTTATTAGTATTATTGTTATTACGATGACAATTTTTAAAATAGTTTTTTTTATTTTATCACGGAAACACTGAAATAAATTTAAAGAGAATCAAACATGAAGACTTATAGACAAATAATTTTTTAAATTACGCACTGACATAAACTTCAATTTTCATTATTATTATTATTATTATTATAAATCGGAAATTGTTTATAAACGTTTATCCTCCTGGGATGAAATATTTGATATGAGAGACAATGAGAAGTTATTTTTAACCCGTATTCTGATATTTCGTTGTACAAAAAAACTACAGGTCTCGGACAATTTGAGGTCATAATATAGCTGTTTCTAGATAGAAGACGAAAAAACCTACGGACTCCGGTATAAAGAACTCGAAAATTGCTTGTGATACAAAAATTAAAGTGACTGTGCATATTCTTTCCTGTTAGAATCTCTCTCTCTCTCTCTCTCTCTCTCTCTCTCTCTCTCTCTCTCTCTCTCTGTCCGTTTATTAGTTCGCCGAAATAAATAAATAAATAAATAAACCCCAAAAGAGATATTAAAATAATTAAAATGATATTAAATATTAATGAAAACAGGGGTTTATATGTCTCAGTCTGATGAAAATTAATATTAATAATATTTTAAATAAAAAACGAAAATTTGTGTTCTTTTTATTAATTCTTTGTGGTAAATAGATAAAAATAAATAAATAAATAAATAAATAAATAAATAAATTTCAAAAGAAATGATGAAAATAAATAAATAAATAACTCCAAATTAATTTAAATTATATTTTAAATAAAAAACGAAAATTTGTGTTCTTTTTATTATTTAGTTGTGATAACTAGATAAAAATAAATAAATAAATAAATTTCAAAAGAAATGATGAAAATAAATAAATAAATGTAAAATTATGTTTTGTAAAAGTATTAGTAAAAGTTAATCATACTTCACAGTTCTTTCTTTCTTTATTATTATAATGTTTTTGTTTTATTATTTATTTTTTTTTGCTGAAGGAAATTGATATAACCAATGCTAAAAATAAACAAATAATATATATAAAAAATGAGAAGTTACTATTGTTAAATCTGGGTAATAAATACAGTTCACTATACAAGCTTCAGTTACTAAATAGCTGTTATAACACCTTCTGCGTCACTTCCGGTTTTATGCCCTTTTACTACCAAAGGGAGATAACACTGTTTTTCAACAGTTTTAGGACTTTATTTTACGCTGTAATTAATGACAGAAATGATTAAAAAATGTTATTTGTGGCTAAATCGACTCTTTATTATGTAATCTTTGGGAAAATAGTACTAAAAAAAATTCGGTTTTTGGTGACCGGTGACCTTTAAATCTGGCAAATTTGAAATTGTAATAATTTTGTTAATTTTTAAGTAGATCAGTCAAGCTATAATTCAATTTTGCCAAACATTTTAATTGTATTACCATAAAATGTTGCCAAAATGTACCAGCTCAAATTTAAGGAAAATCTTAGTTAAGGAATGATTGTGGAACTGAGACCAGGTCCTATTTAAGTGTGAATAGCTGAAAAATGTTAAGAAATTGGTAATTTATTTTCTTAAATCATTGATAATCAGAGAGGTTTATGTATAAACAACCAAACATTGGCGGCATATATGTAAATCTGATAAATAAATACTCATAAATTATAATAGTTAATGTTAGAAGATGATCAAGCTCTCTGACTTTGGATATCAGGTCATCCATCATAATTAGTAATACATACAACTAGTACCCCCCTCTGGTAAAATGAGTTTTTTAACCTGATGGTTTGAGATCAGTATATATTATTTTTTGTCAATAGATATATATAAGATCATATTTAGGGAGTTGATAAGAATGGCTTCTTTGTGAATTTGAAACTTAACACAAGTTTTAAGTTTGAAGAGGTATTAAATTATCTTTTAAAGCTTTTGTTCTGTTTTAAAAAGACCTGACAAGGGTTAAAAAGATCCTACAAGTTTTCAATAAACAGCTCTGGACATTTAACTCATGTAAAAAGATCATGTTAAATGAGTTGGTTTTCTATATCTTTACATTTCTCTTGTGTGAAATTGGTTTTGATAATAACTTATTTATGTCTTTAAAAATGGTAGAAAATCAAGTTTTTATAGATAAAATGCTTAAACTGGACAGTGGAAAGATCATTGACCCCCCTTCCCCTTACCTGTTGTACTTGGGTTGAAATATCAGGTTTTTCTTACTTCTGAAATGGTATTGATAAAAAAAATAATGTTGATGTCCATAAAACATATTTATGTCCCTAAAATGGGTACAAATCATGTTTTTAAAGATAAAATAATTATATCAAACAATTAGTAGATCATTGACCCCATGTTCCCAATATACCCTTTAAACTAGAAAAGTTATGAAGTCAGGAGTTTTTTTTTTATGGGTTTTTTATTTTTAAATTGTGAAGTGCAGTATTGATATGAAACATTTTTACTTTAAAGATAAAATAATAATACTGGACATTTGTGCCTTTCATGCTACTAATCAACCATTAATTCTCACCTCACCTCACCTATCCTCTTCGTGCCAGCTGTCACATAAGGTCCAGATACATCATCTACATCTTTGTCTGTCCGTGGCTGGCATCTGTGCTGATGCCTAACTGCTCCAGCCCAGTTGTGATCTTTCTTGTTCAGTGGTTCTCCTCCATGTTGTCTTTGGTTGGCAGACTTTTCTCTTTCCTTCTGGATGCCAGATCAGTGCTGTTGTACATATTCTGATGATCATTCTTAGTACATGACCTTCCTGTGTGCTATAATATCACTTATTTTTTATGTTTTCGTTTTTCGATGCAGATCTTAATTTTGTTATTTTCTCTGCAGGCATTTGTTCTGGAAGGTTCAAGTTTCTTTTTGTCTCGTTCTGTTGTTTACTAGGTTTCGCTTCCATATGTATAATAATTAACATGATCAAGATGTTGAATAGTTTTATCTTTGTTTGGATAGAAAATTTTGAAGAACACCATAATTTCTTTACCTTCCTGAATTGTTCATTCATCTTACCATACTTGAAAAAATGAAATATTAAAATATTGAATTAAAAAGGTTTTTTTATAAAAATTGATTTATCACCTTTGTCATATGTACAGGGCATTTTCTGAGATTTTGAAAAAAAGCAGTCAGGGCCATGTCTTTTGGAATTTAATACTCGGTATTAGCAAACAAATGTCTTTTCAAATTGGGATTTTGAAAATCAAAACTCAAGCAATTTCTCCTATGGAAATGCATACATGTATTCGAATTATACCAGAGTTAACTATTAAAGATGAAGCAGATATATTGTGTCAAGTTTGACCTTTAATTTAAATATTAGATTGGGCTAATAGACTGTGTGATCAAAGTAATACAGCATGTTTCATTACCATAATTGATAAACACCCGATACCCAATATTACTATCATCTATTCTTATACATCAACATTTAGCTCCTAAGTTACACAATCGATAAGCTCTGTTTGAATATTCAAATTAAAGGTCAAATGGCCAGGTCAAAATTTGACACACTATACCATGTATATATATATAAATAAGTAATGCTTTGGGTGATATATGTTGTAAAAAAACACTGGTAAGGCGACGATAATTTGGGAAAATAACTCAAAAATAAGGAAATGATTATTAATGTTAATTATTGCAGGGAATGGGGTCTCTAACATCTTACCTAAATGTTAAATTCTGTTAACTTACCAGTCTTAACTTAGTACACATGTACTTAACATGGACACCTGAGCATAAACAAACTGTTTGTTCATTAATAGCATAAACTGCCACAAGTTATTTTTGTACATATATCAGAGAATATCTGTGATAAATTTTTAATTACGTCTTCCTGCCAATAAGCCAGATCTATTTTTGATTTTCGAAGTTTATGTCATTTTAAGATTATTGTCCAATACTTCCCATACAATATTGTATGGTGCTGTTGAATTGAGGCAGAATTCTGCTAGTTGTCAAGAAATTAAACGCTTGTGATTTCGGACACCTCTTTCTCTCTCTCTCTCTCTCTCTTTCTTTCTCTCTCTCTAACACTACTCCCTCTCTGTCTTACAGACTTATGTGGTCGAGTGGTCCAAAGCACAAGCTTATAAATCACAATGCCTCTCGTTCCCGAGATATTAATCCCACCCAGGTCAGATCCTAGTTGGAGAAAGTTTGACCATTTGCTTGATGAAGATTGGTGGTTTTCTGTGGGCACTTCAGTTTCCTCCACCATCTATGAACTGATCATCCTGACATTTGTGAAGGAATCTTGAGTTATGCCTAAAACACTATTATCCCACTTTCTGTCAAACACTATACTCTCTCTCTCTCTCTCTCTCTCTCTCTCTCTCTCTCTCTCTCTCTCTCTCTCTCTCTCTTTTTAAAGTTACCAGTATTTTTGGCAGTGATATGTCTCAAGGAACAATAAATAACTTAACACCAGTACAAATCAGTTCATACTCATGGCATGACAAAATGTTGATTTAGATTAATTAGAAAAATACTTTATTGAATCATTTTATTTTCAAGCGTGTACCAGTGTCAAATTATATATTGTACTAAATAACTGTATTAATATCAAAAAGTACCAAAAACGTGATCTGATAAATTTTGCAACAAGTCAAAAACATCAAAATGAAAGAAAAAAAATGAAAAATAGAACAAAACATTTAAAAAAACTAACAAAAAAGTACCAAGATGTGCATGTGTTGTTTATTAGTTACCATTTGTATATACGTACTGGGTTACTCGCTGTGATGATTTTAACTTCATGAACCCAGCACACACTCTGATTGACAGAAACCAGGAACAAAATAATCATGCATTATCACAACTTCAGTAACAAACCTACTGCCATGTCTTAATTTGTTAACCACAATACAAGAGGCATTAGTCATTTCTGATGATACAGTCAGCAGGCTGGCTAGTCAGTTTGTTTTTTTGTATTTCTCAGCCAATTTGAATTACCAATCTTCATGAATATTTATTTACACTTATAGTAGTACATTTATATCGATTTGATAACCACATGTTTACTAAATCAAAAAGTTCAAATGGTTTCACGGAGGAAAATTACCTCATCTACATTCTAATATGCCAAGATACAGATCATGGTGAATATTTTTTTTGATGTTTGACAAATGTATTTGAAGTCCTTTTTGTGTTTTCCCTGTTTGTAAATTGGTTTGTTCCTGAATTTATTCCTTGATGAAACTATCAGTGTTAGAATCAAAATCATTTGTTTGACATGTTCAGGAAAAGAGTGAAAAACTGTAGGAAACCATTTTCTCATATGTTGAACAAACAATTGGGTTTTCTGTCCTGTAACCCTGTGATCAACATCCCTTAATGTTTGTGTGGGGCATTTTGGAAAAGTTTATGTCACAAATTCCTAAATTAAGAGTTTTAAGGGAAAAAAATGAACTTATAGGATTACATATTTAAAGAAAATAACTGATTTGCACAAACGTTAGGAAGTATCATTAGGTACATTTGTGAACCCCGTTAAAGTTTTAAAATTAAAATTAAAATCTAACAGTGAAAATTTCCATATATATATATTAAGGAAAATTTTTGAAAAATAAAATAATTTAAAATATAGAAAGTACATATATAAGGAAAACATCAAGTATATATAAGAATATACATGGGGGATATTTAATTTATATTTTGAGGGCAAGTCTTATCATTATACAGTCTTTATATATATCATAATTTACCAAACAAACCAAACCAATGGATAATTTTATTGATAATAATTTTTTTCTTAAAAATTACTTCCTTAATTTGATATAATCACATATTTATAAAAATGATTACCATACACCAATAAAAATTTACAAAATAAATCTATTAATCAATATATTTATCAATATTTACATATTTTATTTTATCTCAAAAACAAAGTCACTGGTTTTATACAAAGCCAATTTCTCCAAATTTCAAAGCCAATTTCTCCAAATTTTAAAGTCAAATTCTCCAAATTTCAAAGTCAAATTCTCCTATTGAATCACCCTGGATATATACTGTGAAATCATTAATTTTCGTTGGGTCCAATTTTCGTGGAATTGGTAAAAAATAACATTTCGCTGGGACGTAAATTCGTGGTTTTACTGTTTTGTCAAAAATGTAGTTTGTCCTTTGGGCCTTGATAACGGGTAGGAAGTCATATTTTGTTTGTTTATCGGCACCTATAGAAAAAGTTATTTGTTGAAATAAGAAGCAATAAACCGTGACAGAGACGCGGATTAATGAATAAGTCTCGGGTAGGCGCTAATTACCTGTAGTCATTATATCAGTAACAATTAACTACACAAGCGATGTGACACCTGGCCTGAGTAGATCTACCTGTTACCTTGTACAAATAAGCGGTAATTAATTAGATTTAAAAGTTTATGCATAGAACATCAATCACAACGTGTTTTATAATCACTTTACACGAAACTGAATGTTTTTTTCTGTGACATCGGCAACTTTATAAAAATTCTAATTATTGACCTCTGATGACCTAATCAGCTGTTTACGAGAGTAACAATGGCAGCTCTTACCGATTGATTCGAATGAAGTTTCGTTTTTTAGAAATCAAACAGCTGACTTAGTAATAATAAATATAAAACAGGTTTATAGAGATTGTTAAAATGTTTATTTAATTAATATGTAATCGGATTGGAATTTAAATGAGACGGGCCATAATTGATGATGAAAGTTACGGTTAGAAACCTGTCTGTCCCTATCGTCCCGACCAGTTCTTAATTGAAAACAAACATTTAAAAAAATTAATGAAGAATTTATTAAACATAATATATTTACTGAAATAATTTTCATAATTAAATTAAACATCCACACATCTTTAACTCCTGAAAAGTTTGGGTTTATGTGCGAGTTACGCTAGAGCAAAACAATATGGTACATATCTTGTCTTTTTACTTGAGGTTAATATTTCGTGGTGGTCGTAAATTCGTGGTTCAGACTGTCCACTAAAACCACGAAAATTGATCCCCAACGAAAATTAATGATTTCACAGTAGTCTATTGATCATATTCATGTACAGTAATTTATTTATTATTCATTCAAAGACAGGGTTTTTATATATATTCACCAATCTGAACACAGCCAGTTGTTGTTCAAATTCTCCAATTGAATCACCTTGGATATAATGTCTATTGGCCATGTTCGTGTACAGTAATTTAATTATTATTCATTCAAAGACAAGGTTTATATATATTCACCAATCTGAACACAACCAGTTGTTGTTCAAATTCTCCTATTGAATCACCCTTGATATTTTTCTATTGATGTTCATGTATTTTATTTATTATTCATTCAGAATTGAGGTTTATATATGCACCAATCAAAACACAACCAGTGTTTATCATTGATATATTTTATTGTTTTGATGAAAACCCTAATTGATTAGCTTCTTAAGTGTGATATAGCGTGACCTATCGGAACTTGGTTAATCCATGAGCTGTATTGATTCCGAGCTGCACTGATTCCACTGACTTATTTAGGGTTATCCTGGTTTTATATCAATGATAAATGATATTATTTTTTTCATCTTCCCTGGTAAATGAGTGGGTTGATTTTGTTTTCATCATCATGAACTAATATAAAATAAACTAACTGGGAAATTAAAATATTAGAAACTTAAAGCTTGCTGGAGGCA
The DNA here is from genome assembly GCA_021292105.1 of Anadara kagoshimensis. Classification (NCBI taxonomy): domain Eukaryota; kingdom Metazoa; phylum Mollusca; class Bivalvia; order Arcoida; family Arcidae; genus Anadara; species Anadara kagoshimensis. Next base: position 59,311,666 of record CM037873.1, on the reverse strand, counting down.
TAAAACTTAACTTTGTGTATAAAATTACCATTTTTGTGTATAAAAACCCCACTTAAATCATTCTCAATACTAATTTACATAATTTAGACATAGAAATGTCTATTTTGCTATTTTGTAATTTATAGAATAATTACGTAACATAATAAAGAACCAATTTTGTAAAGAAAAAAAAATGTTGTAGTATTACACTAAAAATAAAATCAGAATTACCATAAATATGGATTATCTCCCTTTGCAATAATAACACAACATGGCTGTTATTTTGCATTACATTTTAAACACACACTGTTTTAGACAGAATGTCACTAAAACAGGTGGTTGTTTAGGCAGTTCAGACTGTAGTGTAAGATTGTGTACATTTATAGTCACTAAAACAGGTGGTTGCTTAGGCAGTTCAGACTGTAGTGTAAGATTGTGTACATTTATAGTCACTAAAACAGGTGGTTGTTTAGGCAGTTCAGACTGTAGTGTAAGATTGTGTACATTTATAGTCACTAAAACAGGTGGTTGCTTAAGCAGTACAGACTGTAGTGTAAGATTGTGTACATTTATAGTCACTAAAACAGGTGGTTGCTTAGGCAGTACAGACTGTAGTGTAAGATTGTGTACATTTATAGTCACTAAAACAGGTGGTTGCTTAAGCAGTACAGACTGTAGTGTAAGATTGTGTACATTTATAGTCACTAAAACAGGTGGTTGCTTAGGCAGTTCAGACTGTAGTGTAAGATTGTGTACATTTATAGTCACTAAAACAGGTGGTTGCTTAAGCAGTACAGACTGTAGTGTAAGATTGTGTACATTTATAGTCACTAAAACAGGTGGTTGCTTAGGCAGTTCAGACTGTAGTGTAAGATTGTGTACATTTATAGTCACTAAAACAGGTGGTTGCTTAGGCAGTTCAGACTGTAGTGTAAGATTGTGTACATTTATAGTCACTAAAACAGGTGGTTGCTTAAGCAGTACAGACTGTAGTGTAAGATTGTGTACATTTATAGTCACTAAAACAGGTGGTTGCTTAGGCAGTTCAGACTGTAGTGTAAGATTGTGTACATTTATAGTCACTAAAACAGGTGGTTGCTTAGGCAGTTCAGACTGTAGTGTAAGATTGTGTACATTTATAGTCACTAAAACAGGTGGTTGCTTAGGCAGTTCAGACTGTAGTGTAAGATTGTGTACATTTATAGTCACTAAAACAGGTGGTTGCTTAGGCAGTACAGACTGTAGTGTAAGATTGTGTACATTTATAGTCACTAAAACAGGTGGTTGCTTAAGCAGTTCAGACTGTAGTGTAAGATTGTGTACATTTATAGTCACTAAAACAGGTGGTTGCTTAGGCAGTTCAGACTGTAGTGTAAGATTGTGTACATTTATAGTCACTAAAACAGGTGGTTGCTTAAGCAGTTCAGACTGTAGTGTAAGATTGTGTACATTTATAGTCACTAAAACAGGTGGTTGCTTAGGCAGTACAGACTGTAGTGTAAGATTGTGTACATTTATAGTCACTAAAACAGGTGGTTGCTTAGGCAGTAGACTGTAGTGTAAGATTGTGTACATTTATAGTCACTAAAACAGGTGGTTGCTTAAGCAGTTCAGACTGTAGTGTAAGATTGTGTACATTTATAGTCACTAAAACAGGTGGTTGCTTAGGCAGTACAGACTGTAGTGTAAGATTGTGTACATTTATAGTCACTAAAACAGGTGGTTGCTTAAGCAGTTCAGACTGTAGTGTAAGATTGTGTACATACGAGTATAGTCAGTTTTTTTTGGTTTTTTTTTTGCTGAAGGTAGTTGTTTATCCAGACACTCCAACTTTCTCCACCGTCTGATATGATCACCTCATTTCTAATATACTGGTACAATTAGTATTTTGAGAGAGCTATTGTTAAAACATCCCACCATTTTGTTTTTGTTAATACTTTTAAGACAACACTATAGTTGAAATACTGTAGACTGGGACATAAAAACCATAACTTCAACTCTACTTTTATCAGATGTGATAAAATTAAATTTAATTGGATACCCAAAGCAATTAATGAATTAGTTGAAATACTGTAGACTGGGACATAAGAAACCATAACTTCAACTCTACTTCCATCAGATGTAATAAAATATTATTGGGTACCCAAAACAATTAATGAATTACAAGGACCAAATACAGTGTAGTCATTTATGTTGAAAATTTAGATTAGAAAAATATCAAACCATTCCTTTTCCTTTCTAAAACTTCTAAATTAAAAATTATAGGTATGGGCAAGTACATTTGATTCAGTCCAGGTTTGGTGAGGGTTTCTAGTTTTAGTCCGGGCATCCACACTTCTTTTTGTTTTTTCCAAATTCACGATGAAGTGTCCGTAATCAGTCCGTTTTTGGTCTGAGAAAGATCTGGGTTTCGGGTCTGGGCAAGTCCGTTTTATTTTGTCTGGGTTTGGTCTGGGAGTCCGGTTTCAGTCTGGTTCACTGTCGGGGCTTTTGTCCCAATTCACGATGAGGTGTCTGTAAATGGTCCGTAATCAGTCCTTTTATCGTCCGGATTTCAATGATATTGATAAACAATAAGTTAACACGGAATGAAAACAGAACAAAACTCGGACTTAATCCAGACCATTCCCAGACTTAAAAAAAGGGATTATTTATGGAATAATATACGGACCAATTACGGACACCTAATTTCCTAGGGGTAGGCATCACTTATTGGTTTATACAAGTCACATACAAATTGAGATATTCAGATATGGAAGAAAAATTAAAATTATACCAGGCAGCTCTAGTCTTTATTACTTAATTGATATTTAAATGACATTAGTATATATATATATATTATATATATATATATATATATATATATATATATATACACAAGATATAGGGATTAAATAGAGACAGTATTCTATCTGATATTTCATTAGATTATATAATATGATATGCAATGAATTTTTAATGTTTGATTTTCACCTTGTTTCTAGTGTGGGAGAAAATTCAGGGAAACCCAAAGAAAAACCAGAAACACCTCAATTCACATTTAAAATTCTAGGAATTTAACCTTGGCTGCCTGTCAAATTAATTATATGCAGGAACTGAATGCAATTTTTACATGAAATTTGAAAAATTAATTACAGGTATTCATTTATATAAAGAAAAGCATATTTTATGGTAATATGAAAAAACAAATTGAAGTCATTAAAAGCAGTTGTGCATGATTTAAAAAAAAAAATTCATTTATTTCATTGAATAAATATTTCATTCATTTATCTAAAAAAATGCATAGTTTTATGATAATTGTGTAAAATATGCAGAAAACTGAAATCATTAAGAGCAGTTGTGCATTTTGATTGATTATAACATATTTAATTCTCTTTAGACACATAACACATGTTAAAATTTAAAATTGACATATATTACAAGCTTCAAGGTTATAAACAAGACGATTATAGCTTCCAACAGCTGTATCAACAACAAAAAAAATTAGTAAAAAATGGCATTATACAATTTTATTGATTTTTATGTTAAAATAGGCAAATTATGTTAAAATTAACTCTTTAACTGTGGAGGTACATTAAGTCAAGATGTGACATTGTGGTGGGTACACTGCGGCAATTCATAACCCAACTCCACTTGTCACAACTCTGTAGCCGTGATTCAGTGTTGTTATCTGATTATGTCTGTATTTCACTGTTAGCAAGTCACCATGAACCACTTTATAAGAAAAAGGATTTCTTGGAAATAAAATTGTCTGTTAAGTTTCAGCAGTGTTCAATAGTCATTTTGATAGTAAAAATCACCTGCAAAATTTGTGATCATCAAATAATTATCTTATTTCATCTATTCATAAACATATGTTAATTTACTCAGTAGCAGACCCAGAAGGGGTGGGGTTTACGGGATTTCACGCTAGTGCCCGCCCCCCCCCCCCCCCCCCCCCCCCCCCCTCTTTATTGGCCGGTTTATAGTATGGTAAATGTCGGGCGGTCGCGCGGTTGGGCGGGCAGGGAAAATAGGGTACCAACTTTGTGAACTCAACTGCATCTACAGTTTTCAACCAAAAACCTTGAAACTTCACAGAAAGTTTCTATATATATTGAAGAAGTGCACCTGACTTTATGGAAATATATAAAGATTTTTTTCCCATTTTTCCAGACTTTGAAACTCAGTCACTTTTTAGCAAGTTTTTCAAAGGGGGGTTCCTACTTTGTGAACTCAACTCCTCCTACAGTTTTCAACCAAAAACTTGAAACTTCACAGAATGTTTCTATATATATTGAAGACATGCACCTGACTTTATGAAAATATTTCAAGATTTTTTTCCCATTTTCCAGATTTTGAAACTTAGTCACTTTTTAGCAAGTTTTTGAAAGGGGAGTTCCTACTTTGTGAACTCAACTCCTCCTACAGTTTCCAATCAAAAACATTTAAACTTCACAGAATGTTTTTATAAATATTGAAGATGTGCACCTGACTTTTTGGAAATATTTCAGGATTTTTCCCCCATTTTTCCAGACTTTGAAACTTAGTTACTTTGTATATCAAAAGATTATCAAAGATGTGCACCTGACTAAATGGCAACCCGGCCGATTGAGTCTTTGACCCATTTTTTCCAACTATAATAATGTATGTGTCTCTTGTTCAGATTGCAGGAAATTGCAAGATTTTATACTACATATAAATCATTTTCTGGGGGAGCATGCCCTCAGATTCCATACCTTGATGCCCCTTTATCATCAAAAAAGACACACCCCCCTTCTAAAATTCCTGGGTCCACCAATCTTAATTATACAAATTGCTGACTTTTAATGTTTCAGAACATTTTACCAGTAGCCTGAGTTTCAAATTTTTACATTTGATCATGATATGGTCCCCTACACATAAAAATGCAGTTTTTAAATTTTGCTGACTCAGCGGATTTTAAGATCTCTTACTACCCGGATGGAATGTCACCTTATTTAAATACATACTTGTACACATGGTATATTTAGACATGAGTAATTTATAACTGTGTGTGGACTTTATACTTCAAAGTGTACTTTAAGATATTAAACCAGGCTTACATAGACATGATGCAATATTTAGTGCACTGCATTTTTTGTAATTGTGTGGTATGATAATAAAGTCATAAGTAGTGTTTGTGGAGAGAGAGAGAGTGCCAATATTGCAGAAATAAGAGATGGAGAGAGTGAGTGTGAAATAAATAGTACAAGTATATATATATATATTGCAGAAATTATGGAGAGAGAACGAGATAGAGAGAGAGAGAAAGAGATAGATAGAGAGAGAGAATACCAGTACTGCAGAAATTATAAAAGGAGTGAGAGAGAAAAAGAAATTTACAGTATTTATTGCAGAAATTATGGAAAGAGAGTGCAGTATTGCAGAAATTATAAAAGGAGAGAGAGAGAGAGAGAGAAAGTATCACTATATTGCAGAAATTATGAAAAGTTAGATTATGGAGTACCAATATTGCAGAAATCATGGAAAATGTCAGTATTGCAGAAATTATGCTATGTACCAGTAATTATGATTTATATAAAAGTCAGTGTTTGTTTGTGTGTGTGTGTGTGTGTGTGTGTGTGTGTGTGTGTGTGTGGTGAACATGTGTACTGGATATAAGATTCATGACACACTTGTTTTGTAACACCTTCTGGAGCTGTTGCCTTATGGTTGCTTCCTGAGATTAACACCTGTCATCATTTCTTATTTTTAAGATCCAGGTGGTAAGAATCCCCTGTGTTTTCATTTACACTGTTTTCATTATATAACTGAGAAATGACAGAACTGTTAATTGTTTCTAACTGACAAAAAAACGTGTTACCTTCGAAGGGGGGGGGGGGGGGGTGAGGTGGGGGGGGGGGGGGGTTGGATGGTTATAGAAACCAACATTTCTGTCCCTTTATCTATAGATGGCTTGGTTTCCGGACATTGCTTAATTTGCTTTTATACAGGGGTAATTGCCGTTTGATGCAAACATTAAAAAAAAAAAGAAAAAAAAGAAAAGAAGTAGAAGAAAAAAAGGAAAAGAACAGAAAAAAGTTTTTCCTTAGAAACTCATGGCTATTGATGGCATGAACCCGTTGTGCATGCAACAAAATTTGGTTACAGCAACGTACTGATGCAGATACAGAACTGGTTTATTATTAGAATCTGTGATGTCTTAAACCGGGGTTTCATGATAATGCTTTGAAAATTAGGTGACATGTTATTCACTGTTTTTAAGGATTAAAATAAGATAGTAAGTTCTGTAATGGGATGACCAAGAGAAAACCATGACCTTTTACATACAAACTTGACATACTTTCTCACACTAAGATCTGCCAGAGTTGGATTCGAACTAGGTAGTGAGAGATACCGTGCCGTGCCTACGTGATCCTTAAGCATGTGTTTTAGACCTTATACGCCACTGAAGCCCCTGTAAAATAAGACATACGTCTGTAAAATATTTTGTTTTGATTTTACAAAATTAAAAAGTATTGATCATACAGTCTGTATTATAAATATATAAATACACAAATGTTTGTTATTTGTCATTTTATTTTTACGATCAATTTTATCCTTTCAAAACACTTGAAATGAAATAAAATATGTCTGAAAAGATAGGTTCAGTCCTCTGTCTTCTGTATTGATTGTGTCATTGGATGATAATGTTTGACATTGATTAGATTTATGAATGAAATAAACCTCACGGGAATCCATTTCATTGATGAAGTTTTATGAATGAAATGAACTCAAGGAATCAATTTCAGTTTCCTGCTGTATAGACTGGCAAAAAAATGTTTATTGTCATGAGTTAAAATTGACTACAGGTATATCAGATAGAGAATTGAAGTTGATTTTTTGGGGGGAAAACGTGATTATTAAATTGAGAAATGTCATAATATTCTTTCTGTCGGCCTAGATATTTGTCTAGGTAAACAACATGATAACATCGGTAGCCTCTTTCTATCCACATCTTTTAGTGAATGTATTACAAATAAAATCAATACTGTCTATTTTTAAAACTATCTGTCTCTTAAACCTTATTTCCTATTGTCTGTGTGCTACAGATCATATATAACAGAATCTTAACCTCCATACTGACTCGGAAAAACAGTCAAACCTGCCTCGATATAAACCTTGGTAAAAAGCACACCTCCTTATAACGTTTTGACAAGACTTGGCATAAACTCCAACCGCTTATAAAGTTGTGATGAGAATCTGTATAAATTTTGTGTGCTTATAGAGTCATGGGAAGACTCTGTATATGGTCCACCTGCTTACAAAGTTGTTTTTCAGACTCAATTTATTCCATTGAGTTTTAAAACTATTTTAAAACTATATAATGGTGACTTGAAGAAGTAAAACCGTAAATACATCTTGCCATGAACAGAAAGGCAAAAACATTTTAAATTTCATTTATAACATTAAGTTCTAAGATGAATAAAGATCAAGGGATTGGGATACAATTTTATGCACCTTTAATAGCAGGTGGTCCTTATATAGAGGTGGTCTTTAAGGCAGGTTTGATTCTACAAACAAAACCTTTTAAAAAGAAACCTGAAAACAGCTGCTGAGATGCCTTTTATTTAAAACAATGAATTACTAGTACAAATGGATTATGATAGTCTAGAGAATTTATTTTTTGAGACAGCTGTTTCAATCATAGTTGTTAAGAGGTTACATAAAACTATGTGTCTGATAGAAATTTTAATTATTTGAGATGTTTCTGGTCTGTTAGATGAAATTATCATCAAAACAAGTTGCAGTTGAACCGTGATGCTGCAAAATCAATATATGTTTGTTAAATAAATCCATTGTTTCCTGGAGCAATGACTGTACATGACAGATGATTTTTGTAAGTCGGTGTGGCTCACTGATTTTATTGATAATTTACATACCTGATGTCTTTCATAGCTCACCTGAGATATTTGCCCGAATTACCTTTTTCCATGGTTACCTGAATGTTGTCTGTCATATGTCCTCTGGGATTTATAAATTTACTATGGGACTCGCCAGTGTACCATGTGATACCCCATAACAAGTCTGCAGAATGATTATTTTCATTGGAGAAGAAATCGCTTCAGTTCACGCTTTCCAGCAAAAATGATGTTACTCTAGGAAATTTCAATGTAAACTTTTTCTAAAACATTCAGCACTAATGTTAATGTGTTATGCTGGGGAACTCCATTCAATTAGATAAAGCACTCAGCCACTCGTCCTGTCCAACCCAGTGACAGCCACTCATCCTGTCCAACCCAGTGACAACGACTCGTCCTATCTAACCCAGTGACAACCACTCGTCCTGTCCAACCCAGTGACAACCACTCCTCCTGTCCAACCCAGTGACAAACACTCGTCCCATCCAACCCAGTGACAACCACTTGTCCTGTCTAACCCAGTGACAACCACTCGTCATGTCCAACCCAGTGACAACCACTCATCCTGTTCAACCCAGTGACAACCACTCATCCTGTCTAACCCAGTGGCAACATCTCCTGTCCAACCCAGTGACAACCACTCCTCCTGTCCAACCCAGTGACAAATACTCGTCCCAACCAACCCAGTGACAACCACCCGTCCCGTCCGACCCAGTGACAACGACTCGTCATGTCCGACCCAGTGACAACCCCGCATCCTGTCCAACCCAGTGACAACCACTCCTGTCCAACCCAGTGACAACCACTCGTCCTGTCCAACCCAGTTACAACCACTATTCCTGTCCAACCCAGTGACAACCACCCATCCTGTCCAACCCAGTGACAACCACTCATCCTGTCCAACCCAGTGACAACCACACATCCTGTCTAACCCAGTGACAACCACTCGTCCCATCAAACCCAGTGACAACCACTCTTCCCATCCAACCCAGTGACAACCACTCGCCCTTTCAAACCAAGTGACATCCACTCGTCCTGTCTAACCCAGTGACAACCACTCGTCCTGTCCAACCCAGTGACAACCACTTGTCCTGTCCAACCCAGTGACAAACACTCGCCCATCCAACCCAGTGACAACCACTCGCCCTGTCAAACCAAGTGACAACCACTTGTCCTGTCCAACCCTGTGTCAAACACTCGTTCTGTCCAACCCAGTGACAAACACTTGTCCTGTCCAGCCCAGTGACAACCACTCATCCTCTCCAGCCCAGTGACAAACACTTGTCCTGTCCAACCCTGAGTGACAACCACTTGTCCTGTCCAACCCAATGACAAACACTCGTCCTGTCCAGTCCAGTGAAAAGTTAATTTATATGTATTCACTGCTTCTTCAAAAGTCTGTAAATGTTTTCTTAAAAACAATTACCTTGATCTTCATTCACATATCTGCCCTTACACATAAGAAAATATTATAGGTACAGTTGTATGTTGATTTAAGGTCACAGTATCACATGTATGGATATACAATTTCGCTTAGAAGTTTGCTAGTTCACACCACTGCGGTAGCTCAGCTGGTAGACTGCTCACTCTGTAAGTGGGAGGTCGTGGGTTCAAACCCCTATTGGGTCTGACCCAAGACTTGAAAGTGGGTAGTGACTGTTCTTTCGCCAAGCACTCTGCATTAAGGAATGAAAGTCACGGTTCTTTTGGATTGGAACTTAAAATAAATGAGGTTCCATGTCATGGTAGTCTTGGCATGCTAAAGAACCCTGCTGTATAATGCCATCAGTGCAATGCACAGGCAAAATTTCTGCACCTTCGCCTATAGCTGGGACGTTTAACACCATTACTCATCTCAACTCCATGCTAGTACAAATCTTTTGGATGATGTCCTTTATCTTAGCACATAGAGAAACAAATTTAGTACATAGAGAAACAAAGAGATAAAAACTAAAGTATCCATTTGAGATTGCAAAGCAAGTACGTTTTAAGCTAGAGAAAACATGAAGATCAGAATACAACTAAGCATGGTACTGTTGAAAGCAAAACATTAGATGTACAGCCATTTCAGTAAATTTTAAAATAGAAGAAACATTTTTGAAGTAAGCATCAAGTATGGAGTAATATGTATTGTAAAAAATCAGAAAATGTAAACTTGGTGGAAGTAGGTGACAAAGTTAAAAATCAGAAAATGTAAACTTGGTGGAAGTAGGTGACAAACCTAATCCAAATCCAAACAAGTAGTAGACAAGTTTTGTCTCCTTGCTGGCTTTATTGAAACCACTGGATGTTGGCTGAAAATTATAGAAAGAGGAGAAAACAGCTGCCACCGGCAATAGAAAACAATCAAGGTGTTCTGTGGTGGTCCCTTGTGATAATAATCTACCCCAAAAAATGATGGGTAGTGTCTTGCTTTTGACCTCTACTGAGAATTCTTCCCACTTCAAGCGAAAAGAAATAACTTCAGGAAAAATGGCACAGTTGTACTTAACTTGAAATCAGAACGCATGACATAAAACTGTGTCATATACATTATTGTTGAAGGTTAATAGAATAATTATGAATATCAATGACCAACATATTTTACCCAAAAAACCATTCCTTTTGTTATCGTGACAATTAATCGAAAATTCATTAATTTTTAAAAAATAAAAAATAAAAAAAAAATACTTCTACTGTGCATCAGAGCAGAATATATTGTGTTGTATCATTCATAATAAATTATTAATATTTTTGTACAATTTACTAAAAAGGACTTGAATTTGTAATCTGATTCTAGATATTTTAATCGTTATTTGATGGTAAATTAATTGAAAAAAATATTCGGGTGCAGCCAGCCAAACAAATTTATACGTTTTAGCATGAAAGCTTCCCCTTATCACATTATCATTTGATGAAGGTAATTTGTTATGAAATAATAGGACAAAACATTATTACGCAATTATCTGGATTAATATTTTAATATCACCCACCACTAAAAATATAAAATATTAAAATATGTCTGTTTGATGTTGATTCTGATCTACTGGTATATATTTATAAAAATATAATTAAATACTAAAACATGAAATGTGTCACAGTATACATGTAGTACATGTATCATGATGATTTTAGGATAATATAATGGCTTGAGTTCATTGACATCTCTATGAAACAGAAATAAAAAATAGAAGTATATAAAATTTTATTTTAATTAGAATATTTAAAATTTTAATTTTAATAAATTTGTTCAAATTAACATCTTAACCACTATTTGAACAACAGTTCCTCAATTTAGCATGATTTAATGGGATTTACGAGTTGAGTGAGAGAGATATTCAACTCTTAAAGAAATTTTCTTCAGTTAAAATTTTTTTAAAATGTTTTAAATAGATTTCTTCTTTATGTACATGATGTTTTGCATATATAATTAACATTTCAAAAGATATTTTTTCTATGTGTGGGAGAAAAAGTCAATCGAGACAGAACTGTCTATAGTCAAGGTTTATTGAAAATTAATTTTGTCCTTATAATAAATTTGTTTTAATAAAAAACCTTACTTATACAAGTATTACTGATATTTTTGTGGTTGATAGATTGAACCCCACTTATCTCTACTTACTATTTATTTAAGTACATTTGCTAAATTGTGACGTCAGAGAATTTTTTTTTTGTAAAAAGGCGTTTTCCTTGAGTTTGATACACAAATGCAAATTCTATTGAGGTCTGTGGACTGATAAGTCAGTAAAATTAAAGTTGTATCTATTTTAATTAAAACATTTTAAAGTTAAATAAAATTATTTTTTTATGAATATTATTTCCCCCACAGAAATTGAGATTAACAGGGGCCCAGTAGCTCATGGCCCCCAGATATTTGTCTGGGCCCCAAAGTTTTTTCGGATTTTTGCTATGTATTACCGGTACTATTGCAACTTCTCTTTAAAAGTGAGCTGGGTCCCTAACTCAAAATAGTTAAGCTTCATCCCTGTCCCCATAGTTTCAAATGTCATCATCCGACATACAGATTTTGAATTTAGATCTATTTTAAAACATGGTGAAATCAGTTAATATATTTTTGTATGAGGGGATTTCCATGTAAAATATATTTTGTTGGACATGACTTGCTATTATGGGTATAATTTATGTATTAAGTAGGTGTTTATATGTGTTTATAGTCATGTACTATTTGTTTGTCTTGGGTACCTGATACATAATATTTAATAAACAAGTAAATAAATACAAAATTTACTGTTTTACACTTAAAGACCCCTATAATTCAACAGCTGTATGTGTTTAATGTTTTATTGTTGATTTTAAAATAAAAATATCAATGTAATCGTATTACATTTAATCAAGTATATTTGTATCTAATTGCACTGTAAGGCCAATGGTAAATAAATATTGTTGTCTAAGAGTACTGTAAGGCCAATGGTAAATAAATATTGTTGTTTAGAGTACTGTAAGGCCAAATGTAAATAGATATTGTTGTTTAGAGTACAGTAAGGTTGGTTGGTTGGTTGAATGTTGCTTAACGTCGCATCAGCAATTTTTCAGCTATTCGCGACGAGAACTATTTAATTAATCTCTATAGATTAATCTATGAACAATTTTTTTGTATGCATGTGAAATGCGAGTGTGTTGTATGGTCTGCCTTGTACTAGCGCGCACTCAGGGCGACTTTACCATGCTAGCTCACAGAGTCAGTACGCTGCAGACAAGCGTACCACTCCCCCTGTCCATTATACTGATACCAGGTGAATCAGTAAAGGCCAACGGCAAGGAAAATTCACTTTCCCACATGTGGTCCGAGCGGGACTCGAACAGTACAGTAAGGCCAATGGTAAATAAATATTGTTGTTTAGAGTACAGTAAGGCCAATGGTATATAAATATTGTTGTTTAGAGTACAGTAAGGCCAATGGTAAATAAATATTGTTGTTTAGAGTACAGTAAGGCCAATGGTATATGAATATTGTTGTTTAGAGTACAGTAAGGCCAATGGTAAATAAATATTGTTGTTTAGAGTACTGTAAGGCCAAATGTAAATAGATATTGTTGTTTAGAGTACTGTAAGGCCAAATGTAAATAGATATTGTTGTTTAGAGTACAGTAAGGCCAATGGTAAATAAATATTGTTGTCTAGAGTACATTCTACTTATGGCTATCTTGTGTACCTATGGGTCTCTATGTGGCATTAGAAGCCTGTTTATAGACCTACCTGTATATAAAGATGTTCAAAAGGCTTACATTAGAAATCAAAAGTCCACATGCCTACAAATTAAAAGCCAGTAGGTCTTATTGTATCTGATTGAATCAAGAGTACATAGCACTTAATTATTGATATACATGTAAAGGTAAGAAAAGAAAGCAAAAGTCCAGGTAGTCCTCTCTCACAGAACTAATTAACCCACATTTTTGTGGTTTTGTAATGGTTTCATGAGATAGTATAATGTACTGTATTATCAAATTGTGCTCTCTCTCTCTCTCTCTCTCTCTCTCTCTCTCTCTCTCTCTTTGAGATTTTCCCCTCTCTTATCAGTAGTATATTTTTTATTGTAGAAGGAGGGCATGGGGCCCTTGATTCCTTATTTTGCCCAAATAGCCCCATTGCTAATGCCTTTCAGTGGACCATATTTAATGTTACATGAATTCAAAAATATTGATGTTACAGTGTTTTAGAAGATTTATTATTATTATTATTATTATTATTATTATTATTATTATTATTATTATTATTATTATTATTGTTGTTGTTGTTGTTGAAAATGACAACATCTAAAAAATCCTAGAATGAACATTGCACAATACTCATCACCAAAACAAAGTTCTAGGTTTACTATTAATGTCTATCAAGACCCCTTGTCTATAAACCCCATTGTATCAGTTAGATTTGATATATGGCTGGTTGAATTCATTTCTGGACCCATGGGTCTGCAGTAACTTTTGAAATCAACAAAAACAAAATACTGCAGATCTACTTACCACTAAAATATTTACTTTTGACAGAGAAGTCCTAAAAATAACTTAATAAAGTAAAGTGGAAAGTAATATTTGAAAAATTCAATTGTGTTTATTGAGATCATTTTAAGAAACTCTTAACAGTCTGATAAACCGTAATTATAACTTATAAACAACAAATAAAACTATTTGTGTGGCCTGATATAAATAGGCACCAAAATATCCTTGGTTATTATGTATACTGAGATAAGAGATTTACTTGACTACCCAGAGGTTTTCTTTGTCTTACACAGACCTAAAATCAGCAAGCATGAAAGCCAAGGTTTTTAAGTTTCCTGTCTCTGACCACAACTATGCTTTAAATGTGCCTCATATCAATAATAATTGTCAGTTTGTTCAAAACAACTTTAGGGTGACCGAGTTCTCTCTCACTGCTCACAGGGGTGGCTGATGGGGGGTATATATATGTATAGATATGAGATATGAGATTATCACAGAAAAACATCGAAGCAGGTTCTCTTTTTATTTTCACTTTGAAAAAAGTATTTATTACCCAGATAAAGATAATTCTGTTATCAGTTGTATGGAATCATGAAGTGGATATCATATGATATACATGACATGTATCATAATTTTATATGCATGAAAAAAATTCTGGAATTTATACAATTTTTTTTTACAAAATAACCAAGATCAGAAAAATAAAAAAATAAAAATATATTTACTGAATTTTGTTAATTTTGTGTTGCGATGATTAAAACACCTAAAATCCCTGTTGGTAACCCCATGTTTTGATGTGTTATTTTAATACTTTTGTTTTTTATTATTTACCAAAATAAATCCATTTTTATTTTTCAAGATAATTGATAACCATCTGTTTAATCAGCTGACAGATCATGTGACTAGATTATGCATCTTATTTATCCCGCTATAGATAAAACTTAATGAGCTTTTGAATAAAGAATAATTGTGTTATGACAACATGTATACATGTTGATGACAAGTTTGTTTTCCTTCTTTGATTAATGGACCATTTCCATGGTATTGATAAACATACAGATAACTCTGTGTGTGTGTGTGTGTGTGTGTGTGTGTGTGTGTGTGTGCTATACTGTAATTTATTAAAGAATCATGCATATACATGAGGTATAGGTTAAAATAAAACTCTATGAAACTGAACTGCAGTAAAGCCTGTGAAAATTAAACCATTTGGTAAAACTGAAAACTTGTATAAACTGAACTACAGTGGTATCTGTGAAAACACAACTTAGGGTGAACCAAAAAGTTATTTAAACTGAACTTCAGAAAAAATATGCGAAAATTGAACATTTGGTAAATACTGAAAACTTGTATAAACTGAACTGCAGTGGTATCTGTGAAAACAGAACTTAGGGTGAACCAAAAAGTTATTTAAACTGAACTTCAGAAAAAATATGTGAAAATTGAACATTTGGTAAATACTGAAAACGTGTATAAATTGAAGTACTGTAAAGCATGGTAAAATCAAACCCAGAGTGAACCAAAATTTTGTATAAACCAAATTGCAGTAGAAACCTGTGGAAGCTGAACCCTGAAAAAAACAAAAAGTTGTCTATCCCTAACTATAGTAGATAGAATCTGAAAAAACTGAACCATAACATTCTGCCACATGCAAGTATCACAAGGATCGAGAAATCTATTGAGTAAATAGAAAGAACTCATTTCCTACCCTCTAATAAAATTAACTGATAATGTCAGAATAAAGTCATATTGAACATTTCTGTGGGGGAAAAAATCAAAATTTTATGCAGAATATAATGGGTGTTGCAGGGGGTGGGTTTACACAATTTTACAAAGCATTTAACAGGGGGGAGATGTGGGAGTAGTAAAAAATAAACTCAATCCAAACAAGTTATCATGTTCTTTGTTTCATTAACATGTTTTGTATGTGTATTGTAGGATACTATTGAAGTTGTCAAGAAGTTTATGGCACGCGACCCAGATGAGCTGAATTTCACACTGATGGCCTTGGTAAAGAAATCCGATTGAAAAGTGTCATGTGTTGTTGTCATACTTTAAGTGACATAGCTACAAAATTTTACTGATTTGCCATGCATTATGTGTGCAGGATAATTTACAATGGATATGTGCTTTAACAAGTTGTTGTCTTCACTATTTATTATGGAGGAATAAAAAGTGACATTTTGATCAACAAGGAAACATCAAGTTATGTAAAAGAGAGAAGAGATGACCTTTGAATTTTCTGGACATATTTTGTTGTTAATTGTCGTCATGGATACTTATCTTTATAACTTCTTGTTTACATAATTCCTTTTCGTGCCACACCACGTGAGTTTTGGTTGTCAAAGAAACAGTAAGAAAACAACAGTGAGAAAGATTGTCCCTTTGGTACTTTTACGTAACGGTGGAATGGTTGTAGACCCTAACGTTAACTGTTAAGAAATACAAACCCTAAAATATGAAGTAAAATTATAACCTCTTTGTTTTCAAACATTAACAGTGTTAACTTAGGTAGGTAACCATATTTTATAATTTTCAAAATTAAAAATTTACGACATTAAGCAGACAGTTGTCACAATAAGTACATGTAGTTAAAATATTTATTATGATTATTATTTAATATTGTATTTTACGGTTTTTATTACACATGCAGTATTGACGATTTTTGTCACGGATTTGACTTATACATTATATACTAATAAAAAATTCAGAGATTTTGATTTCTGGATAGCCTGTGTGTATTGATGGGGTTTGTCATCATTTCACATGATATCCCCCATAGCTTATGTGGAAATATTATTTCGAATGGATACCAAATCACATCAGTTGACCTGTAGGAGATTTTCCGTAAAAACAATGTTGTTATGGGATTATTTGATATAAAAGTTTGCTATAACATTCCACACAATTGTTGAAAGGTATTGATCATGTGGTATGATGGTGAACCCCATTTCTGTATTGATATTTTTGTTCCATTCTTATTTCACTAATATTTGACATAGGAACTTCAAACTTCACATATATGGTTACCACTTGGTGTAGTTGCTGTGAATTTTAAAAAAGTACTACGGTAAAAGAACGAATAAAAATTGTATTTTTTTCTTTTATGATGTAAAAAATGCTTTAAATTTTAGTTTAAAACTGTCAGTTTTAAAAATTAATTTCCAAATCAAGTTTACGCCATTTGATGTCTAATGTCATAACAGTTTTGACCTTGGCAACAATGTTTGTTTCCTAATAGGCTGAGTATGATCCAAAGAATTTCATCAATATGGGTACAGATAAAATATTTCAACCAATCAGAAAGCTTGATTTGTTTAAAATTTATTTATTATCATCTGAAACTTTAGCATCATTGTTGTAGCGAATTCTGTTTCTAGGGACAAATACTTTGTCGTTGGGATGACTTACTGCAGCGTTGAGTTCGTCTAAATCACAAGTCTAGTCAATATTGATGTCCTCAAAGTTTAAAAAAATCAATTGAAAAGCAATTTTGTACATTCCACCCAGTGTGTTCATGTTATATGAGATCCATTTGTTTAGAGGGGACTTAAAGAAAAGAAACAAGAAGTTACTTCCTGTCACAAAGTATGTGACTTGTTTTATTAAACACCAGACTATTGTTACAAGGCACATTGATCTGGTTCTGATTTCACAATCATTCCTAAGTCTGGTTTAGACAAGATTTTTTAGCAAATTTGATATTCAAATAAATCATTTTTCCAGACAAAAAATATCTTGATTTTGCAATTTAGAGATTTATGATCTAATGAAGACATTAAACTATTGACTTTCATCATCTTTGATCTAATGTCATTAATGTGTATTTAAGTATTTGATGATTGTAGGACATATTAGAATTCTCTGAAATTTGATTAAAAAAAGTTTGATGGGTCATTTGTGGCAACAAAGCTCCAACAACAATTTTCAAACTCAATGACATACCATCAGGCCAATAATACTTGGGGTATTGAATTAGTCTCAGATGCTGATCCTTGCAGGCAAACATTCCAAATTTATAAAAGGTAATTCAAAATTTCTTTTGACTTTTCTGTCAATTTATTGGATTTTTAAACAGGGATAGATCGAGTTTAATGCCCCACCATTTTTAGTTCCCCTTAGTGCAGAGTTATTGCAATCAGTCTGCAGTATCAATGTGTGTTGTCCATCATCCAGAAAAACAAGTTTTTACTGGTTTTATCTAGAAATGTTCTGGAAAAATATTGGCATAATGTTGTTATGGTTACTTATACCTGTCAAGGATTTCACATGGAAACTATTTGAAACAGAACTCTGTAGATGACCAATCAGAATTTATAATAATGATCACATGTCATAATCAATAACGCATTATTTGTTACGATCTTCTTATATTTGTTGTTTGATGACAATTTATCACCTGCATGCTTTCTTCACACCTGTTTATGTAATTGTAGTAATTAGGTGTTTGGTATGGTAATATCTGTATGTAACAATTATTGTCTCGTTAATTAACTGATGGTCATTTTATTTGTGTCTTTGTGTCCACTTTATGTAACAAAATTACCACTAGTGGAGTTGAGTAGGTGTTCATCTTAATTAGGTTGTGATCTAAGCACATATGGTAAATTAATTTAAAAAAAAATAATTGGAGATAATTAATTTTTGTATCACTTATAATGGTTCTGTCTCTGATGATCTGCTAATCTCTTGAAACACACACACACACACACACACACACACACACACACACACACACACTGCCAAATGCTGCAAAAACAATATTAAACATCTGTTGTTGTTTTGCGGGCATATGCATATACACATTTTAACTCTGCAGTAACATTACCTATTCTGTAGCAAACACAATTACTGAATGATTTCAGTGACTCAGAATTAACATTTTGCCTAGATTTGATCATAAACCTGCTGCAATACTCTGATACTTATTATTCAAAAAATTATCATATCAACAGAAAAACATAAATGGCATCTGTGAACAATTTACTGTCCAACTGAAAAAAAAATTTAAAAAAAAAAAGAAATTAACTATCTAAACAAACTCATCAGAACCTAGCTCTTAGGCTTAGTGGACTAGAGCTGCACATTATGATCACAGCACCTTTCATTTCCTAGGTTCAAATCCCACCGAGGTACTTAAGTTTCCTGGAAACTGGCCACATTAATATATGAGTGAATAAATTTAAAACACTATAAGGACACTCTATTATTCAAATCTGCACAACGATTTTTATTTCTGACCATTTTCAAAAGAAATCATAGTTGAAATTTGTGGAAAATTTCTCAGAAATTACCGGTAGTAGTTTGTGAAATTAACAAATTTTATTCAAATATTGTTATAGTTTATAAGCAAAGATAGTATCATGACTATACCAATAAACAGTTTTCACTAGAATCCTGATTCTTGTACCAGATTCACATTTACCTCCATTTTATGTACTAATTGATATATATCATATACATCTGTGACAATTCAGTACAATTAGGTTACCGTGGTGATCGATAAACATTTACAACCAATATATATATAAAACAAAAAGTGTCCAAAGAAATGACTTTTTTATTGAATGTTAGATGACAGCGTATATTTCAGAGGATTCGTTATAACTCTGCTGTTTATCACCAAATATTGATAATATTAATGCCTTTAGAAGTAAATATCTGAAAAATTCCATCTGAACATCTTGTAAACTGTAAAAATTTAACATGCCACATATCAATAGTAAAAGACTGAAACTAATGGTCATATGTTAATTTTGAATTTCTTTATAAAATGAGACATACAAAATAAGCAAATTGTTGTGTCTTATTTTATATAGAAGTTCAGAAATAGCACTTGGCAATATTAGCCAATGGCAACATTAGATATATCAACAATGGTTTTCAAACTTGGTTCCAAACCTTACACTAATTATATGAAATACAAGATCATTGAGTATATATATATATCTATATCAGTATTATTGTCTTAAATTTATGTTACATGAAAGTCATAAAAGGAATATTACCATGGTAACAGATCTGTGAAATCATAAAATGGAAGATTAAAGTATTACCATATTGTTCTATATTTGGCATTTTGTCCAGATTATGTAAGAGGTTTACTTTACCTGTGCAGTGTTGTTATAAAGTAACCAGGCAATATAAGTGTTATGTTGTAATACCAGGCATTGTAAGAGCTATGTGTTATTATATTTTATGTCATAATATCTTTTTTGTACTGATGCTATTTTTGCAGAATAAATGTTCAAAAAGCTTCTTATTGGTCTTTGTTCTGCGTAAGCATGGGTCTCCATTAATTTTGGATCAAAAGTTTTAATTTATAAATTAATTGACAGCCTGTACCTCAGTCTAAGGAACTCCAGATCCAATGGCTGTGGGTTCGAATCCTGTCTGATGAATTTTGTTACCTTAAGCAAAGTGCAAGTTGGCATTCCTACTGGTTTAATAGTGTGGGGACAATAGGTTCTTGGGACAACAATATCTGCAATCACTGTCTCGGTAAGCCAGTTCCTAATTATTGCCCAGGCTATGTGCTAGTACAAAGCAAATACACACCGCCAGCCAGGGTCACATCATAGACGGTTAGTGTGGTCTGGCCACAACTGACACTGGCACCACAGTGCTTTTTGCCCTCAAACGGATGTATCACCCCTGTAGCTTCAACAACAGTGGGTTATATATAGTCACAGAAAGTTATTAACAATTATAAGAACACGAAAACGTGAGAGGTCTTAAAAACAAGAAAATACAAACGCATGATGTTACCAGCACACTGAAAAGCGATCATTGGATTGACTCCATTATGTCAAGTATTTTACCATAATTGAACACTGGTTTATTAAAAACTACCTCTTTATATAAAGCAGAATCATAATTTATTGATTTTCAATTTTTGTTTTCAATAACAATTTATCATTAATTTGTTGATTATTTACGTTTTTCAGGGACACCTGCATCCGGTTTTTCACTTGTTACAAGCACTGTGCCCATGTTGCATGTAATGACGTTACGTAAAATGTTTGTTATGTTTTGGTGCTATGGTCATGACTTGCATAAGCGCATATCAGTAAACAAATAAAATCTATATTTAGTATATAGCTTATTCTGTTCAACTGTCCAAAAATCCCGCCGTTGACAAAACAAGAATTGCTGAAACCAAAAGCTCATAAAGGCTTGCAAACTAATTTCAATTTTAAGGTTATTTAAGCTATTGTCTCAATGATATTACACGTCTAGGCTTATCAATGCCCTATTAAAGTTTTACGAATGTGATCCCAATAATGTTGGTAAGTATGATGTCTCTGTATCTAAAGTTATTCTTGTTAAATTTGACGTTTCGTGTTCATTTGATTCTTATTTTCATTTTACACATTACGGTTGTAGCTACCTAAACAGGAGGTCTTTGTCTTTCCGGAGCATCCGGCCTCACTTCCCTGGGTTATGTTCACCCGTATAACTTAATTTGTCAGTTTTCAAAGTTTAACTTGGCTTTAGTGATTTGGACATGGACTTGTATGTTTGTTTTTGATGTTCATAATTCCATGTTCATTTCATTGTACACATGACATGTGTAGCTAGCTAAACAGGAAGTGCTTGCCTTTTTGGAGCAACCGGCCTCACTTCCCAAGTGAAAGTTTTCGTGTATAACTTAACTACCAGTTTTTAAAGTTTTTACTTTGCCTTTGGGATTGTGATTTGGACATGGACTTGTATGTTTGTTTTTAGTGTTCAGCGTTTTGATTGTTGACTTTAATTTGTTTATTTTCTTTACGGATTGGTGCTTAATTTGAAGCATTTTACTTAAGTTACTACAGTCTTATATCTTGGGACAAAATATTTAGATGATATTATCTGCTGAATTCAGACTGTACCCGACAATGTCAATTATGACTCTAAATTACGTCATAAATGGACCATGTAATAATATACAGACAGTGAGACCCTAGCCATGGGTCTCGCCAGGGTCTAATTTAAGCTGGATCATGCAATCTCAAGACGGATGCACAAATATATTAAGTGCAATGATATAGAATTTAAGTTGTTATTACTGTTCGTGTGAGCACAGCGTTAATAATTGCTTATTATTTCTTCTTTCGCTTCAGTTGTTTTAAAATTCTATACCTGTCTGTAATGAAACCAGATCCATAGATATGTGATCAAATACAACGAATTTTAATTTAATTTTGGAAATGTTTACTAAAAATACATTTTTTCATCATACGGTTGAGGTCCCACTGGAATGTGAGCACATCATCAGGGTATCCGTCTAGTGTAACATGATACTGAAGAATGGAGGCTTATGATAATATATATTATATAATCACTGAATCTCTTCAATGTATAAATATGACATTCTTTAATTAATTGACACACGTGAAGAAGATATTGTGTAATTATTATACATGAGGTAATGCTTTGCGTCACGCTCGCAGAAATCTAATATTGACATTGAATGTCTCAATTTGCTTGCTCTTCAGCATAAAATATGAATAAAATATATTAAACTATAGTCTTGTTAAGAGTTGTCGATATTCTTCATTTTATACCCGGATATAAAAATACTCCCTATTTTGACGTCAAATACAAGTGAAGTGCAAGTTCATCGCCATCATTTGCTAAGTCATCGTATGGTAACAAACGATAAGAAACCCCAAGTGTGGCGTTCTGTTAGGGCCAAATTAGCATTATCGCCCCTCCTTCTTAGACCTGAACGCGACGTTAAGAGGGCGAGTCTTCGTAACTTCGCCATTCTATCTTCGGAAGTTTGCTTCTACGCGTTAAGGTCAAAGGAGCGCATCATTTGGCATTATAAAGGGTTGGACGGTGAATCTAGGGAGACTAGAAGCGGGTGATGTGGTGATAAACGAGGTGGCAAAGTTATTGAGAGGTGTTACTGTATTGGCAACTCTTGTCTCTAGAGAGACAAAATGGTATCCATTAGCTATAGGGTCAAATGTTACTCTCGGTTCCTACTTTTGAAAATCAGGATAGGGAAAGCCATACAAAACAAAGTCTTTTTCATTGAAATGTTAAGATGTATATCTATACATTTTTTCATGTTTAAGAGAAAGAAAATCTGTTACTCGTTTCAGATGGAGATCAGGAAATTCCGAGCGAGTGGTCAGATGTTTTCCTCTTCGAATTTGATGCTATCTGATCATGAAACTGGAATTTCCTAAACGAGTATTCTGCATATAGATTCAAATCACATATACATGTATATACATAGTCCCCGTTGTACTGCGATATAGTACACACGTACTCACGGGGGTGTCATAAATAGGGAAAAAACATCGTACCACCTCTCCCGTGAGATTAATCTGTCGCGTATTCGAGAACATGTAATAAGGTTACAACAGTTTTATCATGTCATGTTATTGAATGAATCACGAATGAAATGGTACAAATTTAAATTCAAACAAAACAAATATCCCCATTCCCAAGAGCCAGGCGGATGGACAAAGGAACAATAAATTTGGTATGCGACACACTGTATTATGTTGGTATATTTCTGTAAAGTTTGATCAAAATCCATCTATAGACACAATATTGAGACGGATGGACAGGGAGATTCCTATATACCCTCTAAACTTGGTTTTCGTGAGGTACAAAAACCAAACCCAATTCAAATCTGTCATGTGCTGATTTTGAATTTTTATTAAAATAATGTATTCAAAGTCATGTGCTGATTTTGAAAAATAAAAAGTCTCAAAATCAGCATATGACAGATCTACAAATGAAAGTGAGAGGTTAAAAACTCGGCGTTACTGGGATGAAGCGTTCTATTTCTTGATGCTAGGATGTTATTTGAAAAATAAATCATTTGATTTCGACATTCATTCATTAAAACAATGTTGTACATTTACACGAATCGATCCACTTAAATTTTCACAAAAACATTTACACAAATATCAATAAACTGTAGTGTATATTAAATGTAACAACACCATGTGAACATCAAAACTTGAATTAATACCGGTCTGTTGATTGATCTTGTCTCTATCGTCTATTTACTAAGCCATTAAGGTTTTTTTTCATAAATTGGAAACAAAAAATTAAATTCGATTATATGACATAAGTGTTTGATTTACATACTACGATTTAAAACAATTCTCATGTTTTGAAACCGGTTTCTTTAAAAAAAAACGCAGTGTGAATTTCAGTTTTGAAACCGGTTCTCTTCAAAAACACGGTCTTAGCTGTGCATTTTACATTTAAAACCGACTATTTTCAAAATCACGGTCTTTGCTGTGTATTTTACATTTGAAACCGGTTCTTTTAAAAATCATAGTACATGTATTTGCTGTGTATTTCAGTTTTCAAACACACAGTCTTTGCTGTAGTGAAGATTTCGGTTTTGAAACCGACTCTTTTCAAAAACACGATCTTTGCTGTGCATTTCAGATTTGAAACCGACTCTTCTCAAAAACACAATCTTTGCTGTGCATTTCAGATTTAAAACCGGCTATTTTCAACAACACAATCTTTGCTGTGCATTTAAGATTTGAAACCGACTCTTTTCAAATGTGCATTTAATATTTGAAACCGGCTCTTTTCAAATGTGCTGTGCATTTTCGGTTTAAAGCGGATTTTCTTTCAAAATCACGGGTTTCGTACGACAACAACCTTGAGTTACATGATGTAAACATGTATGTATTTGTGATGCATACGTGTCGGAATCTGCACACATACAATACATCTATCATACATCGATTAAGTGTTGTTTATTCCGTAAAGTGTACAGTAGATTGTGTTTATCTTCTGTTTATCTTGTTTATAATATGACACATATTGTGTATTGTTCAAATAATAAATAAAATGACGCAACAGCTCTTAGAAATACAGGATGTTTTTTTCCGACCGGTTTCCAGCTACAAATTCTCTCTCTCTCTCTCTCTCTCTCTCTCTCTCTCTCTCTCTCTCTCAGCTTAGAATTTTGCATGTTTTCTACTACATTGCGTTCGAATCCCGGTCTGGGTCTGACCTATACTTGAAAAAATGTACTGACTGCTTTTTCGCCGAGTACACAGTATTTAGAAATGAAAGTCACGAAGTCTATAGGAAGAGACCTCAAAACCAATGTCCCGTGTCACCATCGGACAGGGTGGCACGTTAAAGAACCCTCGCTGCACATATTGTCCTGGGCTCACTGCAAAGGTAAAAAATTCTGTCATTTCACCTATATCTGGTGACGTTTCCATATAAGTTAAACAATGAATGTGTACCGATTACCGTAGTAAATTTTATGATCGTTAATGGTCAGCTAGTAAATACTGATGAAATCATCAAATGCCACACTCTCCTGCATATACTTTCCGGACGTCCTCTTTTTCAAATTCGTTATTTACATTAAATCAAGATACGGGGAATCCCCTTAATTTTGCAGATGGATTCCACTCAAATTTGTGAATCTAAATTTTGTAAATAACAACAACATCATTAATAATAAATTCATTAATTAATTAAATAATTACTAAAAAACATGCATGGGACATATTTACGTTTGTACTAAGATTATAAAATGATAATTTAATTTTATTGCATTACAGAAAGCATTTTGCGTTTTACATTTTATCAGGGTTCACATTGAATTACGTCAATCATTTTACTTCCTATTTCAATTCTCCGAATTAACAATTAAAATTCATATGATTCCGGAGAATTTAAACTTATCTAGACTAGAAAATGAGCCCTTCTTTATCGACTTCCGGGTTTGAAACCGACATCTGAAGTATGTTGACATATAGATAATAACGCCGTATGTATGCACTGTGTATATATATGATGAGGCAACTGTTGTGAGGAACAAATAAATCAAGGACATCTTCCCTAATATTTACTATACACGTATTTGATATTAAATAGTTTTGACTTTTAGTGTTTTAGGTTTTTCTTTGAGTTTGATCCAGATTAAAACTGGTATAATATGCAATTTTATCTATCTAAAGCCTGGTTACTCAGATCTCAACTTCTTAACTCCTGACTGTTCTCTGCTATTTATTTGTTTTTTGTCATGTTGTTACATAATTAAATCTGTTTGTAATGCTATAGCAATGTATTGTTTGCTTTTTGCAATAAATTATTATTATTATTATTATTAAAAATTTAAACCTCTGCTAGTGGCTGGTGCCCCGAGGATATCACAAACTCAGTATGCAATAATTTCGTTTTATCGTCAGAAATATACTATAATTGTCTAAATTTCCTGCAAGTTAAAATTTGAAATTTCTCAAAAACTAAGGTATACTCCCTCATGCAAAGTATTTTCTTAGCTTAATTTGGTAAAATATATTTTGGTCCTTTGGGTAGCTTTTCAACATCTTCAAAATAATTTTGGTTTCATAATTTTTGTCCAAGCACTACTGATGAGGAGTTGTATTCCGAAACGACCGTCTAGTGCTGTAAAATTAAAGCAGGTATAATATGTAACCCTAGATCAAATTTTGATCAACACCTCAAAAGTTCTAACTTTCAAGTATTGTTGGACCAAATTCTCTAGGTTCATGGTGAAATAATTAGGTATTCAGATATAGTCTGACTTCAGAAATAATCAGCAGGTTGCAATGACCATAGAATAGAAGATAGTAATTGAAACATGTACCTGGCAATCACCAATGCAATCAAGAACAAGTTCATGAAACAGTCAAACATGATTGTGCTTACTGGATATAAAACTCCCGACTTCGGACGAACACTGGATTTAAAGGCAAACTCATATCCAGTTATGTAGTTATAGGACTATTCAAGGACATCCCTCGCCATCATTCTAGGGATATTGCAAGCTTTATCAGGTCCCTCAAAAAGTTTTATGGACGGCATCACAGTATTGTCAATAAGTTTGATTTTTCCGTGTCAAGGATTGCCCTGGATATAGTTCCATGTTCCTTTCACACTCAATTCTGATTACACACGTTGCGGGTGTACCTTGTTAAACAGGAGATGCCTACCCTTCCGAAGCACCCTGTCTCACTTCCCTGGTGGAAGTTAACGTGTCTAACCTAACTTGTCAGTTCCAAAGTTTTTACTTTGCTTCTGGATTGTGATTCGGACATGGATTAGTATGTTTGTTTTGGTTATATACTGGATTATGTTAATTATTCTTATGTAATTTTCTCACTTTAATTCAGTAGTTTAGAATCAATACTTTATCGACACGACTTACTTCATTTGTCTTGTAGACTTTGGAATGTCGGTGAAGTTCTTAGTACTTAAATCAACTTTTAATTTCGCATTAAACAATTGTTCGATGTGCAGAGCTGCACGTTAACTTCCTGTCACTGTACTAGCGTGACTATTTTACGTCATGCACTTCCAAGTTAGTGGCTCATAATTGGACACTTCCGAGAGAGTTCCGAGTATACTTCCGATAGCCATCAAATATATCCTCAATACACATAACAAACATCTAAAGACTTCTTTTTTTTATTTTTGTAATCATAATGACCGAATTAGGGATAGATTTTATTTTTACATTTAGTTTGGGATAGACTTATATAGTGTGTTTGACCATTTTCAGCATTCCGAGAACACGACTTCCTATTTGAAATACATTTGTTCGGGATTGGCAAATAAGCACACAACTTGTTTTGTTTTTTTACTCCAAAATTAGAAATCAACGTTTTTATTTAGGTCATTCTTGTCCTTGGATATTAAATAAGAAGTCTTGGAAAACGTGAGGGTCAGGTAGTTTATTTTCGGTTGCTGATGTTCGGGGATGGACAAAACGTAATGTCGGGATGATTAACACGCGTTAGACAAACTAAGCAATCGGAAGCAATACGCTTTGCCAATCCCCGAATACGAACACATGGATGTCATGTGCTGATTTTGAATGCATTATTTTAATAAAAAAAAATAAAAATCAGCACATGACATAGACATATACCGTGTTTAAATATGAAGTAAATGTTTTACGAGAAAGAGAGGGATACCTTTCCATCGGGAAAAACAGATGCCGTTTAGAATTTCAAGACAGAACCTATTATTTAGGACACAGTCAGTCTAATAAATAAAGATTTGATTTTATATAATAGCTTCAAAACCTGTGTTTTCTTTTCTTTTCTTTTCTTTTTTTTTTTTTTTTTGTTTCAATAGTTCTTTGGTTGTGTCGGATATTGTCAAGTACATGTTTTCAGACACGGCTTGCTTTCACCGGCGTGTTATTGAGCAAATACTAGTGGCATACCTGATAAAGCATGCCAAATGAAATGTAAAACTACTATAACCACGCCACTGGACATTACTAGCATTTTATCATTAACGGTACCTATCCGAACGCGAATGTTGATCAAACTAGCCCAAGTCAAGGCCGAGGTGTTCCAGTATCATGAAACAAAAGGGTATTAAAGGAAGTATTGTTCAAGAAAACCGTAGTTGGTGAGACAAGGACAAATTTAAAGACCAATAAAGGTTAGAAAAGTAATTCTTATGTGAAACTTACAAATCAGGCGCAAAAACGCGCATAGCAAACTTAACCAACATCCGGTTGTAATATTGTACTAACTTCCGGTTGTACATGAAACTTACTTCCGGTTATACATGACACTAACTTCCGGTTGTAAATGACACAAACTTCCGGTTGTTATAAGTATTATGGTTAAATTAAAGCATATTAGCGGGTTAAATTAAAGCATATTAGCCTCATCTTCACTTTCATTAGAGACAGAGAGTCGCTTTTGTTTGACGTATATTTGTCAATGAAACTGACGAATAATCTACGTGTTTGTACAATAATGATTGTTTACAGATGTAGTTATACAATTCTGATTAGAAATTAATGAATATGATATAAATACTGCTATATCATAATTTAACATGAGACATCATTTTTCATTCATTGACTCGATAACAACTCCTACACATTAGATATAATGTATCTATCCCGGTATAAATAATTGGACCAATGTTCAATTCTCAGTCTGTCGACTGCAGTCGAACGCATCAATGGAAAACAAAACCGCGAAAGCGAAAAAAGTTCCTACTTCCTAGTATCGTATTTATGACGTCATCATCGCTTCGGGTAATAATTGAACACTGTCACTAATGAAACACCATAGATAGGATTTGAAAGTAGAGCCTTATTTATATTCAATTTTAGACATTTCGATAAGACTTCTCATTAAGTTCCAAAAAAACGACGTCTTAGGTGTTATTATATGAAAATAAATACTAAGATACTGTCGATACAAGTCTTTATTTGGTGAACGATCGTCTTACAATAAAATGTTATGTCCTGGCATCGTATTCAATTGTGAAGTCCCTTTATATCATGGATAATCCTGTGTTTTTGTTGGATATGGATTGCTACGGGGTTTCCATACAGTAACTATGCATGGGATATGTGCTCAATGGATATTACATATATAGTAACTGATCAGATGAACATCTCCAATAAAACCGGAAATAATGTAACCAACCTGCGATCCATCAAATATTTCTCAGTACAATACATCCTGGCGGGGACTGGGTGTTACAAATTGTGCGTTCTGATGAACACAGCGCCTCTCACCGCTAAGGTGGAATCCCACTGGGGCAGATCCCAGTGTGAGTCAGTTTGACAATCTGTTCGCCGATGGTAGGTGATGTTCTCTGGTCACTCTAGTTTCCTCTCCATCTAACAACTGACCGCCTCTATATAAGTAAAAACCACTGCGCTAGCTCAGTAGAATGCTCACCCCGTAAGTGAGAGGTCGTGGGTTAGAACCCCGACCGGGTCTGAACCGACTTTAAAAGGGTAGTGGCTGTTCTTTCGCCAAACTATCGGCATTACGAAATGAAAGTCACGGTTCTTTCGGATGGGAACTTAAAATAAAAATAAACGAGGTCCCATGTCGCGGTAGGTGTGGCACGATAAAGAATTCAGCTGTATATAATGTCATCAGCACAACGCAGGGGCATAATTTCTGTACCTTCGACTATAGCTGGCGACATATCGATATAAGTGAAATACTCTTGACTGAGACGTTAAACATCACTCTATATAAGTGAAAGAATCTCGATAGGGGCGTACCACACCATTACTACATTGTACTTTGCTTCTGGTTATGGCCACTTTGCTATCGGAGAAAGTTTCGACAAGCCTTAAAAACGACCGAAACTGGTGATAAATTTTAGAAATATATTTTTTTGTTATTGCGTAAAAGTTATATTCATACCCCCCGCATTATCTGCTGTTTGTGTTAAGTAAACAAGAACGGCATGACCTCGTTTTATCGATATAGTATGAGTGTGTAAATAATGTATGATGTTATACGTTATTGCGAAATGTTTTAAAATGTTTGTTCATCCACCGTAAAATCAGCTGTTTTTCTTTACCTTCCGAGTGTCGCCTACGTGAACCGGAAGTGCACCGTTCAAGGTCACGCTAGTTGGGATAAGGGGGCGTTAGAACCTCTTTTCTCCTTTGGGCGTGTAAAGAGCCTTTGAAACTTGTTTTATGTCATTGTTAACATTTTTATTTACATAAAAACACATGTTTGACAAAACTTACTGGTTGAAAAAACTATGAAAAAATGTATGAAACTGAATAACTTAAAATGTTGTGGATGTTGTGTTGGTTCATAATTATATTTCATAAACATTTTGATAATGAATTTTTATCCAGGCTTACACAACTTTTATTAATTATGAAAGGGAGATATAAGTTTTATAACATAGATGTACTTGATAGTATTAAATTTGATCTAATGTTGCCTCATTATTATTGGATAAAGAGGAGTCATTGGATATGATTGAACAAAACAAAATTGCGTTTTTGATTTACAAAAGTGAAATAAGGCATTTGGTACAATCCTGGTACACACGCACTTTACTGACTACCCCCATAGTAAAATAACTGGTGTGTATAACGTAAGAACCAGATCCCAGTCTCCCAATCATTCCTTAACTAAGATTTTCCTTAACTTAAATTAAGCAAAGTTTGGCAAGTTCTTGATGGAACTAAGAGTAAGAAGTTTTGTCAAAATTTAAGACAAATGTCATAAGCTTGCTATAATCTTTAAAATAACACCTTTAATTTCTCAATATCTTAACAATTACCAACATTAGAAAAGTTTTATTTTGCCAGATTTTAGTTAAGGAAAATCTTAAGTTAAGAAATGATTGTGAAACTGGGGCCAGTTAATACTGTCATGTGCTACTTTTGAATTTATATGAAATAATATACATGGCAATACTGTAGATCTGATCACTTTTATTTCGCGTAAAATCACGAATTCAAATCTCGCGCGAATATTTCCAATAAAAATACACTTAATAATCTCCTGCTACAATATATTCTGATTACTGTAAAACACGTATACTTGTCAACTTTAGTCAATACAACCAATAACACCAGACAACAAAGAAATGGAAAAGACAAACAAAAAGTATATCATGGAATGAAAACCTGACTGTTGATAGGCACTGAATTAAATAACATAATTATGTCCAGTGATGTGGTTATAATAATATTAGAGTCTTAACCAGCTCAATTATTTGTTCCAAGTATAAACAGTGTAGTAAAGTGGTCTTGAGCCTATATAGCTACTCCTGAACTAAACGAACTGTGTATTTTTACTTATATATGGAGATGATGAGTTTAGATTGAGGAGAAAACCAGAGCAACGTAATAGAACGTTCCAGTGGAACTTCAGCGGGCCCAGATAAGTCAAAATGATGGATTCAGCGGTGTTAATGTACCAGTGCATTTAGAAAATGCTTGTCAAAGAGGGTGTTAGAGAGAGAGGAGATAGGCTAACCATGATCTTGAGTTTAAATTGCGGAGTAAACAGAAAGTTGTAAACAAATCAAAGTAAACAGTGTTACAATAAGAGTGAGTTGATTCAAGATTATTTCACTTATATCGAGAAATCGTCACCCATAGGCGAAAGTGCATACCTTTGTTAAGATGAGTTCGAAATTGTACAGAAATGTCACATATTTTATATGCTGTTTATGTAGGTAAATAGTCAATTTGTCCTTTGCCATCTTGTACACATACGTATTACGTACACAAAATACTTAAGACATTTCACGTCTGAGTGAATTGACTCAAAAAATCACGTAGTGTCTGCTGTTTTTAAAATACAGGTATTGAGAACTTTTAAAACTTTCCATGACGTAAAAGTATATATATGTACATATATATATATACATATATAGAGGTTTAGGTTTTCTTATATTTTAAAGACCAACTGCTTATAGTAGCCCAAAAAAGATTTGTGTTTATTTTTTAATAAAATCTGATCAGGAAGGTAGTTAAAATGTATATTCAATTGATTGTCAGCAATATGAATTAATATTAATATATCATCTCTCTCTCTCTCTCTCTCTCTCTCTCTCTCTCTCTCACACACACACACACACACACACACACACACACTGTAAGTGAAAGGGGTAATCTAGGGACATTTTGGCTCGGAACGACTTCCATTTGTACCCTTAACTTCGACTAAAAAGGTCCAAAATGACGGAATCATCTGAAATTTTTACACCGTTTAATAGGCGGGATACAGAAGCTCAGGCTCTCTCTCTCCTCTCTCTCTCTCTCTCTCTCTCTCTCTCTCTCTCTCTCTCTCCCTCTCTCTCTCATATCTTCGAATCCTTTGACCCTTAACATTAACGTGGCAAATAACGGTTGCGTAAAGGTCAAAATGTAGAAGTTGTACAAACAGTAACTGAGCTACTTTGTTTGTAGTGACAGTTGTAAGTCATGTTAGACATAATCCACTCTCTATACTCAGCTGATACTAGACAACACTACAGAAATATTTACTACAAACACTCAGACAAATAATTAAACATTCACCCCCGCATGTATCATCAATTGTTTAAGTTTTTATTGTATTTGGCCTTTTGAAGTTAAATAGGTTATCAAAATTTAACAGCTTTTCAGTCAACTTGATTACTTGATCACATCCGCAAGTAGACATCGCATCATACGCATGTGTGTGTGTGTGTGTGTGTGATTACATCCAAGTCAAAATCATTCCACTTATATCGAGGCGTCAACAGTTAAGTTACAGAAATTTACAACTATCTTTCTTAATTACCTGCTTAATATTCAACAGTTGTGTGTTCAATGCTTGATACTATGAAAAAGCAATTTGTTGAAATTGAACATTAAGGCATTTGAACATTAAGACTAAAAGCCAATTAGTTTTCTTTTTCTGAATGGAATGTAGTTGTGATATATATCACCGTTATATACTGATTATGACAATCTGTAACAGTTTTATGTGTGTTTGTGGTCTGTTCATTCACAACATTCCTAGCATAATAGAACACAAGGTCACGTCAGGGTTTTCCAAAATTTTCGACCAACCAGCCAATACGCCTCCGCAAGGTCAAAACACATGGGAATTCAAATGAAATTATGAGAACAGAACACATGGAAACTAATTAGCATATTTATGTTGGGCTTTTTACCCATATTGGTAAGACTTCCTTTTGTAACCACCATCTATGTAAAATTTTTGAAAAATTCAATGATTTTTCATAGAAATGTTCTAAATTGCTTGATTCCGTCATTTTTACGCGTTTTTGTCGAAATAAAAATTTAGTTAAGGGTTAAAATGCAACTCGTTCCTCTACAGTTATTTTAAATTATGTCGTACTCTCTCTCTCTCTCTCTCTCTCTCTCTCTCTCTCTCTCTCTCCGAGTCTAATTCGTATCTCGGATAACTAAAAGTTTTGCCACGTATTCAAACAGGTAAATAAAATCATTACAGATACATGAATTTTATAAACACTTCAACACGCTGTGGTACATATAGGATTATTTTTCATGCATGTCTGAACTGGCTTCTCAAGATTGTAATATATCCCTGGTTTTGATTGGTCCGATTCTCGGTCGAGATGTACCTGTCGCACTACAAGATGGTTGTTTGTGCTATTATTTAAAACTGGTTTTCCCCGTTTAGATATTTCATCAGGCAGAAGATACTCGTACAAAGCTTATCATTTAAAGGTTTAAACCACTTCAAGACACCTGACCGATTTGTGGTCAGAATATAACTATGTCCGAACAGAAAACAAGATTAATTTGGTCCACAAATAAAGAAGGATTAAATTAAAGTTTAAGTTTAAATGCAAGTAAAAAATATGTACCAAGGTCAGATATAGTATAGGTTCAAAGGAATAAGGCCAAAAAAATCAGTCATAATGAAAAATATGCACAAATATATTTTTGTCGGCTTATTTTCGATGATCTAACAACAATGGATAAATTAACAAGAATGTTTTAAATAAAGCCTGTGTACTTTTAATTCCTAAAACAATTTCGAAAAAAATAAAAAATATTTTTGTTTTTTGTCATGTTTTTATCGTTATCCCAACCCTAACTAACTTCAGTCTTATAACGCCTACCATGTGTATTGTTTTAGCCTTGTCCAAGTCTGACCAAGTCGGTGTAACTGTTGTTAATAGAGAGTGGGGTAGAATAACGGTGTTTTAGGCCCTAATCCAGATCATTTCACTGATATCGATCCGACCAGTTCTGGAATGGTTGAGAAAATATGACTTCCCAGAGAAAATCACACACCTTCAGACGGCAAGACAGTTGTCAAATTTTCTAAATTCTGGACCTTTCCAAGTTGGAAACTAGGCGCCAAAAGGCCCCGTGATCAATAAGTCTGGGTCATCCGATAGACTGGACATAAGAGATAATTAATGCTTCGACGTCGACTGATCGATTTTTTTTAACTTTTGAAAAGTAAGAAAAGATATCTCGGTCATATTATTATAGGTTACACTTAATTTATCACTTAATAATACGACACATTTTAACTACAACCCATGACTTAATGACCAAAACATGATAAGTTTCTTAGAAACTGGTTGAACTTTATCTAAGCTTGTGACAAAGGTCTGCTCAAGCCTACACATACAGGTCACTACCGTTTACGGCGAAACAAGAAAAAACGGGATACCGAGTTTATGATTAAAGTCCAGTATGTTGTAGATAATTCTATATATGTCGAGTGAAACATAACGGGCGGACATTAGATCATGAAGAGTAAGAATACACCATTGTTTATAAACTGTCGGGTCGCGTGACAGAAGGACCGGAAGTTTAACTCTCCGGCTTCCGGAAGAACGATTATAGTATCAAGCTTCCGGGAGATGCTGACAATTACCGGCTTCCGCAGTGAGCTATGTAACTTGTTAATATTGCAATCACGCTTTACATGCAGTCAAATAATTTTAAATTTTGCCGAATTATCTGCAAAATTATAACAGTTGGGAAATTAAACAAAAACCGAGAACCGTACCTTTTCTTTCAAATGGCTAATTCAGAATATTTTCTCTAAAGTCCCGGGTTCATTTTGAGCATACAATGCAACGTGAAAGTGGAATAAAAATGCAAATGCGTTTGTATCGGAAAACACCAATACGGGCATTTCAGAATCACCTAAATGGTCGTGAAATACTAAAAGAGGAACAAGGCTATGGCATGGCAATCTAACTATAACATAGGCATCTACAACTGATAATATTTTCACTCTGTGTTTTTTGACACCGTGATCTCGTTCACAATTCTATATGATATATAGCTCGGGTTTTTTGGACACCGTGATCTTATTCACAATTCTATATGATATATAGCTCGGGTTTTTGACACCGTGATCTCGTTCACAATTCTATATGATATATAGCTTGGGTTTTTGACACCGTGATCCCATTCACAATTCTATATGATATATAGCTCGGGTTTTTTGACACCGTGATCCCATTCACAATTCTTTATGATATATAGCTCGGGTTTTTTGGACACCGTGATCTTATTCACAATTCTTTATGATATATAGCTCGGGTTTTTTGGACACCGTGATCTTATTCACAATTCTATATGATACATAACTCAGGTTTGTGACACCGTGATCTCATTCACAATTCCACATGATATATAACTCGGGTTTGTGACACCGTGATCCCATTCACAATTCTTTATGATATATAGCTCGGGTTTTTTGGACACCGTGATCTTATTCACAATTCTATATGATATATAACTCGGTTTTTTTTGGACATCGTGATCTCATTCACAATTCTTTATTATACATAGCTCGTTTTTACACTGCGATCTCATTCACAATTGCACATGATATATAACTCGGGTTTGTGACACCGTGATCCCATCCACAATTCTATATGATATACAGTTCAGATATCTCACTAATCATTATGATATTTCCGGCCATCTGTTGATATCCAATGACAAACCAGTAATATTGATACAATTGTTCGTTATGATATTATTAATTTTATCTTATACGAGACACATCCGTCACATCTGCTCACTGGATCATTTTACTGCCATAAAATACTAACCGTAACGTTAGATGATTTTATATACATTTTATATACTGCAATACATATCATGGTGTCAAACTACTCAACATGGCGCTTAACAAATAGGTATCAATACATATCACGGTGTCAAACTACTCAACATGGCGCTTAACAAATAGGTATCAATACAATATCTCTTTATTAAGAATATCTGATGTCGAGTTCAAAATAACTTGGACAATCCCTGGAGAACCAAATGTCTCCTGTCACAACCACAATATCCAATGCCTAGTTCAAAATAACTTTGGTCATGTCTTGAGGACCGAATAGCCCCTGTCCAAACCGCAATATCCAATGCCTAGTTCAAAATAACTTGGACTATCTCTTGCAATTGGGGACCAAATACTCACTGTCCCAATTGCAATATCTGAGTAAAAAGACCAATATGTATATATGCGAGAAAGTGTGTAAAGATTGTCATTTGCATATACGATGTCCCGCTATTCACAACTACTTGCGATACAGTCGAACCTGTCTAAAAGGTCACCTATATATAAGGTCCACCTGCTTATAAAGCCCAATGAATCTTTACCCCAATTGCTCTTTATTTATGTTGTTAAGGCCACTTTTACTTAATTCCTTGAGTGACCGTTATGGACAGGTTTGATTGTCTTAAGCTCCCATGTCCATTTACCTCATGCATGTGGTCAGTGTAATTCTACCATTTTTTATCGTTGCTCAACTGTGTTTAAAAGTCGGTATCATACTCCCATTTGAAGCATTTGATAAAACGAGCCACTACAACCAGGCACACGGCACATTTAACGAATGCGTTAAGAGTTGAGTTGAGTAATGGTGTTTAACGTTCCAGTCAAGAATATTTCACTTATATCGAGACGTCGCCAACTATAAGCGAAGGTGCAGAAATTTTGCTTGTGCGTTGCGCTGATGGCATTATAAAGCATAGTTCTTTATCGTGCCAAGCCCACCGTGACACGGGACCTCGTTTATTTTAAGTTCCCATCCGAAAGAACCGTGACTTTCATTTCGTAATGCCCGAGTGTTTGGCGAAAGAACAGTCACTACCCACTTTCAAGTCTTGAGTCAGACCCGGTCGTGGTTCGAACCCACGACCTTCCACGAATGCGATAAGACAACTCGGATAAAAACGCATATTGAGATTTCCGATGGACATTGAATTTGGATCTAGTGACAAAAGCATGCCAAAGTCGTAGGTGGTCCATAACATACACATTATAAGGTGATCCGATACATGTTAAAAGCACTTGTGAACCTTTTTCTGTTTTTGTTGTTTGTTTAGAGTTTGGGTATTTTTTGTTTGCTATCATCGATACGCTAGGTCGTTTTTATTGATTTTATGGGATATTGATCAATCGTCTGCTGTTTTGCACTAAACCACCGATGACGTCATACACAGAAAAATTCCAATCTCAGTAAACGTGGTTGTTAGTTTATATATATAAATCAGAATTATGATTAAGATAAGTGATTCTGTGTACATGTTAGTTGGTACAAACGCATGATTAATACCAGTTAACACGATAACGTCATCATCGTCTGCTTCTGAAGTTAAAAGTACATTACATAGTATTACCTCAACTCTCAAGTTCTAATTTGTCAACCTGACTGAATTAATTTAAACTCAACACGGAAGTGGATAGAAATTTTTAAAAAGCAGTGTATTTTAACAATCCATAATAATTGTACAAGAGAGTGAGAGATTTTAATGTAGACGTTAAACTTGACCAACAAAACCAAAGATTTTAAAGAAAAAATACCAATTTTCATCTCACGAAGGTGTCCAATCGAAAGAGGCGCAGGATCCCATCCATTTCAATTCATCTTTTAAACATTTATTATTTATAGTTTTTACAATTATTTATTTTTTCTTTTTTATTTTATTTTTATTTCAGTTCATTTTAATTTTATTTCATTTATTGTACATGTATTTTTATTTGCAATTATTTTATTTTACCTCCCAGCATTCTTTATATTAGTAATCTCATCATGAATCTTTTGACACAGTTCATGTTACTGTGTTGGGTTTTTTCTTCAGCATCAGCACTGCTGTTGGTAACCCGTCCAAAGTCCACATACTTTTGTTATCACTTATTTTCTATTTTATAACAGATTCGTCATCATGCTGAGTCTGCAGCAAAATGTGTTACCATGGACATAACTAAAGTATTAACCACAATACTAGATATGCTTAGTGATACAAAGAAAACTTAGGGCCTGAGATGCTCACCTGTGTAATAGTAAGACTTAGGGGTTGTTGGGCCTGAGATGCTCACCTGTGTAACAGTAAGACTTAGGGGTTGTTGGGCCTGAGATGCTCACCTGTGTAACAGTAAGACATAGGGGTTGTTGGGCCTGAGATGCTCACCTGACTAACAGTAAGACTTGGGGGCTGTTGGGCCTGAAATGCTCATCTGTGCAACAGTAAGACTTAGGGGTTGTTGGACCTGAGGTGCTCACCTGTGTAATAGTAAGACTTAGGGGTTGCTGGGCCTGAGATGCTCACCTGTGTAACAGTAAGACTTGGGGGTTGTTGGGCCTGAGATGCTCACCTGTGTAACAGTAAGACTTAGAGGCTGTTGGGCCTGAGATGCTCACCTGTGTAACAGTAAGACTTAGGGGTTGTTGGGCCTGAGATGCTCACCTGTGTAATAGTAAGACTTAGGGGTTGCTGGGCCTGAGATGCTCACCTGTGTAACAGTAAGACTTAGGGGTTGTTGGGCCTGAGATGCTTACCTGTGTAACAGTAAGACTTAGGGACTGTTGGGTCTTAGATGCTCACCTGTGTGATAGTAGTATGGAGGATGTTGGGTACGAGATGCTAATCTATGTAGAGGTCATTGGTCCAGAGATGCTTACATGTGTGACAGCAAGACTTAGAGGTCTTTTGGTCAGAGAGGTGCTGCTATATGCGACAGTAATATTTAGAGGTCATTGGGCCTGAGATGCTCATCTGTGTGAAAGTAATATTAGGATGATGTTGTGCCTTAAATATTCATATAGTTCAAAATAAAACAAAAATATAAGGTTAAACAAAGTCGCGTCATGAATCAACACCAGTGGCCCCATACCACAACCCCACCCCTATTCCAACTAGTGTTATGCGCCCCTCTCCGTCATCACCTTTAGAAAAACTTCTGGCACCCAGGAATCACAAAATCAAAAGTCAAAAGATATCCGTTAAACCAGGGACTAAATCTCATGTCTATTTTAAATGCGTAGTTGATATTTTTTCATATCAAAACATCAATGTTTACCGAACGTTGGTCGTCGTATCCTGCGGTTTTACTTTGTACTCGAAAAGACAAAATAAATGCAGAAATTAATTAACCTTAATTACAACCAACTGTAATTCCATCAGTCTAATGTACTACCAAAGTTCCTATTTACGATTAGTTTTACGGTGACTCAAATGTTTTTAATTTTTCACTAATTGATCGAAGACCACATTTAAAGTTAGAGTGCATTTACCCCTGGGTAATCAATGACGTCATAGGCAAGATCGATAACTCGTGACAGGATGAAATCTTGATAACCGATTAACTTTGTAATGTGTATAAAGTACAAGGTTTTGATTTTCCATCGATTGAAAGTAATTGTCATACTAGGTATTTAAATCATAATAAATCATGATCTTGTGGATTAATTTTATTGACAAATGCGACATGTGCATTTTTATCTTTATATAGATCCAATGGATATATTAAAAATCTTTTAGATTCAATAAATAATTACTAGTAATCTTCATTAAAAAACAGTGGAACATTATAAAGCCCTCCAATACACCAGTCACGAATATTTCACTTATATCGGAACGTCATCAGCTATAGGTGACGTGACAAAAATTCCTACCTTTGCAATGGGCTGGTTCATAAATCGGTTCTTAGGTCTCTCCAGAAAGCACATTGACTTTTATTTCTACATGTTGCGCGTCTGGCGAAAGAACAACAACTGCCCATTTTTAAGACTTAGTCAGACCAAGGTTCGAACTTCCTTAATACGGAGCAAACACTCTGACAACTGTGTCACCGTAGTTATTTATCCATAATGGATTTTAGTGTGGATTTAGGCTGTGCTTCTCTCAAAACTAAACACTGATTTTTTATCAATTTTCGGCTTATTTCATGGTAAAGTGCCCTCCCCATTTCAATAAAAATTCTTTTTGCATATTATATCTTTATTTCTTAAACTGGTGGTATATAAGTTGCATGAATCAGAGAAATAGAAATAAAGCGATAAATACATATTTTGTAATATTGTCATTTTTTTGTTATATGAACATTTAAAACAACAATAAGTAACAATAGCGACATTTTACAATGAAATGAATTATGCATTGTATTAGTTGGTCAAGCATTTTGCGTACTTCCTAACATTTAAAATGAAAACTTAAAAACAAACGCAGAATTCCAAGGTCCCGGATGTAACAAATCTATACTGTGTTAACTAAAAACCCGGTGCATACATTTATATCATTTCTTAGAATTGTCATGTACTACTTTTGAATGTATCATTTCATAAAAATTCAAAAGTAGCACATTACAGAACTATAGCGGTTGATCTCTTCGGAAACATAATAAATTAAACTCTATTATATGGCCGTACGTGATATTTATCACTATTTACACCGGGTTGAGTAAAAGAGTCAAGAGTATTTACTGATATCGAGACGGTCCGTTTTTGATTGGTGGAGGAAACTGGAGTGATTTTGGGAAAAGCGCACACCCACTGCAAGCAAACTCACACTACGATCTCTACGGCGTGGGAATCGGTTATAGGCAGGCAGAGAGAGGCACTATATGATCCATAAGAGCACGCTTTATACCAGCCTTAGACTACACGTTTTAGACCTCTTGGCCATCGACCGACCCCCCCCCCCCCCCCCCCCCCACCACCACCACCACCACGTTCCCTTCTTCACGCCTCAACCATTCGGACAATCATTGAGATGTACATATGTTTACTTTATTTTATTAGAAATCTCATCTAAAAACTGCAAAAAATAAAGATAAATAAATAAAAACCATACATATCACTACACGCGTGTATACGTTACACGGAGTAGAGTATTAAGACAATCAATTAAAGTCGCTACATGAAAGAGAATCTTGATGTATGTTTTGCAATAAACATGCATGTATCATACTCATGTGACTAAATTGTTTTTGTTTGTCAAGCGTGTTCGTCAGCTTATTTCTTAGAATTATAACGTAAAAACCATTAATATCGCATAACAAAAACAGCTGATAAACATAAAATATTACCACTGATGAGTTAAGGACAACATTTACTTAAGCGGGGGGTCATGTAGTGCATATCAATAAACCAGATTGTTTTTAAACGAGAGTTAGGGCCTATAAGCCTATTAACTGCATCATTTTATAATCGATTTATGTATTAATCCGTACTTTGGTGATTTCCATATTCCAATACTTGTATAAGTGCATTTTAATAAATTATTCTAATCCATGTACATGTACTTATTTACAGTCATATGCCAAAATAAACCCCGGACGCGAAATATAAATCAGCAAATATCTTATCGTATACTTATCCAAATCGACAAACATCCGCATAATAATGAAAATAATTTATATATGAAAGAGCAAACAATACTAGTAATATCATAATGAGAGAGAGAGAGAGAGAGAGAGAGAGAGAGAGAGAGAGAGAGAGAGAGAGAGAGAGAGAGAGAGAGAGAGAGATACTATTAATACCATAATATATTTTAAGAGAGAGAGGGGGAAAACGGCTCTATTTTAGGATTTCGTAGAAAAACTGAAAAAGTGTCTTTCTTTTGTCATTAAACAAGTTGATTAATTGATTGTGTCATCATTAGGTGAATTAATGGTTATAATAATGGATAGACACTCATTTCAATATTTTCAATACGTGACTATTTTGATAAAATGGATAAAGTAACAATTAAATATTTACGTCAAAACCTCATTGACAAAATTAACACTATCTTACTCACGCCTTCACGAGACACTTTCACAAGATAAATACAGAATGTGTATTAGAGCTGAGCTGAGATATCGTCGTCAGTATAAGCTTAAGGCTTCGCTGCTTTGAGATAGCTCCATCGACAATTTAGGGGTCTCGACGGCCAAGTGGATCATGGCGCTTAGATTCGAATCCCACTCGCGGCAGCCGATGATACTATAGCTAGTGTGAGGAAGTTTCTCCGTTTGCTTGCCGAAGTTGTTGGCTCTAGTTTCTACTGTCATCCTTGACCTGACCTTGATATTAGTAAGTGAACGATTCTTGACTGGGCGTAAAACTCCATTTATCCACTCTGCCCCGAGAGGGATTCGAACCTAGGAGCTGAGAGGTGCTGTGAACCGTAAGTGCACGGTGGACAACTCGCCCACCGAGGCCCCTGCAACGCTTGTCTCAGCTGAAATCGCTGTAGACATTTAGGTCGTATGTGGCTATATTAAAGCGAAATGTCGCGAGCCACCGTCTAATGAGTTCATCATCTGCATTGAAGACTGCGCTGAGATATCGCCATCGACATCCCAGTGTAGCAGACCGTGTTGAGATATCGTCATCGACATCCCAGTGTAGCAGACCGTGTTGAGATATCGCCATCGACATCCCAGTGTAGCAGACCGTGTTGAGATATCGTCATCGACATCCCAGTGTAGCAGACCGTGTTGAGATATTACGTTTAGTTTATTTGTCATATTATAAATTTTTGAATTTTCTGAATGAAATATTCAAACATTTATAATATGACAACTTTTTGAATATTTCATTCAAAAAATTTAAAAATTTATAATATGACATATTAGTTTGGGTTGAGGTTGATTTCTCTTATGTGTTTAGTTTACTATACCAATGCCAAAGTTAGCTTGTCATTGAAAAATTGTGTCCGACTCATAACTTTCTCATCTATGGATGGATTTTGATTAAACTTGGAACAAATGTACACCAACATATGACAGTGTGTTGCGTACCACATTTAGGGGTGTAAATCAAATGTCGAGGTCACAAGGGCAACTCTGGGTGGGCCTATCTTTTTCATTCAACAAAGGACGGTTCTTTTTAATAATTGATGTTAGCGGAGGAGAGATAGACCCCATGTTCCCTCGTAAACGCCATTGTGACGTGGATAATAATCATAATATCTGTATTCTTTTGATTACGTTTACATGTATTAAGTTCCTATTCCGGCCACATGGGGTATTTTGTTTGTCTTATTGGGTATAAATATCCGGTATATAAATCCTGTATTTCTATTTAAAAAGTAAACACAAAATATACTTTTATCTATACATCAAAACACGATAGTCAAATAATGAGCTGAAAAAGTCGAACTGAACAAGGAGAATAATGGCTTTTTAATGTGTACTATCTGTCATATAATAAAATTTGCACGCAATTATCTCTCGCTGGGGAGCGATTTATTCAACTATTTTTAAATATTATTCAAAATGGTATACACGCATAGGTAATAGTAATATAAATTTAAAGCATGATCGTTGACATGTCAACCACAAACGACTATCATTGATAAATTTTATGTAGATCTATTACGTAGAAATAGATAAGATATTCCTTAAAGTTTTGTTTTGTTAAAACTATTTAAAATATTTTGCACATTTAAGTAAGTAAGGTCTATATATATACCCCACATTAGACAGATGAGC
The DNA here is from genome assembly GCA_021292105.1 of Anadara kagoshimensis. Classification (NCBI taxonomy): domain Eukaryota; kingdom Metazoa; phylum Mollusca; class Bivalvia; order Arcoida; family Arcidae; genus Anadara; species Anadara kagoshimensis. The sequence goes on along the minus strand of CM037873.1, from coordinate 59,267,920 downwards.
TTATCTTATGACATTTTAAATCCGCGTGTACTCAAAAATAACCTTTCATATTGAAATATATATAAGGAAGAAATTAACTTAGTATTATGGAACAGAAAAATATTTAGGAAACATATACTGTATATGAAATTAACAATGAAATATAAAAAAAGTAGAGTAAATAAACAATAAGTAAGACGTTTTTGTTCCTCGAGTACTGATTAAAATCACCATTCATAAACTTGTACCCGATGTAAAAACGGGGAAATTATAGGGGAAATTATTGGAAAATAATTAACATAATTATAAGGATGAATAGTAAAAAGAAAACCATTTGAAAGACTAACCCTTATAGGAAGTAAAAGAAGCCTTAATATAAAACGAGAGAGAGAGAGAGAGATGAGGACGATGATGATGATGATGATGATATAGAATGCAATATTGCAATAAGATACCGCTACATTTTGTGTTAAAATTGCAACTATAAGCTAGCCAGCGTAATGTTACACATAATAACACAACCTGTTAATCAAACAGATAAATAACATACTTCTAACACCTGACAGTGGAGTATTTTATTACCCATGTCGGGGATCGGGTGGGGGGACAGGGTTTTAATGTATGTAAAATGTAGACATCGAATAATAAATTCTGGATGGCCATTGAAGTTTGAATTGGAACTTTCAAACAAGTCTTGCTCCCTTTATTCGAGTTACTTCCCTTGAATTTAGCTTATAAAGATAGTTATGCGTAGAATTGTAGTGTTTCGCAAGACTCACTACCAGTGTAATAGTTACGTAGAAATACTCATGTTGATACGATTTTAAACCCAGTTCTAAGATCAATTGTGGGTATAAAATATTCATCAAACAAACATTAGAAAGGGCATTTTTTCAGTTCACTTCTTCCCCGAACACATTATTTTCTTAGCGCTCACTCCACTATATTGGTAGTGTATGGTAATTTGACCACGACAATACTCGTCTCAGAAAACAACACTTAATCAAAAACAAACATCTATACTAATGAATTATTACTGACTTTTGTTATTTTTCAATTTTTCAAAACAATACATTTTAGTTCCATGTGCTCCTTTTGGGTGCATTATTTTATTAGCATCCAAAAGTAGCACATTCATTAATGCAACAAATATTTTGCCATTGTTACCCAAGTATTGTACAATATATTTATTTATGCCGGATACAGATGCGACAACTATAGGGTGTACCCATCTCGAGCCATATTGTTTACATTTTACCTGAAATCTACACCGTGTCGGATTACTTATCACCTGAGGACCATCATAACGATCATATCTACTGTATATATATATTGAATATGATGCACATTTCCCTGGGCAAAAATTCATATCATACCACTGGTATGATTTATAAGTGACGACTTTAGAGATGGTTTTGTCCTAAATAATAATAACAAGTATATCTACAGGCTTTATTTTTTTAAATATGTACAAAAATGTTCATATATAATGTTGCTGATCCAGGCTCTTGCAAAAGTGTTCAGTGAATCACATGCATTCTGTCTAGAAGGGGGAAACCAGGAGGTGTTCTCATGTTTCATAATTATTTGTATTTCGTTAATGTTTGACAATAGTTTTATTGCTATATACCATTTTTAAATGTATTTTAAAATTTTAAATTAAAAAAAATAGTGTATGGCATTATTATACCAGTTTTTACGAGGCTATCGGAACGTCAAGTCGTTTCTAAGGAATGCGTATGAAAATGTCATAAAGATTGATTAGATGAACATCTCCAACCAAACTGAAGACTGGAGATGGCAAGCTATTTCATTTGCATTTTAGCTAGTTCTGGTTCGTCAAAAATCTGACAGAACATTCTTGTTCTTAATTTTATAGACAGAGGCGACAACTTAATTGCCTGACGTCATGTTTTCATTTTATTTGAAATTGCCATAAGCGAGTTTGACCGGAAATGACCTTTTGCGTAAGCGGTAGACAGGACAAAAACAACTTCCGGAACAGCTTTTTGTCATATGCCATTTTTTTTATTTATTCATAAAATACATTAAAAAAATGGTATATGACATATCGTTAAATATACCGAGCTGACAAGAAACGCTTTGTCCAGTTGAACTCTTTATATTTCTTCTGTCTTCCAACCCTTGTCCTATTTCCCCTTTTAATTGTTTGCAGGTGAAATTTAAAATACAGTACGGATAACGCAATTCTTTTAACCGGAACTGATGAGTGGTCTATTCTCCGACCTAAACGCAAAGTCACCTCGCTCTAACGTAGTGAAAATGTTCAGTCTAAAAAAGTTAAATATATAAATATGAGTTTAGAATTTTTAATATTATTCATTCGATTTAAGCAAGATTTTTATAATAAGAATGTGTATCCGTCTCTATGCATTTGCATCAGTATTTTTTTTTCAAACTAAACGTCACGTGATATACGTTTTGACAAACCTTGAATATATCTATACAGTTGTCAATCCTTTGTTGCCTGCTGCAAATGTTTGTTTCAATTTTTTTTTAAATTAACTTTTAATTATTATCTCGACGTAATTTTACGCTTAATTTAACGGATTTTATACTAAATGTTTAGATCCGGATATTTGTTTTAAAAGTCGCCATAAAAATTAGTCAGGTCAATCACACTAAAGGAAAAAACACCAGAAAAACCACAACATTTTAATTCAAAATGGAATTCGTTTATAAAAATTCAATAAATAAAACGTAATTTTAAAGTACGTCTCCACAGCAGTTAGTAAGAAATCTTTAAGAATTTCAGTTTCGTAAAACACCCACCTCTCGAGACTTTCCGGTCATACCCATATACCGTCTAGATTGTAACTTCATAACCCTTGAAATATCCGACTCAAGTTTTTGAGGTTAAAACTTTGTTTTCGGAATAACCCAGGCAGTAATATCACTTTAGATTTCTTAGAAGCATGTTTTCTTCAAAAAATTATTATTCTAATTTTCTAATTTCTATCCGAAACGTAACCTAACTTATTTTCTTCTTAAAGTTATGTATTTGTATATTTGAGATTAGATAAAGATAAAATTTTATTATTTCAGATAAATAACATAATTCCTTTTTAAACTTTTGTTAGAAAATCATAACCCATTTTAATTATTTATTTTTTCATTAAAACTTTGCCAAAGAAAACTTCCTGTTTATTTTGCCATCTGAAATTCAATTTCATAACCGGAATGGAAAAATTCCAAATTTGACAATAAAACAATTTCGATATTGCGTAAGAATACAGAAGCTAAGGCGGAAGCTCTTACTTCCGGTGTAATTGTTTAATGCGCAGTTTCTGCATTTGAAGTCGAACTAAAACCACAACATCATTCCGGCGTTAATATAGGGCAGGTTTATCTTAACCGTGTCATATATCCTAAATCAAATAAAAAGTTTAAATGTGTGGAATTTCAATTTGATTCCCAATAGAGAAATTATCTTGTAAAGATATTGGTGGATTGTTATCACGTCTGTGCAGTATATTTTATTAAATGAATCCAGAAGAGAAAACGAAGAGAGAGAGAGAGAGAGTGTGTGTGTGTGTGTGTGTGTGTGTGTGTGTGTGTGTGTGTGAGGAGGGGTTAGTCTCCAACACAGAGAGAGAGGGGGTGTTAGTCTATAACACAAAAGTATGAACCATCGCGACGTATGAATATTAAATGTGTCACCTAGATTTAAAAATCCAGAAATGCTTCTATATGAAGCGTGAAGAATTTGTAGATATATAGGTAAATAGGACAATTATTTTAGACGCGTATTGTGTATATGCTTTCTTTAACAAGGGAGGGCCGGAGTGAAATATACCGTGATGAGAGCGTCAGTTTCCACATAGTCACTGAGCTAGGTTGAGATATGCACTACATATTTCAAGACACATGAAAAATGTCGAACATACACCAAAGTTTGGCAGGAAGTCCAGACCGAAGATCGAACACGGGCCCTTTCGGTTAGGATCAAATCTGTTTGAAAATGTTGTCACTCGGTCATACAACAGGGGGACTAGACCGCGGATCAAACACGGGCCCTTTCGGTTAGGATCAAATCTGTTTGAAAATGTTGTCACTCGGTCGTACAACAGGGGGACTAGACCGCGGATCAAACACGGGCCCTTTCGGTTAGGATCAAATCTGTTTGAAAATGTTGTCACTCGGTCGTACAACAGGAGGACTAGACCGCGGATCGAACACGGGCCCTTTCGGTTAGGATCAAATCTGTTTGAAAATGTTGTCACTCCGTCGTACAACAGGGGGACTAGACCGCGGATCAAACACGGGCCCTTTCGGTTAGGATCAAATCTGTTTGAAAATGTTGTCACTCGGTCGTACAACAGGAGGACTAGACCGCGGATCGAACACGGGCCCTTTCGGTTAGGATCAAATCTGTTTGAAAATGTTGTCACTCCGTCGTACAACAGGGGGACTAGACCGCGGATCAAACACGGGCCCTTTCGGTTAGGATCAAATCTGTTTGAAAATGTTGTCACTCGGTCGTACAACAGGAGGACTAGACCGCGGATCGAACACGAACACTCTTTGTAAGAATCAACACTGTGTGACAATGCTGCCATTCGGTCGTGTAACCGGAAGGCCAGATCGCGAAAGCGAACCATTCCGGAAGACCAGATCGTGGGATCAAAAACACTGGGCCGGACCAATCGGTCGTGTAACAGAAAGGCCAGATTGCAAGATCAAATTTACAAGACCGGAAGACCAGATCACAGTATCAAATACACAGGGACTGACAACTCGGCATTGTAACAGGAAGGACAAATCGCGGGGTCAAATACACAGGGCCGAACCACTCCGGAAGGCCAGATCGCGGAATCAAATACACAGGGCCGGACGACTCGGACATATTGTGGGATCAAAATATTATACACAGGGCCGGATCACTCGGTCAGAGCGAGATCAAATACATAGGACCGAACCACTCGGCAATGTAACAAGAAGATTCGAGATCAAATACACAGGACCAGACCAATAATACTACTGTGTATATTGTAATAGATCAGTACATATATACACTGTGTAATTCTACATCTTCTTAATTAATCCCCGATCAATACCATAACGGTACTGACACTCAGCCAAGCTACTTCCGATCGACTTACTTATTTAATATAAGCTATATCGTATCGCGTTCCCATCACACACTGAACAGTATTAATTGTATAGTAACTCATATCAACGTAACAATCGATTGTCAGCTTAAATTAAATATTTGGACAGGAAGTTAATTTTCACTTCTTGGCTATTAAACTGTTGAGATATCAGTAAATATATCGGGGGTTTTACCAGTATATACTGCGTTTGAAGGCCAAATACCGCATGTGTAACGTACAGTGACGAATACTAGAAAATGTGTATTCCGTGGGCGGGCGTTCATTGATAAATTATATCGTGTATTATTTCATTCATACTCGTACTCAGAAGACCTCAAGCTGTTTTAGTATTACACTCATAGACAGAAAAATTTGAAATGGAATCTGATTAATCTAATGTTTTCATAATTATTTATTTTGTAGTAAATTCTCATTTTGACCTTGGTGAACAACAAATAAAAATAATATATGAATGGGGATTGCGAAATATCTATATAGACCGTGTTGCGAGGGGGGAGTAGCGACCTTATTATGACAGAGAGAGAGAGAGGGCGGGGGGTTCAAATATAAAAGAAACAAACAAACAATTATGGCGAAGTCGGCTGACGAATTTCTAAATTTTCAAAGTCATCTTCGTAACACATCGCTTCTTTCAAAAGAACTTTGTCTTTCAGCTGCCTTGACAGCTAGTATCAGGAGAACGGTAAATTAATGACATTGTTTTCTAGTGCGTTTACACTATGAAACTCTAACAAGTGTGAACAGCAATGTGAACATTTCGCCTTCAAAATACCTGTAACATATCTTTCTTTTTTTCAAACAATAAAATTGCAGATTGACCCAACTAGGTCACAAATTATAAATAACACTTAACGTTTAAGTCTCGGGGCACTTAAAAACAACTTTACACCGGCTTTATATCAACTTCCGGTTAAGTCACCGCTGTACACAATTCTTCGAAAAATATATAAGACGCAAATTAGCAACTAATGGTTTTTGAATTTCCAAATATGGTTCGGTTACCGTTGATGACCTTATTCCGGCTTAAACGTTAGTGTTTGAAGTAATGACGGATGGACCATGTGACTTGTGGTTAAGCATGTGGCATAAAAATCAAAAATCAAAGGATTGAAACTATAGTTATACATGATTTAAGAGGATTAATGAGTTAAAATGTGGCGACTTTGATGTTTATTTTTATATACGTGTGTTTGCATATACATGTATTCATTAAAAAATTTTTTAATTTTAAAACTTTTAAGGACCATTATTGGTTGTGAAATTGAATGACGTGCATTATGTCACTACAATTATACGATATCTATCAAGACTAATGAGCAATATCACCTCTCTCTCTCTCTCTCTCTCTCTCTCTCTCTCTCTCTCTCTCTCTCTCTCTCTCTCTCTCTCTCTCAACATTAACATTCTCCTCTCTCTCTCTCTCTCTCTCTCTCTCTCTCTCTCTCTCTGTCTCAACATTAACAATTACGTGTAACTAATTAATTATTAATTGTTTGTCGAGTTTGTGCCGATTGTTATTTTAGATATTAAAAATGAGAACTTGGAAATAAAACCAATTAAAACAAAACATGACAACCATGGTTCCACCACTGTTCTGCAACTTGCGTATTTTATGGTGTCAAACAAGGTCCACGTGTTCAAACAAGACAAGTAGAAATACAACTCAATTTTTAAAGGAATTTGTCTTTTGGAAGTTTGAGCAATCACGATTCAACAATACTACAGCTGGTACATGTCAGGGTGCCAAAAATGCTCGCTTGCTCTAAAAAGCTTCAATTTCTAAGTGAATTTTCTTATCTAGAGGTATGAGTCTGAAGTATGAACAACTACGATTCTACTGTTCTGCAGTTTGTAATGTCATGGTATCAAAACAAGGTCCACTTGCTCTAAAAGCCATGGAGAATTACAGCTTCAATTTATAACTGAATTATCTTCTGGAAGTGACAACCACAGGTCCACTGTTTCCGAGATTATACATCTCATGGTGCCAAACCGTTGAAGCTCTATGTGCTTAGATTGGAGAAATACATCGTCTGGTTCAGAACTAAATAATCCTCTGGTAGTATGATTCAGAATATGACACAGGACCTCAGGTCCGCCGTTCTGCGATTGTAAGATCGTACATGTCATGGTGCACAAACCATTGGAGTTCCACGTGTTCTAAAATGACATAGAGAAATACAGCTTCCGGTTTAGAACTGAATTATCTTCAGTTGATGAAAGTATGCGAATTTTAAGTTTTTCTACTTTAGTTACTTCCTCGTCTGGGGTCTTAATTGGGTCTGTTAAATCTTAAACAGCAGTTATTCAGTTTGATTTTCCATTAAGATTGTCTTGTTTCTGAAGAGATATATTTGGAATCACTTTATGCTTTGAATACGTGATTGAGAGCATATACATACCATGCTGTATTTAAGATATTTCTATATATAGTCTAACATGTATTAATATCTCATGAACCCAAGAAAAGGCCAGTTATCTTATATAATTTTATTGAAATTCAGAATGCAGACTAATAATAACCTATGTTGGAAGTTGTCCTATTTAATGAGACAATGAGAACAGTAAATACCGCTCAACAACATAAATATCTTCACACAGAGAGAGAGAGAGAGAGAGAGAGAGAGAGAGAGAGAGCAAATTTTCTGGTACAGCACCAAAAACCCGTTTCCGGTGCTCCAAGGCAAGCCACATAAAGAACTACATGTGTACTTCCGGTGTTGCGGATAACCGTTTGTGTGACGTTGATTTCAATGCAGTAAAAATATTGGTCAATTACCCACGTCATATTATGTCAAACTTTTGTCATTTTTCTGCTTTTATTTTTTGATAGATTGTAACAAATAAGATCGTGTTTTTATTTTAGGTAATACATCACGGTCTTAAATTTTAAACTGAAACGTGATCCGAGTGTGCATTTGATTCATCATTTTACAAAATCAAGTGTCTTGTTTTACATTTTATACAAGTTATAATTTTACAACACCTGACGGTCGTTTCGGCATACAACATATAATGTATTGAACATTGGTTCTTGCGAAATTATCAATCTTAGTGCTACCACTTGGTCCATCAGTTCTCTGCGAACGCGATCACAATTATGTTAACACAACACATGTTTGAACTGCGTGTATTTCAAGGTGGCTAGTGTTTCACGCCACATCAGAAGTATTTTGTGTTTCAAAGAACTATTGTTTCTTTTTTTTGGGGGGGAGGGGGTGTGAATTTCAGTCTCTCCGTCACCCATTGGGACGAAATGGACTCCAAAGCAAAGACTAATATTTTTGTTTCTATTTTATTTCACTTGATTGTCAATATCGGAGTGTTATCCTATCCGGAACCATGTTCACATTAACGCCACTGATATTCGATCTGTTATTGTGATGAAAAACGTTGGCGTACTACGATGTTTTATACTAAGCTATTTGGAACGACATAAACATGGAAGAAATCACGAACTCAAAAATTCAAGAAAAGTTCACGGTCATTTTGACATGAAATTTATATGTCCAATTAGGACTCGATCCGAGTAAACGTGGGCGGTGAATGGACAGTTGTCGGATTTGTTTAGCAGTAAATATAGTCACTACGATACTAATTATTGATCCATTACTACCAAGTACTTGTTTAAACATTCATATTTTGAATAGCCTAAAACATGTCAAATTCAGTATAAGAATATATAAAGATTGTATTGATTAAGTATTTGTAGGGCCAGTTATTTCGGTGATAAACTGAGACAATCATAACTATTAATAGATATACGACTATACTTTATGAATGAACCAACATATTTGTCGGAACATATTTATGAACAAGAAGAAATGAAATATTTATACCCTCGCAAATAAGTTGAGTAACGGTGTTTAACGTCGCCAGCTATAGGCGGAGGTACAGAAAATGTTTGCCTGTGCGTTGAGCTCGTTTATTTAAGGTTCCAATCCGAGAGAACGGTGACTTTCATTTCGTACTGCCGAGTACTTGGCGAAAGAACAGTCACTACCCACGTTTAAGTCTTGGGTCATCAGACCCTATCGGGGTTCGAACTCACGACCCTCCACTTACGGATAGAGCGCTCTACCAACTGAGCTACCGCAGTGATCCCCCGCAAATAAAGTTTGGGATATAAAGGAATCGCCCTGTCCGCCCGCCCGTCTGTCTGTCTGTCCGGCCGTCCGTCCCAATATTGGGGACATGTGTGTTTGATTCTCGAGAGACAGTTCAAGTTATACTCTTTACTTATAGTGTTCTTGTCCACTACCTTCGAATCTCAGTCAGGCAGAATGTTGTTGGACGTTTGACATGACAGTTCACTTTCCGAGGGCCGATGGTGTTCTCATGTTACTCCAGTTTCCTCCAGCAATTTCAGAGCTGACTACCGGTGACAAGAGTGTAAAAGCCTTAACGGGAGTGTTTAAACACCATTCATACCAACTTATAGTCGCGCGTTTTGTTTAGGCCAATACTGTCTTACTGCACTTAAGATAAGACTTGAGATTTAGAAAAAAGTTTTGAAAAAATTGCCATACTGCCCAGTTAAATAAAAGTTTACTTCAAATGTGACGAATACTAGGGAAAAGGAAAGTCTTTAACGTTTGTTTTTGTAATGTATTACAAAATAAATAAATACATAAATTGCTCCTTTAACTTATATCGACACTGTCAGTTCTGTGATGATAAAGGAAACTGGAATACTCTGAGAAAACCACCAACTTTTTGGTAAGCTAAATGACAAACTTTCTCACACTAGTTTCTGTCATGTCTGGGATTCGAGCCTGGATGATTATAGACACTTTGATCTGTAAGTGGTGCTTTATACCTACTCGGCCACTGAACCCTCCCCCCTTCCTTTATATATCGGGGGTTAACGTCATTACAGAAGGAGAAAACATATCTTCTGAATGTTCTGATTTTGTTTGCAAGTCTTTTACGACTGTAGTGCAACTCCAAAGATCCACATTTTGAACTGATTTTGCCTTATTTGGATTGAACACTCTGTTAGCTAGTGCTTTTTAAAGCAAAAGCTTACGGACAAAATAATCGGCGAGTGGTTACATGTGGTTTACCCAAAAATGGCGTTTAAATTGTTGCTAATTTATGCATGATATAAAGTTATGTTGCCCTACATACACATGTACTAGAAATCTTTTGATTTATGATAATATTTGTAAACAACCAATCATAATAACTCTTACTTTTTCTATGACCTAGAAGTTCCGTTTAATTTTCTCGTGTTTGTCATCTGACATTAAGATCACCAAGTTAAAGGTTCCTCCGGCGGCGTAAAATTCCATTAGCTCAGTTAGTCTGATCTTAACTGTTAAATTAATGTCAATATATTCAAAATGATCAGTATTTCTGATGCGCATTTATATATAAAAATACCTTTAAAATTTAAGTGTGTCTACTGTCATGAGCACATCAAGCTAAGTATATCGATCACAATGCGTTTATTCCTCCGGATCATATGGTCTCACATGCATTGCTGACGTTTTGTACCAATAAAATTGCACTGTACATTTCCCTACATATGTTAATCAATACAGTTCCTTTTGTGTATATGTAGATTTTTACCATTATTTGGCACATTTTACACAGATTATACTCTAGTACCACTTATGATTTTACAATCTTGCAAAATGCAGTACCATTTATGATTTATTTTTACATGGGTGCATATTGTTGGCCACTGGGACCACTGGCGGTGCTACATATCTTAATTTGAGGGTTTTGGTGTTAAGATCTTTCTTAACAGCACATTATATATTTTTTTTACTTGCAAAAACTGTTCAACTTGTAACGTTAGGGTATCACAGTAAATGATAAGATGAACAACTCCAATCATACCGGAGATGACAAGATGTTTAGTTTACATACTTAGTAGTTCGGTATTGTTTTGCTTAATTAAATGTTTTTTTCCAGATAACTGTGGAACTTTAGTATTATTGATGTCTACTAGCATATTTATTCAGTGCACGACAAAAATCGTTTTTCGCATAGATTGTTTCGTCTCGTTGTCTTGATTGCTCCGCCTATAATTGTCAAATACAGTGATGATCAGCTGTCGCTTTTTTTTTTTTTTTTTTTTTTTTTTTTTTTTTTTTGAGATTTCATTGAGATTCATCAACCCAACTGTCGATTGAATAAATATCTGGCAGCGAGGTATATTACCACATAGAGAGGGTACATCTCCCAATATATGCCCGAATTGGCCGACAATCTTTGAAACGAATATCTGCAAGTGAGGCACATCACTCAATATATGCGATACTCGCCCTAACTATCTTTGGAAATCAATATCTGCCAGCGAGGTACTATCGTCATTGCATGTTTCCAACTTTACAATGAACATCTGGCCATCGCCCAATATATGACCCAAACAACTTTGTAATTAATATCTGAAAGTGAGGATTTTCACCAATATATGTAGACCTTTAACTTTTAAGAAATGGATACATTTCACCAAATGTCTGAAAGTATAGGATGTGTGGCACAACCATGTTTGGAATTAATTCCAGTATCTTGCAGTGAGGCACATCAATCAATACATGCCCCAAACATCTTTGAAAATCAATATCTGGCAGTAAGGTTTTATGGCAATATATGTTCCCATCCAACTTTGCAATGAAAATGTGGCAATGAGGCCATTACCCAATATATATGACCAAACCCACCTTTGCAGTGAGGATTATATGGCCTTGGAAACCATTTCTTGTAGTTTATTATATCGCCCAATATAATCCCAAGAGAACCATCTTTGGAATTAATATCTGACAGACAATGGTACATCGCCATTATATGTCTCAACCATTCTTGCAGTGAGGTTGCTCGCCAAATATTTGTCCCAACATTTTTAAATAGATCTATCAGTGAGGTATAACACCAGTATATGGTTACACCAACTCTGGTAGTTGAGTATATAGCAAAACAACGTTTGGAATGAATACCAATAACTGGCAGCGAGATCCGTAATTAAATATTTGCCCCAACATCTTTGGAAATCAATATCTGGCAGTGGGGCATTGTCGTAAATCCATGTTCCCAACCATCTTTGTAATGAATATCTGACAGTGAGGTATATTGCCCAATATATGTCCCAACCATCTCTTGCAGTGAAATATTTCACCCAATTTACTAGTATTTCCCAAGAAACCCATCTTTGGAATGAATATATGACTGTGGGGTCATCGTTCAGTATGTCCTAACCATCTTTTCAGTGCAATATATGGCTCATCCATCTCTGGTAATAGGGTATATAGCTCAACCATCTTTAGAATGAATATCTGGCAGTGAGGCACATCACCAATATATACCCAAACCATTTCTTGTAGTGGATTACTTCACTCAATACATATCTCAAAAAATATCTTTGAAATGCATATCTGACAGGTAAGCATATCGCCAATATATGCCTCAACCATTCTAGCAGTGGGGTAGCTCGCCAAATATTTGCCCCAACTTTCTTTGAAATGGATATCAGTATCTAGCAGTATAACACCAATATATGGTTACAACCGTCTTTTGGCAGTATGGTATATTGCAAAACTATCTTTGAAATGAATACCAGAGTCTGGCAGTGCGGTATATCACCCAGTATATATCCCCTCAGCCACCTTTGGGATGAATACTTGTTTATTCAGAGAAATTTGATCCTCGGTAGTGGTAGATAACATAAAAGTCGTTAAATGACAATAAAACAGCTGTTTTTACATATAATCAATTTATTTTCTTTTTTAGAATAAACTATACTTAGAAATAAAACACAGAAATACAAGCATCTCAAACTGAAATGCATTGTAGAAAAAATATAAAATCTTTCGAAACATTCTGAGCTTTTAATAGTGTAAACCTATGACAATATGAATATCACAACAAATAAGCAAAACAATATGGAAATAAATGAATAACAACTCTCTCACTGGGTAGCTATAATTACGAATCCGCCAGGCGGAAAAATGAGGCACCATCTAACAAGACATACGATTGGGTAAAAATCTGATCACGTGTCTGCAAACATTTACATGTACAAGAACCCGTATTAATAAAAATGGATTTTCTTGTGAGCATTTTAAAAGGCATTTTACAGTATTTAGCTGGATCTCGGAGATTTCAATTTTTGTGTCTTTTGAGAATGGAATTTCTTTCATCTGAGAGTAATTTCTTTGAGTGGAATTTCTTAAATTCATGTCATTAGATATCAAAATGCAAAAAGAGAAGAGAAAACAGTTTGAAATAAATTGACTTAAGTTTTCTAGAGTAACACAATCAAACATATCTCTCATTCTCACTAAATTTTATCAACTTTGAACAATTTGTTTTTGGGAAAAAATTGCTGATATTGAATAAATAAATTTAAAAACACCAACAACAAACAAAGGAAGAAAATAAATAACGAGAAAAATATTCAAATATATGAAAATGTTTTGGGAATAAAAAATCTCTGAATAAAAACTGTTCTGTCCTCGTTCTAGTTTTCATCTGTTACTATTTTTTGTCTGTTACTATTTTTTCAGTCTGTTAATATCACAATGTATTTTTGTGCATTTCTATTGTTTTGGAATGATATCAAAACAACATTTAACATAAATCCCATCAATAGATAAATCCGAACTCCGAAAATCAACAAGCTACCACGTACTATAAACAACTTATAGAACACGACTACTTTTTGGCACTTATCCAATGACGTCACAACAGTCTAACATTACTACGCATTTTAATATCTATAGAATTCTTGGACACGCATGGCTACGTACAATAGTCACTTATTACGGAACGACAAAAAAGTGCTGAAATAATGTCTGTCCCCAAATGTAAGTCTCTTTTCTGAAACTTTGGATGTCCCCATTCGTGTGTATACGTCACTTCCTGTTGAATCGTCACATCGAGTCTATTTTCTGACCAAACCATGGATCAGTTTTTGCGTACAAATTTCAGCCCGAATTCAGTTTGCGGATCCTGCAACTTTGGCTACACACTCTGACAACAGTTTACCAATTATGTAAGCCAACTGCCTCATGTTCCCTCGCCATTTTGAATGACGTATAAGACCATACATTCTAAATTTAACCAATGTTAAAACACATTCAGCCAAATGTCTGCTTTGGTAAAAACTCGCATACGGGCTTCGCGATCCACCAATATGTCGTCGAGCCTAGGAACAAATCGCAACAAATCTCGCTGCTCTCCTCGCGGCTCCTCAAAAGTATCCGATGTGTTCAAATCCCTTCATTTATTGCCTTTGGGTTCATGGCGTTTCATGTGAAGAGCAAGGTGATCGGATCTGGCGAAGCAGCGTTCGCAGACTTTACACTTGAAGGGCTTGGCCCCAGTGTGCTTTCGTATGTGTCTGGTAAGCTCATCAGATCTAGCAAATCTCCACTGACAGCTTGGAAAATGACATCTGTATGGCTTTTCTCCTGGAATACACAGAATGAAGAAAAAATAAATATTACTTCATACAATGAATGGGATTTATAGATTCCTGCACATCAAAATTAGTATGCTTTATAACTATTGATAACTGTACTAAACTGTCCTATTTTTAGCATTTTTGAATTTAAATTAAGGTTGACCTCTGCCTTCCCAATGTATACTTGGTTTTTCAGATTTCATACATTTTGCATTAACTTGCTACATATAAGTAAATGACTTTGTAATATTTATGTTGCCTTTAATGTTTTGAAAAAAAGGAACTCATGTTTTCTTAACGATATACTTAAAGAATATTTAGATATATTGTATCTACATACCTGTGTGTATTCTTTCATGAGCCTTCAAGTGAGAACTTTTTGTGTATGCTTTTCTACAACCTGAAATTATAAATAATGATACAATGATTAAATACTTTGTTAAAAATCTACAATTTTAAACAAATCATAACTAGATGTCTTGTTAAGGACAGTCGCTACACTTTAACTTTCTTAAGTTACACTACAGAAGAGTTTCACAACTTTCAACCAATGATGAGCTTGCTTGCTTGTTTGAAATATTAAAAATTATAATGTAGATAACTTTTACGTTTTATAGGCTAACTTTTTTACTATCCACTAAAATTATCATTTTCGACTGAATAAGATTAAAATGACAAAATTGAGCCATTATTTTGAGAGAGAGAGAGAGAGAGAGAGAGAGAGAGAGAGAGAGAGAGAGAGAGAGAGAGAGAGAGAGAGATGGGAACTGTGTCCTATACTAACCTGGAAACTGGCAGAAATGGATTCTTCTTTTCTCCAGCTCTGGATTATTTTTTCTGTTGTATTTTATTGTAGTGCACCCAGGGTGTGTCTCTTGGATTTTCTTAGTTCTGACAGAGGGTGACATTGATGTCAGTGGGATCACTGGATTCATCACACCATTAAACCCTGATGACACGGGCACCTGTGGTCTCTGAAGACCTGGATAAGGTGGTGGTGGAGTCCTTCTAACTGGAACATCTTGACTGGGACTTCCTGGCTGAGAACTAGGCGGAGTAGGGGGTAAAAACACCGGTACTATATGAGGAGGCGTTGGAGCTGTCATATAACCATTGCCCATGCTAGAACTTGTTGTAACTTGTGATTTGTTCATGCCATGTTGAGTAATGTACTGAACCACAGTTGAGCCTGGTTGAGCCAGGATGAGCTGCTGAGATACTGGAATCGGTAGCGACTTGGGACGACCATCCACAGAATCACAACCTGATGACTTGCTCATAAAACAACTTGTAGAGGACGGCTCTACTTTGATGTTGACATTGTCAAATTTCATCCTTGAATTTTCAAACTGGCAGCTAGACTTTGTTGGAGAGTCTGGCTCTTCTTTAATACTGGGCAACATGATGACGTCATTGTCATGATCACTTGTTTTACCGCTGCCATCATTAGAGTCAGCTATATCAATACTGTTTCTAAGATCCTCCCATATAGAATCGGACACTTTTCTACTCTGTTCTTTGAGATCAGTAAATGTATTGTCCGGCACCACTGTATCCATAAAGGTGGCACTGAGATCGAAATGTGGAACGTTCGGCTTCATCCTCTTGGCACTGGGACCGCTTTGAAAGAAATCCTCCACGAGTGAAGAGCTATCTCGTCTGCTGTTTTCGATCTGATCAAGAGAGAGCTGTTTGCTCTGCTGCAGGAGAAATCCTGACTTGTGGTTTATTAGCTCGGCATACCGTTGTTTCACAAGCTGGCTCACGCGCTGTTTGGCGCTGTTCAGAGCTGGATTATCCTTTTCATCCCCAAAAAATTCGTCCACCACTGAGGCGCTCTCTCGCCTCTGTTTCTTAACTGTTGGTGATGGGAGGGCAAACTCGCTTAGTGGCAAATATTTGTCCAACTCGGCTTTACCCTGCAAAGAGAAAATTGAACAGTCCATTAGATATTATGTCTTGTACAATCATCAACATAAGATATAATAAACACAAACCAATAAACACACACATATACAAACTAACATTGATAAGATCTATGCATTTTTCCGGAGGGCATTAAACCTTATGTAAAATTTTACCTTATTCGAAATTGTGCCATGGATTAAATTAATGGCTTTATTTTCTGAAAATTAACGGGTAATATTTTCGGGGTAATTTAATAGGGCACAGGTAATATTTTTGGAAAATTAGCGGCACAGGTAATATTTTTGGAAAATTAGCGGCACAGGTAATATTTTTTGGAAAATTAGCGGCACAGGTAATATTTTCGGAAAATTGCGACATGTTATTAAGATAAGAGTGTACATGTACTTAAAATACCACTCGACTGGATAGATAACTTGTTTTTCGTCAGGTATCCCGTGACTATGACTAACAAAGTGATAAACATATCTTGAACTTTGACCTTCGGAAATCAGTGATCACGTTTAAAACTACAAATAATTATTACTATGATTTAGCTGTTACACCGCTGGTTCGATTTACAAACGACAGTCAGATTTTCACCATTGATTTTTCTTATCAGCCCAGAGTATCGATTTTTGGGGGTCTATTTTACACTAGTGTCGATGGCTAATATCAATGACGCCCACAAGCTCTGCGGCGCAGTAATTTCTTGAATGAAGATCGTTAACAAACAAGTTATGAATGGAATTGTAAAGGGTTCAATCCGTTCAAGTTGAACATTAGCCAAATTGTGTGTAAAATTCCGTCACGATTGAATTAAAAAACACCATTATAAGCTGACAAGTAAATATCCTTATATGGAAATCCTGATTGAATCGGTATTGTTGAAATAAGAATAATAAAACAAAAGTATAAATAAAATTCTAAAGAATAAATCAACCAAGAATTTAAAAAATAAATATTATTTCAAAAGTAAAGTATTAATAAATGGCTTACAAAAATAGATCATGTGGGTTTCTAATCCTTGCCAAAGTCGAGTTGAAAACTGACGTCGGGTTCCACGTTTATAAATATAATGGAGGTATACCGTGTGTATATATATATAGACACGTATATTGTTAGACAGGTACGTATTTTGATAGGTAATGGTCACGGTTGAGTGAGTTGTCTCAGCTGATATAAGGTGATGTATGGATTGTCACTGATGGGTGAAATATTGGGATGTCATGTTACTTAGTCTGTGAATTAACTATCTCACAGACATATACACATATACGTCAAACTAATAAACAACTTACTTCACACACACACACACACACACACACACACACACACACTTGTAAAATAAATATAATAAAACTTAATGTTAAAATAATAGACAGTGTGCTGATGTACATTTCAAATACACACATGACCTATTTAAGTGACCGAATTTATTTAAACATTTTTGTTCTAATTTCGAATATTTTTAAAATAGAATTAAAATTTTAAAATGAGATATAAATGTATTTATTTTCGGTATAATTGTCTTAAAACGTCAAAGTTATAATAAATGGAGTCTGAATACCTGATGCTGATGTAACACTCTAAGGTTACATAAGGTAAAAATAAAACGGATAAAAAATATTAATAAATTTCAAATTTCAAATTTAATGTCAGTTTTTGTATAAAATAAAATTTTATATGTAATTTATTTTAAATTATAAAAAATATAAGTTTTTAAGGTAAAGGGGACAATTTTAAATATCATATTAACTAATATATGCATAAACTGTAAATTAGATTTTAATTATGCAGCTGTAAATTAATAAATTTTTAAAATAAATTAATAATTTTCTTAAAAATTATACTTACACCATGTTGATGAGTGCTTGGCCATGGGCCAGAAGATAATGCCACCTCGTTGGGCGGGAGAAAGCAATCGTCTTGATCTGGCACGATCTGATCGAATATTTCTGCTTCTTCGTCTATGCCAAAAATCGCCTCACGATCAGCCATCTGTTGAAAACAATTGAAGGTGTAAATCTTGCTACGACACAAAGACAAAAACGTTTACTGTTTCTGTTGTTAAAATATAAAACAATCTAAGTTAATTCTCCTACTCTGAATGTTATAATCCCGACACTGCGGTGTATCACGTCTTTCTGATCGCACTAGTAGTTCACTTTATGAATGAAGATAATGATTCATATGCCTTTTGAATACGGTATGTAGATCTCATTATCTGATCAACCAATCAAATCACGTGTAGTAATGGAAGGCGGAGTTATTGTCCATATATGGTAACGATGACCTTGATGTTGTTTTTCTTAATGGCAAACTTCCAAGAAAATAGTAACCGGCTAAAATCGTTTTCCCAGTGTTATTTGGTATTAATTTTGAGCGAAATATATTTCTTTTTGTTATTTTATCGTATTAAAACACAGAAATATGTAATTTAATAAATGTTGGAGAATTATGGAGAAATTCAGGTAGACGTCAACATTTGTGTACCTATTGATTATTCTGACGTCAGAAGCCTATGACGTATTTAGGTTCAAAGTTCATAAAGTAGTTCCAGATGCTTCTGTAGTAAACAAAATTAAGTAATATTACGAAATAAGTTTTAAATTAAAAAAAATGCATGTTTGTTTAATTTTCTTTTTTTTATTTAGTTTTTTTTTAATCACGAACTACCACGCACGTAAATATTATTTCAAGACGCCGGAATTAAAGTCTCAAATGCTTGTATAACTATACAAAATAGTAGTCACACAATATTATACATGTTAAATACAGCGGCTTTTATTACAATCACCGATTATCGGTGATAGATTTTATGTATGACGTTATCTAACACAGATTAGAGACACAAAACCAGAATTTATCAACTTTATCCGATTACTGGTTTATTTTATATCAATTTAAACTCTTAGTTATTTTAACATTGGCTTATTGAAATATAAATGTCTGTATTACATATCAATCTCTCTCTCTCTCTTTGTATGTCTCTCTCTCTCTCTCTCTCTCTCTCTCTCTCTGTATGTGTTTTAAAATGTTTTATATGACCGGCTTGTGTCTTGTCACTTATATGGTGCATTTTGAAAGTTTTCTTTTTTTCACACACTTAAAGAAATATTTATCCTTTTTCGGCGAAACCGTACGCGTGTAAGCAACATTTAAAACAAGTTAAGACGTGCGTCGAAAAATTCTTAAATAAATAAATAAATAAATAAACCAACAAAATATCATTAATTCACTATTAAATTGTATGTTTCAGAAGGCGAAAAACAAAAGTTGTTCAATTGGTATTGAATACCCGTTTTTGCAGGCTCTTTGTAAAGAAGAACGGATATGCATATTAATTATTACATGGACTTAACTTTCTCTCTCTCTCTCTCTCTCTCTCTCACTAGAACTTTTGCTGTGTCCAAAACATTGTTTCTTCATTCAAACATAATTTTTCATTTTTCAGTATAAAATCATTTGCATGTTACTAATTTTTCAAATTTTGTTAAAACATGTATTTATTGGTATAACCAGGGTTGTTGACTTTTTATGAATATTTATGTATAGATAAATGGGGTATTTATACGATATTTTTCATGGCCAACGAATTCAATAAATTGTTTGTAAACAACATGATATTGAATACATCTACTTAGTATACATAATATTATATGAATATTTAATATTTTTTCGGGTTGATGACCCCGAGTTCGCTGACCGTTTAATTTGCATATACAGATATACTGCGCTGATAGTCAAAAAGTCATATGTGTGTGTGTGCAGCTCTTGTTTCCCATTTCTTCTTTCTTTCTTATTCTTCTTCTTCTAGACATTTTCTCCCGGAGAGGCAGAAAGGCTCATCCGAATCTAAAATTTGAACACCATCAAAGCCTACTCTGGTGTGGATACGGCATATTTCTTGTCCGCAGTCGTTAACCCCTTCAGATATTAATCTATCAAAGTTTAGATAAAAACGACAAAAATTTGCATAAATTTACATTTCTGACCGGTAGTACGAAAATCAAAAGTCCATAAATGTTATGAACTTTTGTAAAACCTATATGATTCTCTCCGTAAAATTCACATTATCCATTATCTTAATAAGTTTTCACTGGGCATTTGAATTCGATAATATCCATTTAATTACTTATTTGTTTGATATCATTTTCAATAAGGATTTTAATAGATTTTTTTATTTCTTAAAATTATAGAGTACCTCAAATATATATTCCCAAAAAGATTATTTATTTATTTATTTATTTATTTATTTATTTATTTTATTTATTTATTTATTTATTTATTTTAGTACTGTCATATTCCATTTTTTTTTTACATTTCAATGGATTCAATGGATTCAAAAAATGGTATGAGAAATACCCACCAGTTAAAATGATTTTTTAAAGAATGGTATGAGGCAGTATTGTTGGTATATGCAGATTTTGTTCTAAGATTAAATACGCATTTAAAGTTAGAACTCAAATCATTTTCGTCTAATTAAAAAAAAAAAAAAATTACCGATCTAAAAGTTATAAAACCAGGAAGTCTGGTCCTTTATTGGCAGATTAACTAAATGTCCTGCCAAAGAGAAGCCAAGTTGTTATAAAAGACAGGTGACTCTGTAGAAATCATGTAGTATCTTGTCTGACAATTTAATGAAGTGTAGAACTGCTGTTTGGTGATAAAACAATGTCCAGTTGTCTAATGAATGACCCGTCACATCAATAAACCATCTATACCTGACCCCATTAACCCCTGACTTCAATGATTTCAAACGTCTACCGTCTCAATTTACTAGTTTACCAACAATATAGTATTGTTGTCTACCTTTTACGATAATCAACAATAAATAAATAATATTACATTTAACTAAAGAGATCGTGATCGAATCAGTACTAAGGGAAGTAACTCTCGCTGAATTTTTGAAACAAGCTTAACATTTCATTGTGTATTTCTTATACATGTATATTAATTATTTGTAGAGATGCTTGACACGTTCTAAATTTTTTTTATTGAGGGAAAATACTGCTATTGGATTTAAATCTTGAAAATTCTGTCAAATTTAACGTTGAAGTTTTAAACAATACCATTTCAATCTGTTATATGACTTCTTTTTTCAAATTTCTTATTCAATGTTATATGACAAATCTATCGAATGTTATAAGCATTGTACGGTTAAAAAACACATTATATTAAGCACGTGTGGGAAATGCCTGTACAAGATGGACATAGTCATTAGTATATACCGATGACTGAGGTTCTCTTTCAATCTCATAAATTAATGTTTCAATGAAAGCTTATTATTCTAATATTATTTGTATAAAAAATCAGCGTCCCTGGTGCTGTCTCACGCCCTCTGTAGTTGCTTCAACAATCTAAATGTTTTACCGAATTTGAGTTATCTAAACTAGCTTCCCGGTGGCAAGTGAGTATCACACCCCTTTTCAGCGACATCCGTTTGCACCAAAATGGTGTTAAGAAAAACGCGAAATCTTTTAAAAAAGCGTCAATGATACGTTTTTAACTGTTATCATTTACAACTTTTTTAAAAACCAAAACCTGTTTTCGAATTAAACTTGACTGACTAGTATAATTTGCGCTTTTCATCTACTGGCGCTTTTAAGTTCTGGCGCTGATATACTTTAGAAATAGGGTTTAGCACAAATGGACGCTGCCCACCCCCCTTTTTTGTTTTCAGAAACTAGACCCTGTTGACATTGTGCTACTTATGCTAAAAATGAAAAACTTACTTAAAATCTTTACATCTGACTTCCAGATGGCTTTGAAATTATTGGTAAAATAAATTGTATATTGGTTAAGATCTTCATTACATACGGGATAAAATTGACTCTCGAATATGTTCAAGGTGACAGGTACATGTAATTGCTCTATCTTTTCTGAAAAAATATATCACTGTCTAGGTCCTTGGTATTCAACAAAGACCAGCTATATAAATTGCTGTCCTAGCCCATTTGTATATACATAACTCGTCACTGTGAATATATTATGTTTATACATCGAAGAGTCGCAAACTATTTTTGACAAACGCCAAAATATTTCAGTATAGAATTTTCACAAGAATATTGTACTTAGCTGAATTAAACGGACTTACTCGGCTAAATGATGTAGCCGCATATTAAAACTGTCAACCAAGATGATGATTTTGCGGGGTTTTTTGTGTTTAAAAATGTATCAAACCGGAAAACTGTAAAATGAATAAAATTGAATGGTCACCCTGATGAAACATCAGGATAAATCAAATGTTCAATATTAGTGTAGTAATAAATACGTATCTGGACAATACACTTGAGCGATGGGGTTCGCAATTGTACCGCGTGATCATTACTTCTTAACGTTTGTGCGGAACGTTTTTGAAAACATTAACGTCACATATTTCCAGGAATAACTCCATTTTTACGGGAAACGCCAGTTTCGCGATTCTATATCCATTGGAAATAAGTGTTCCACACAAAAATTAGAGGGTATCACATGGTACAACGGTGAACGCCATTGAAACTGCACAATACCTAAAGATATGTGTATCATGTTGTCATATTATATTTTTTGAATGAAATATTTAAGAAAAAAATTATAAAATACCATTATTTGAAAGTATTTAATGATGCATTTTTTTTAAAATGGGATATGACAAATGTATCCATGTACAAAACTTCAGTGTTAAAGTTTCTAAGGGTCTGTTCTGTACATCTTGATTGAGCATTACCATGGAGAGTTGAGTAATGGTGTTTGATGTTCCCAGTCATGAATGTTTCACTTGTATCGAGACGCCGCCAGTTTTAGACGAAGGTGCAGAAATTTTGTCTGTTCGTTACGCTGATGGCATTGTAAAGCAAAATGCTTTATCGCGATAAGTCTACCATGACACGGGACCCCGTTTATTTTAAGTTCCCATCCTAAAGAACCGTGACTTTCATTTCGTAATGCCGAGTGCTTGGCGAAAGAACAGTCACTACCTTTCAAGTCGGGTCAGACCCGGTCGGGGTTCTAACCCACGACCTCCCAATTACGAAGCGGATATCTAGCAACTGAACTACCGCATTGATGGCATTACAAAGAATGCGTACTGCTAAAGTTAAACTGAACTTAGCAAAGGTATAAAATGTACAAATAATATCGGACATTAACCTTTTTATGGAACAGATATGCTTCTGCAATTTACAAACCCAGAAAGGATTAGGGTATCAAAAACATAGGATTAAGGTATTCTCCATTAAAATACCTTCCAGATTAAAAAAAGCGACGAAATATCATTATATGTATTTCATATATCTTTCTTTTGATTTTAATCATAAAATACATTTAAAAATGGTATACGACAAACTTAAAAATTGCTTGCACAAAACAAGACATATTTAGTCAATGTACCTATCTAGTAGCCATCACCTTGGAGTAAGAACGTTTTATAGGCTATGGTACACACGGGTTACAATACAAACTCAAAGAAATCTAAAAATGGATACCAAAACTTTGTATCATCATCACGGAACTGCCCAAATATCTGTGTTGCTTAGCCAGATAGAAGTTCATATACAAAAAGAATATGTCTTCAGATGTTTGACATGTTCTATGAACGATTTGGTTGTTTGTGGCCAAGATGTAATGTAACTGGTGACTCATTTCGTCATTTTAGGAGGTCTTGGTGGCCAAGCGGTCTGAAGCGTGTGCTTTCGGATGACAACGCTTCGAATCGCCTAGGTTCGAATCCTCATTAAACAGACCCTAATTTGAGTTTGTCAATGGTCGGCGGTTTTCTCCGGGCACTAAAGATGCCTATGTCCGAAAATAAGAACGAGATACTTGGAGCACGAACTTCCTGTGCTTGTTTTCATATGCAACATGTGTTGAGTTTAATAAACTTTCACCCAGCTGATTTCGTAAGATGTTTACAAGCAAGAAGAACGACCAGGTGTTTCTTGTTACAGGAAAGGATGGGCAGTTAAGTTGATAATTGTATCTTGTTTTGTGTGAATTTCTTTATTATTGTTATAGGAAGTCACAGCTCTTGGGGTGGATAACTGACGTCATATTTGATAATTAAACATTAATTTTGGAACCACGTTTTATGGGGGAAGTTGAGGGTGGAATCAAGCTTACCATCACCAGCGTGGCCGGTCGTTACAATC
Source organism: Anadara kagoshimensis (assembly GCA_021292105.1). NCBI lineage: Eukaryota > Metazoa > Mollusca > Bivalvia > Arcoida > Arcidae > Anadara > Anadara kagoshimensis. Next base: position 59,243,357 of record CM037873.1, on the reverse strand, counting down.
CCAAATTCTAGTCAAAGATCTTTTACCTGTTGTGATTGCCTAATACAATGGTTGGTTTGTTGGTGCAATGTTGCTTTACGTCGAGTTTTCGAAAAAAAATATCAATTTTGAAATGAGAAAGGTTTTACAAATGGTTTGATTTTCCAATTTATAATTTTAAAATCGCCCCGCCAGTGTTTTTATTGGAGTTGTTCATCTAATCGATAGCCTTCACAAATCTATGGGTCTAGCTGAAGCTTTGCAGAACATACAGGACTGCCGAAAGTTTAACACATAGCTTATGAATAGGTGCTGAACAGGCAGTTCATATAGCACCCTCGTTAGCTATATCTGGACAGTTTTTAAGTAATTGCTGTCTATCTCTGCATTTTCAGTCACCAACTTTTCATATCGCCACCTTTTGATAGCAGAGTTTCCGCATGGTTTTTTGTTGTTGTTGTTGTTTTTTTTTTTTTTTTTAATTTTTTTTTTGTTAGCTCAACGTTAAACTTTCGACAGATCTGTACTGTACTTGATGTGAAAAACAAAAACAAAAATGAACCTGTCAACTTTTTAGTCTCCGAGGATCAATTAAAAGTTAAAATTGGTCCAAATACTTATGTTCGCATAGCGGCTATTTTATATAATATTGTTTATATTAATTTCCTGATCTAATGATTGATGTTGTATATTAATTAGTGTTCTTGGTTGAGAGGTACAGAAAGTCTCCCCGTTCTGTTTAAACAACTACAATATTATTTCTGTCGAATTCTGGCTCCCAATGTAGCAACGACAACAACATTTCATTTGTGGTACTACTGAAGAGGAATTTATTCCGTAATAACCGTCTATTGATACAATATTATAACAGGTTTAGTAATAGCTAAACAGGAGATGCTTAGCCTTCCGGAGCACCCGGCCTCACTTTCCTGGTGGAAGTTCACGTATCTAATCTGACTTGTCAGTTCCAAAGTTTTTACTTTGCTTCTGGATTGTGATTCAGATATGGATTAGTATGTTTGTTTTTTATTACAACCACTGGGCTGGTATCTCTGCTGGTGGACTAAGCATTCTCGAGGATATCGTTAACCCTGAAAGTAATATATACTATTGTCAGATAAATATTGCTCATTAATATTATCTGCTAGTTCAACTTTAAATTTTCAAAACATTCCAACTGTCATATACTATTTTTTTAAATTCAATCATAAAATACATTTAAAAATTTTATATGACAATATATTGCTTATACTTTTTTTAATGTATTTTATGATTAAAATAAAAACATGGTATATGAAACAACTAAGATATGCTTAATAGTTAAAAGTATTGCCTATGTGGGATTTGGAAAATTACATTTTGGCCTTTCTATTTGTCTCATTTCAACTTCTTCAAGCAAAGATATTTTGATTTCCACAACCTTTTGTCTGAGCACTACTGATGATGGATTTTAGTGCAGGTTTGTAATAATCAGTACCGTAAATGATTTGTAATTGTATATTATACCAGCTTTAATTTTACAGCACTAGATCGCCGTTTCGGAATACAATTCATCATCAGTAGTGCTTAGACCAAACTTATGAAACAAAAAATGATTTTCAACTAAATGTTGAAAAAATACCCATAAGGATCAAATATATTTTACAAAATTTAGCTAAGAAAATACTTTGCTTGAGGGAGTATACCTTAGTTTTCGAGGAATTTCAAATTTTAACTTGCAGCAAATTTAGACAATAGTATATTTCTGAGAATAATGCACAATATTGCGCACTGAGTTTGTGATAACATTATAACGAACATGTGAAGACCTTTTTAGTTCGTAACTTAATGCTATTAATGCATTTGAATTATGTCACGTATATAAGACAATTCTATCATCACCATGCTAATGTTTGTGTGAAACAACATTTGCAAAACATTTACTTCACAATTTCTGAAATACAATAGTTTTACAGCAAATAGTAAAATTTCGCGATTCCATATCCAGCCCCTTTTATGGTCGGCGTTGGACATTTGAGCGAAAGCATAGGACAAAAGAGAGAGAAAAACGGACGTTTGATCGACGAAGTAATGGATTTTTGAGCGACAGAATTTTAACCCATTTTCAAATTACACGGTAGACACTTGAGCGACATTTTTGTCTTAACTTCTTCCTTTAGCCTGACTGAAGTCTGTTGCCGCCTGCTCCACACAGTGAGATGTAGGTAGGATTTTGAGCAGGAATAAGGGTTTTGAACAGCACCCAATTAAAATTGATAAAATCCATTAAAAATGTACATGTATCACTTCATTTCAGGTAATAGTCGCTCAAACGTCCACTAGGAATTTTTAATTTTCGCTCAAATGTCCCGCGCCCTTTTATGGTATCCGGTGGAACACTGACAAACCCTATTCTCTAAAAGTCACAAAAGAGTGTTGATTTTTCAAAACTAAATATGTTTCATTTTAAGTTGGACGGATTCTTTATTTATTTTAATCAAGAGAATATTGAAGGTGTGTAAACCTGTGTAAAATGACCTCCGAGAAAATAATTAAATCTGGCTACATGCCTGCAGCGTATTCGCCTCTAGTAACGTCATATAACGCAATGATATTGCAGGCATATAGACTTATCAAGACCCTCAAAAACGTTTTGTGGTCGTCATCACAGTATTGTTGATAAGTATGATGTCCCTGTATCCAAAATTACCATGGATATATTTGACTTTCTATATTTCCATGTTTTTTCCATTCCCAATTTTGATAACATACGTGGCGAGTGTATCTAGCTAACCAGGATGTGTTCACCCTTTCGGAATACCTGGCCCGCTTCCCTAGAGGAAGATCACATAATTAGCCTAATACGTCAGCTTCAAAATTGGTTTTGAAATAGATTGGTATGTTTGTTTTGACTAATTTGATTAAATAATTAATGCCGTTCTTCAACGTGATACCCCAAACCGCAAACATGAGTTCATGTAGAGCTGGGTAGTGGGGGATACTCTGTTAAAACCTACAAGAAATCTGGCTATGACTTCTGATTTCCATCCCTGACCCGAACCATCTTTGTTTACAAATATGTTTTGTTCAAGGAGATTCACATGATGTGTCTCCAACACTAGCGGGGGAGGTAGGCGTCCTTACTTGGTAAGTTTGTTTTGGTCAACAACATACTATTATAAGTGTTTCTAAACAAAAGTAAAAAAAACCTTCAAATTATACTTGCACCAAAAATATAACTTTGCGCCAAAAGCAATTAATGGGTTCTCGTTGGATTACAAAAATCTTTTTAATGATCAGTGGTTGTTTTACCGACGTAGGTACGTAGGTGATAGAGGTTCAAACCATGACAGGTCTGTCCAAGACTTGAAGATAAATAGTGGCTGTTCTTTGGGCTTGCACTCGACATTCAGAAGTAAACGTAACAGTTCCAACAGAAAAAGACCTCAAAAACCGATACCCATTATGGCAGTAGGTGGGGTATGCCAAAGAAACCTCTCTGCTTATTGTCCTGACTGCTATGCATAGATCAAAATTTCTGCCACTTCACTTATAGCTGGTGACGTCCTGATATATGTGAAATAGTTTTGACCGGGACGTTCAATTAATCAATCGATGTCGATTGTTGCTTTGAAGTACCAAACCATAATGATAATGAAAAAATACGTTGTAAATGCCATAGTTAGCAGCAAAAAAAAAAAAAAAATTATCCACGTCGAAATCACAATCACAAAGCTAAGTAAAACTACGAAAACTGGCCAATTAAGTTAAAATCTTTTAGCTTCCACCAAAGTAAGGCCGAGTGCCCTGGAAGGGTAAGCACATCCTGTTTATCTAGCTACCCTCGCAACGTATGAAATCAAGGTTTAGTATGAAAAGAACATGAAACTATTGGACGTCAAATAAATCCATGATAATTTTTGTAGAGACATCATACGATAATGTGATGACGGCCTTTATAAGCCTTGCAGTATGCTTGCTTTAAAGATTTATTTGTACACAGTTTGCTGATTTGTATAAAAGTATGAAAAATCCTGTAGTAGAAACAGGCTTTACCATAGTGCATTAGTTCTTAAACAAATACACCATAAACTGGAGACGCAGGTATATTTCTGCATTTAAAAGGACAATTGACTATAGAAAAAATGAAGTCATCAAGTTTGTAATACAGTTTCAAATATAGCCTTTTGTTGACGTTATAACTTAGGTATAAGTCCAAATATGAAGTAGGACCCAAAGAGTCAGTCGAATGTTTTATCTAAGGTCCTAAAATAGATGCTATTCACATAATCTCCAAATATAGAATTATTAGGACATAAAACGTCATATTCAGCTGTATAAACAAGTATCTGTATGCGAATTCGAATGCTTTGGCGACAGTCTTCTCTGCAGAATAACAAGGTTCTGTATAAAGTCTGCTTCAGACGGTTGGTATATAAGTCTCATATATATAGCGGATGAAGCTAGCTAAACTGGAGGTGCTTACCCTTCCAGAGCACACGGCCTCCCTTTCCTGGTGGAAGTCCACGTGTCTAACCTTACTTGCCAGTTTCTCAGCTGTTTCTTTGTTTCTATATTGTGATTTGGACATATATTAGTATGTTTGTTTTTGATTATTGGTCATATAAAAAACTTAGTAGATTCTCAAATTTCTGGTTTTGAAATTGTTCTGTTAAATCTTTAATCTAGCAAAGGTTAAGTTGTTTTATGGATAGGGATCGGCTTTTATTTAATTCTCATAGCGGATGGAACTATACATGCTAACCGTGCTTACCCTTCCGGAGTACACGACCTCACTTCGTTGGAGGAAGTTCACGTGTTTTTCTAACTTGTCAGTTTATGATTCGGACATGGATTAGTATGTTTGGTTTTTTCATTGGTCATATCAAGATACCTAAGATACCCAAACTTTTTCTGGTGTCATTTAAAAAAAAACTTCAGTTAAATTGCGTAAAGAACACGCGATGGACGCAATGTCTTGATCATTGCACTGAGTTACATCCACCTGGTACAGAGAGTTGTTTACAGAAAGCCAAGAAACGACAGGTGTTTTTACATAAGGATGGGGAATACACGTGGTGACTACCTCTTGTTTATGTGAAATTTTATGTTATTGTTTCTAAAACTGTGATTCTATGCATTGGTATTTGCAGGAAGCGACTCCTAAGTGAGGGCGGCTGATGTCATAACTTGATAATTAACATGTAACTTTGAAATTCTATGTTATTGTTTCAAGAAGTGTGATTCTATGCATGGGTAAACACCTTCAATGGAGCGACTCCTAATTTTTTGCAGACTGAGGGTGGTTTACGTCATAGTTGAGGGTGGAATCAATCCTGATATTTCCGCCTACAGCATTAAATTTTCATTTTTAGTAAAAAAAAATTCTACAGTTTTTTACATTGCCAAACATTATGACGTAGGATCCTCACTTTTGAACAAAAATTAGAAATCACATTGCAAATGCAAATACGAAATCAAAAATTCAAAACTTCTGGAAACAATAACGTAGAATTTCAAAATAACATGACGAAAGTTATGCCATTCACACCCAGTCTTAAAATAAAGTTAGGAGTCGCTTCCTCTGCATAGAACATCATTTTTGGAACCAAGACATAGTTACTGTAGTCCCTGCCCATCCTTCACTGAAAGATACGGCTGTCTGTTCAGATGGTTCTGTAAACATGTTACGAAAGCGGCGGTTTGATGTAATTTGGTGCAATTATAACTATAGTTTGATTTTTGATATTGACCATACAAACGCTATCTCTGGTGGATAATCACAAACTCAGTAGGCAATTATTTGGGTCCAAGCACTACTGATGTAGAATTGTATTCCGAAACGGCCGTCTAGTGCTTTACATTCAAACTGGTATGATATGTAATTTTTACCCCTTTCTGCTGGCTGTTACCCCGAGGACATCACAAACTCAGTAGGCAATAATTGTGTATAATTTAAAAAACAATGCAAATGTCTAAATTTGCTACTTGTTAAGATTTAAAATTCTTCAAAAACTAATGTATGCTCCCTCACGCATTTCCTTGGCTAAATTTGGTAAAATATATTTTGGTCATTTAGGTGTCTTTTCAATATCTTAAAAAATGATTTTACAATCTTAGTCCAAGCGCTAATGACGAGGAATTGTATTCCGAAATGGCCGTCTTGTGCTGTAAAATTGAAACTAGAATGTTTTGTCTTTTGTAAATTTCATTTTATTTATGTCGCCAAATCACATTTCCATTTCGCTCCACATTCAGATATACCGATGACGTTCTATCTATTTATAATTTTAAATTTGCAAATTATGTCGATGTCATCTATTCCAGTTAGCATGAAATAAATGATAGGACTGATTTTTCAAAGTCCGCTTTATATTTAGACTTTTACCTAAGTTATGACGAAAACGAAAGGCTTCATTTGAAGCTGTATAACAAACTTGATTTCTTCAATTTTTCTATTGTCAACTTTCCTTTTCCACTACGGAAACTTTATACAGCGAAGCAAGCTGCATACAAATACTAGTAAACTGTTGACACAAGGATACCTTCCTAAGCACCTGGCCCCAGTTTCACAATCATCCCTTAAGGCCAAGTGGTACAAATGGGTGCTGACGTTACGCAAGGCGTGTACAAATCTATGCACTTTGATGGTGTTATTCTAAGTCCTAACTTGAAGGGACTGTAATAATTTTGATTAATATCTTGCAGGAAATAAAATACATAATATCTATCGATTAAAATATTAATGAAAATATACAAAAAAGTATCATAGATACGATACACGGATAAATTCAACAGATCTAGATACCAGTGATTCACTGAAGATCCTTCAATTGATAAAGACTTTTTTTTACAAAATTTAATTGATGATATCTTTTTTAATATTGTTTCGATTTTCAAAATTCTTTCAAATTTTAAAAATTAAAGATTTTCATATTTTTCATACACTATGACTTTTAAAATTTATTTGCAACGACGTCATAAAAATTTATACCGACATACAGGTTGTATCTGCAGAATTGCGTACGGAGTTTCTGAGTGACGTATTTTTGAGCTCGGTGGTTTTTGAACAGTAACTTTGGCCAAGTAAAATGATTTGAATTATAATGATTTCTTCACTCTAGTCAAGATTTTGTCTCAGTAGTTCAACATCTTTTTTATGTTTCAAATGTAGCCATTGATAATATTTCCTTGACTCTGAATGCCCTTGTTTTTGCATTTTCGAAGTATCATCATTGACTCTTATTTCCGATGATAAGGCCTTGTTCTTCTGTCATTCGAAGTAATAATGTTTATGAATATTATTATTTCTATCATAATTATTCCATAGTGACTGGGAATATAAAATAATCTAATTGATGAAGTAATTTGTATAGAAATCATAAAATTAATATACATCGAGAAGCACAAACACAACACTAGTACTTCTAATTTACGACACGATAACGTTAAATTTTGCAAGTTTGCCGATCCTTTAGCAATATCGTCAAAAATCATGACGTTATTGTTCATTTTGGTCATATTTTCGCATCAAATTTCGTCTTTAAAGTTTTATACCGAAAAATCAAGCAAGGTGACATATGTATTTCTTTACATTTTCAGAAAATTTAAATTCAGAACTACATTATGTTAGTTTTTCAAAAACTTGTAGGACAATCTGTTATTTTTCTACACTTTTTCCAATTTTTCAGGGCCTGAAAAAATGCAATTTCCCATTAATCCCATGTTAAAATCCCGACATTTTTGACATTTTTGACATTTTTGACGCTTTATAGCTAAAAAAGTAAAAAGGTGACCCCTATATTTTTTACATTTTCAGATGCGCCTCAAAAAGTTTTACATATATGGAAAAAATCAGAAACTTGTAGGATAGTGCCCATTTGTACCACTTGGCCTTAACTAAAATTTTCCTTAACTTAAATTTTGCAAATTTTTGTCATCTCTTTTTGAAACTACTGGTGAACATTTTTTGTCAAAACTAAATGCAAATGTTTAAATCTAGAAGTGATTTTAAAAATGACACCTTAAATTCCGCATTATCTTGAAAATTAACAAAATTATTAAGATTTGAAAATTTGCAAGATTTAAGTTAAAGAAAATCTTAGCTAAGGAATGATTGTGAAACAGAGGCCTGGCCTCACTTTCATGGTTGAAGCTCACGTGTTAAACCTAATTTGACAGGTTCAAAGTTTTTACTTTCCTTTGGGATTGTGATTTGGACATGGATTGGTATATTTGTTTTTTATTGTCAACCTTCATGGTCTTAACACACCAGATCATAAAAATGTTACAGAATTATAGAATATAATTACTGTACTACAGGTAATATACTAGTAACATATCTAGTGACATATAATCTAAAGTTTATACCGAAAATATAAACTTCATTGACCTCAAATGAAAAGACTAAAAGAGACCATTGCGTGTGTTTCTTGATTACTGTTTTAATAACATCTCTGTGTATCCAAAATTATCTTGGCATTAGTTGACGTCACACAGGTCCATGTTTTTAATTTCAACTTGACTTCAAATGTGGTGGATGTAACTAGCTAAATAGTAGTTGCTTACTTGACCTTTCCTATTTGTATTGGATTCCTAAACTTCATAAAAAATCATACAAGGAACGATACGCTGCAGAGAAAGAAAAACACTTTACAGATTTACAATAAGAAGCAATTAATCATTTACTTACATGAGCCGAGTCGTTACTAAAACTTCTGTTTATTAATAGAATCTTACACCGGTGACAGGGTAAGACAGAGATTAATATTTTCCTGTCCACAAAGAGCTTTACCGAGTTCTGGACATTGAAAATATTCATCCGAGTTTGAGATATCTCTGTTTTACCCTGTCACTGGTGAAGGATTCTTTTTCTCACATATTTGCAACATAAAACATGATTTGTAAACAAAAAATTGCATCAAATGTTCAGTTTTCATGTCACCATCCATGCCTGCTGAAATGACGTAATCAAAGTTTTGTTGACGTTCTCACGAAAAATGATTATGACGTTATCAAGTAAGCGTGTGTAAGTGATTGTGACGTTAAAAATATTGTTGGTTGACTTCGGAACTTTTCTAATGTTATTAAGTCCTCCAAATGATAAATCTAGAGCAGGTATAACTAAGCGGGAAATTCAGCGTGTAGCCTGTCTCAACCCTAGGGTGAAACAAGGAAATCCCACATGGGTAAAACTCGGGATTAATAGAATTTGTCACCTGTTTGTGACCGATACCGGTTGATCTCAGTAGAGGGTGTTGTGATGAAACATATATCCCAATCGGTCACAAACAGGTGACAGATTCTATTTCTCGTCCATTTAAGTGTTTATAACTGCGATACATACAAAACAAAACACGTACCCTCATGGGGCCTCTTGCATTTTTGGGGCACCTAATGCATTGTACAAATCCGCCCTTTGAAAATAATCCCATCAACAACACTTCAAAATTTTAAAATATCAACGATTTGTATTCAATGCAAATATACAAAACTCTGACAATGAAATATTTTGAATAAAAAGTAAAATAAAACACATATGTGAAAAATAAATAAAGAAACGCTTTGTTTTGATTACGTCAAGCGCAATGGTCGAATACGTCATCCTAATTGTTCAATTGTCGCGTAAGGCAGTACCAGACAAACTGAACAAGACAGAAAAATCTAGCACTTTTTCTGTCCGAGGTACGAGAATTCCATGTTACAGGTGTGAGAAAATCTAATCTATGCATTATAACCCTTTTAATGCACCAAAACGTATTTTAGAGGGTTGTTTACAATGGTAATTGGTTTTTATTTTTTATTTTTTACAAAATAGCGATGTCTTTTCCGTGACGTTATGATGACGGAAGAACTCATTATTTACTTATGTGCGTAAAGGGTACAATAGAGAGTAGTTCAAAGGTCGGTTTGAACGTTAAAATTTTAATTTATCTCATTTCTTTTCCGTGACGTTATGATGACGAAAGAACTCATTATTTACTTATGTGCGTAAGGGGTACAATATAGAGTAGTTCAAAGGTCGGTTTGAATGTTAAAATTTTAATTTATTTCATTTCTTTTCCGTGACGTTATGATGACGAAAGAACTCATTATTTACTTATGTGCGTAAGGGTACAATATAGAGTAGTTCAAAGGTCGGTTTGAATGTTAAAATTTTAATTTATTTCATTTCTTTTCCGTGACGTTATGATGACGAAAGAACTCATTATTTACTTATGTGCGTAAAGGGTACAATAGAGAGTAGTTCAAAGGTCGGTTTGAACGTTAAAATTTTAAATTATCTCATTTCTTTTCCGTGACGTTATGATGACGGAAGAACTCATTATTTACTTATGTGCGTAAGGGGTACAATAGAGAGTAGTTCAAAGGTCGGTTTGAATGTTACAATTTTAATTTATCTCATTTTTTCAAAGGTTTAAAATGCAAAAAGGTAGTTCACTTGATTGGGTTATTTAATCAATTAAGGCCAAAATCGATCCCTTCTTAAGCTACACCAACCTTCGTAATTGGTCAATTCTTCCGTCATCACTACGTAAAATAAATTACCCCACTATAACAAATTACCATTGTAAAACACTCACCAAAGTTATAATTTGTCGCATAAAATGATATATAAAGCAGAGATGGAGCCGAAACAGGAATTTTTAGTAACGACTCCGCTCGTATAACTAAAAGTGTACCATTCCTATTAAAAAAATTGGGCACTTCCGTTCTTGCTCTCTTTCTCTGAACAAACAGTAAATCATTATTAGTAAATCTAACGCAAATTTATTACAGTCGACAAAGTTAATCTTCGGTTTTCAGTGTATTCTACATCTGGTATCGACCAAATATGGATTCTAAAATCATCTAAAGAGTTACTTGAATATCTTGCTTCTAATTTTTATTTCGTGTAAAAAGTAAATAAACATTTGATTTTACTACACTTTACAGCACTATACCTTATTCTAAATTGCAAGAACGTCTTAAACAAAACATTCACTTGTCATTGTTTTACAAAAATGGTAAGTGGAGATATATATATTTAGTAATTAATAAGGATTCTGGTTATTCCAAAGTATACTGGATACCATCAACAATTTGTGAGTTTTTTAATAGACAACATATTTCTTTCGTTTGATAATATGATTTTACAGCAAACAATCGATATACCAATCGGCACTAACTGTGTACTTTCCTTTCCTTTCCTTTCCTCGTTTGTTGCTTTATTTGTACCAAGCAAAATGTTTGCAGAACCTTGTTAAATCAGGACAGAAGACTGTCGCCAAATTATTCAACTCCAGATACAGTTATATCTGCAGTATAAATTCTTAATTTGTAGCTTAGATCGAAACCATCTACCCCAGTGAACTTGAGATACGACTTATTCTTCAAGTTCGGCTTCATATTTATACTTTTTCCAAGATTATGAATCCAACGAAAGGCTACATTTGAAGTTGTATGGCCAACGTTATGACTTCAATTTTTCTGTTGTCAACTGTTGGTATGACAAGCTTGATTCTATTGTCAATCTTCTGATTATATTGCAATATACCTGCTTCTGCTTCTCATGCTTGTTTTGTTCTTCTTTCAAAAAAATTAAGCTTTAGATAGAACTTGTTCCCATTAAAACAACACAAGCTGCTCACAAATAAATTGTTTATACAAGGGTATGTCTAGGCTTATCAAGGCCCTCACAAAGTTTTATGACCGCCATCACAATATTGTCAATATGTATGATATCTCTATCAAAAATGCCCCGGAAATATTTGTCGTCCCACAGTTCAATGTTCCTTTTATTGATTTCACGTGGTGGATGTAGCTTGCTAAATAGGAGGTGCTAAAACTTCCGGAGCACCTGGTCTCATTTCATTAGTGGTTAACCCAATTTGTTAGCCACAAAGTTTGTTTCGTTTGGGATAGTGGTTTGGTTATGGATTAGTATGTTTGTTTAAGATTTGATATGACACTATAAAACACATTTTGTGTTTTGATTTACCTTTCCGAAGCACATGACCTCATTTCCTTGTTGGAAGTTCACGTCTTACTTTAATTTTTTAATTTTTCAAAGTTTTCACTTTGCTTTTTGAATCGTGATTTAGACATTGATCAGATCTTTTGCTTGATTTTTTTATTTGTCCTGTCTCATTTTGTGTTCTGCCGCAGTGATATGTAATGGTGTAGTTGGATATAACAGGGGTTATACTTGTTTACAATCATTCACAATCATATGTTGACAAAACAAACTTTTACTCGTATCCAGTAGAGATGGCTACCACCCCCACTATTGTAGGAGTAACTTCCTGTGAATCTCCACAAACAAAACATATTTGTAAAAAAAGGACAGATGGTTATTGCCAAGGAATCGTATCCATGTTGTTTTTATTCCACCCTCACTTTTGAACTAAAGTAGGAGTCACTTCCTGTTTATAACTATTCACAAATTAAAACTTTTGAAAAACAATGACGTAGAATTTCAGCATCACATGTTTATTATCACGTTATGACGTCAGTCAGTGTCACGTCTAAAATAAATTGAGGAGTTGCTTCCTGCAAATACCCATACACAGAATTATATTTTTGGTAACATTGGCATAGATTTTAATAAAACAAGGGATAGTTACCATTTCCGTTCACTTACTGTAATACACACATCATATCTGGCACACGGTACGATGGAGAGTATCCAGGGTTAGCTCTGAAAGTCGCCAATGTAACCAATTACTAATTTATAGCTTCTGACTCGAAAAATAGCTTCTGACAAATATTCTTGAATTGAAAATCTATCAAATATTTTCGTCTTGTTTGCTCTGAAATAGGACTACCAAACAGTAAATCATTATCAGTAACTCTGACAAAAATTTTGACAGTCGACAAAGTTGGCCTTTACTCTTATTAAGATAAAATCTGTTCTACATCTGGTATCAAATAAATAAGGATTCTAAAATCATCTAAAGAATTACTTGAATATCTTCCTTCAATCACAATGTGTTGAAAAAAACCTTTTTTATTTACTTGTACCCAGAAAGGATGTTTAGCACCCCTAACCCTAACCCCCGGATTGTAGGAGTAACTTCCCGTGAATCTCCACACACAAAACTTACTTGTAAACAAGGACAGATGGTTCTTAGCATGGAATCATATCCTTTTTGAAATTAGAACCACCCTCACTTTTGAACCAAAATCGCGAGTCATTTCCTGCAAATTATTCAGAAATGAAAACTAACAACATAAATTTTCAACATTACATGTTTATTATCACGTTATGACGTGTACCAACCATTTTTAGAATAAAACGAGGAGTTGTTTCCTGCAAATACCAGGAGAATGAGTAATATTTTTCGTAACATTGCCGTAGCATTTAATAAAAACAAGGGATAGTTGCATTTAATGTAATAAACACATTATATCTGGTCCCACGGTACGGAAAAAGAATTCAGGTATCTTTTATATATTAAATGTATAGAACAAGATGTGCTTACCCTTCCTGAACATACGGCCTCACTTTCCTGGTGGAAGACCACGTATTAAGCTTAAAGCTTTTACTTTAACTTGGGTTTGTGATTTGAAAATGGATTGGAACCATCCTAACTTATTTCTTGTTGAGATCCACCTTTTCTTTTTCAATGGAATTGTACTCTAGAATGATGCACTTAGACCAATGGTATTCATATCCAATTAGCCCAGAACAAAAAAAGTCAGAATCCTTTCCATTGACCCACTCCTCAACAGTTACCGTCTTCACCAATTCTTCGTCAGAATTGGAATGACGTCCACGGCATCATTTTTAAATTTTGTGAAAAGAAAGGAGTCGCTGGGAGCTAGGTCGGCAAATAGACAGTATTTGGTATTAAATCATACCCGTTTCGCTCTACAGCACCCATTACTGTTAAGCTTTTAAACACAATGAACAAGTACCGAATAAGAGCAAAGTACTCAACTTTGCATCACCAGCCATGTTTGACATTCCATATCTTATAAGAAATGACTCGACTCGATATGCAAGCTATTTTGTATCCAGGTATAAAACAAGGCATGAACGTCATGACCGTGTCTGACAATCGGAAATGGGATAGGTTACTTATTGGTTCGCCCGAATGTTTGCTTTTGATGATGACTTTACTAAGCTCCAATATTAAGCTTTATTTTCTGTAAATGTTTAGTCCAGTCCGAGGTTTCCCGAATCATTTTTTCATACTGCACGCTTTGTCACATGCCGCTGCCATTTATGACGTCATATGATTGTTGTCGACGTCATCGTTGTGTTGTTGTCATATTGCACTAGTTCCTATATCCATTTACAAGAACTAGTGCAATATTTATGTATCGTACGACAAAATGAAATTTTTTAGATGAAATACTTGATGGAAGTAAACAAAATTTATTTTGCTATAAAATAAACGCAAGCTCTTGCAAATGTCGAGTCAATTCGAGACAATAACCCTAGAACATGAAGAAATTAGTTTACTGCTTTTACTGTTGCCACAAAAAAAAGACACGGAATAATGTTCACCAATGGACATTGATCAATGTTTTCCTTGACAAAGGACACTAATAACTTTATTAAACAGAATATCGTCCGTATCTCATCTTAAACTTTTTTCCGTTTTTGACTTTTTGTATCACCATTGTTGTTAGAGGTAGTCATTCTTTTCGAAACAAAAAATAGAACAGACGTAGATGTTGCAATCATCAAAAACAAACATGCCAATCCATATCCCAAATAGAATATCAGAGCAAAGCAAAAACTTGAACATGTAAACATCCATCAGAGAAGTGAGGCCGGCTGCATCAGAAGGATAAGCACCTCCTTTTTAGCTAACTAAACCAGTATAAGGTGTGTAATCTAAATTGGTAATGAAACATGGAACTACTGGTATGGGATGTAAAATTGGGGAAAAATCTTTATTATTGTCGTTATGTTGTATCATACTTACAATTATATAAAGACTGATGTAAGTTCTATCTTAATGTTAGAAATAATTAAAATAATGTAAATAATATATTATTGTTAATACATGTACTTGACATTGGGATTCTCCACCGTACAACGGATCAGTGTTTTTAACGCTTTTATCCGGAATAACAAATTAGAAAAATTTACTTCGAAAATCCCTGCAATATTGCTGTTTGATGAGAAAGAGTAAAACTGTACGATTTCATATCTGGCTGGCATGTCCGTACAAATGCTTTTACGCATTGCTTGGAACGATAACAAATTACATTCCAAGAAAGTAACAAAATATTTTCTCTAGAATAAATTTATTTGCATTTTATTTTTTTATAAATAGAATAGAATAATCGGCTGTTAGTTCATGTATACCTAAACGATCATTAATATTGTTAAAATGCCATAATGTAACATTTCTTCAATCTGAACCTGCTATCAAAGTATACCAGATCTCGAACTTGTTTACGCGTTGGTTGCATTTAGCGGATGTCCAGAATTGACGTTTTATCGCGTTTGAACTCCCCTACCAAGAATTTTTAATTTGAGCATAAGATGTTGCAGCGAACCCATAAAAATGGCTCGTGTTTCCTTGCCTATTTTATCTTTTAAATACAATGTACAATTACCGAATAATGCATAGTACTCAACTTTGCATCACCAGTCATGTTTGACATTCCATATCTTATAAAAATGGTTCGATACGCGTGCAATTTTGTATCCAGGTATAAAACATGTATTGAAACAAGGCACGAAAGTCATGACCGTGTCGGACAATAGGAAATAGTGTAGGCTGGTTACGTATTGGTTCGCCCCGTATGTTTGCTTTTGATGCTGAGTTTATAAAGCTCTAAAATTAAGCTTTATTTTCAGTAAATGTTTACTTATCAGCATGTCACAACATAAAGAAATTAGCTTACTGTTATCACTGTTGCCACAATTGGAAAAGAAAGACAATGGATAATGTTCTCCAATCGACATTGATCAATGTTCCCCTTGAAAAGGACACTAATAACTTTATTAAACAGAATATCGTCCGTATCTCATCTAAAAAAATTTTTCTGTTTTTGACTTTTTGTAAAACCATTGTTGTGAGGTAGTCATTCTTTTCGAAACAAAGATAGAACAGACGTATGTGTTGCAATCATCAAAAAACAAACATGCCAACCCATATCCCAAATATAATATCAGAGCAAAGAAAAAACTTGAATATGTAAACATCCATCAGAGAAGTGAGGCCGGTTGTATCAGAAGGATAAGCGCCTCCATTTTAGCTAACTAAACCAGTATAAGGTGTGTAATCAAACTTGGTAATGAAGTTCTATCTTAATGTTAGAAATAATTAAAATAATGTAAATAATATATTTGTGTTAATACATGTACTTGACATTGGGATTCTCCACCGTACAACGGATCAGTGCTTTTAACGCTTTTATCCGGAATGACAAACGAGAAAATTTTACTTCGAAAATCCCTGCAATATTGTTGTTTGATGAAATGAGTAAAAACTTTGCGATTTCATATCTGGCTGGTATGTCCGTACAAATGCTTTTACGCATTGCTTGGAACGATAACAAATTACATTCCAAGAATAACAAAATATTTTTTCTAGAATAAATTTATTTGCATTTCCAGGTGCACGAATGTTTTAATTTTTAATAAAAAGACTAAGCAAGGCAACTGACCTCCGAAAATGTTTAATGAAAATTGGCTGCATGTCAGTGACTTATTGTACTTTTTGTTACACCATTTGATTAATTTATGGAGTTGGCCAGCGTTCAATGCTAATATCCCAAAACGTTAGCTCTTGCACTCACGTGTGTGCGTGTGGGGGATGGGGGATAGGGTTTAAACTGTTTAAATAGCTACAATAAACCCATGCTTGATTTTCACTACGATTGATATGGACACGAGTTACAATACCCATCCCTTCACGAAAATCATTTTTGTTTACAAATATGTTTTGTTCATGGAGATTCACAGGAAGCTACTCCTACAATAGTGGGGGAGGTTGTTCTTCTAACTTGATAATTAAAAGTTTGCTTTTGACAACAAATTGCCGTGATTGTTTGTAAACAAATCATAAAAAATGAAGTTGTTTTTATGAAATTACTAGTATTTGTTTTAAACTTTCTTGTGACATTTTATCAAAATCTGCGCGGCTGTGCATGTTCTTGTCATTGCCGAATTACAATCGGCGGCTTACGTAAGATGTTTAAATACACCCGTTTTTCATCACAGGATAGTCAGGAAATGGGACACTACCTCTTGTTTTTGTATAACAATGTGTTATTGATTCCAAAAATATGTTTCTATGCATGGATATTGACAGGAAGCGTCTCCTGATTTTATTCCAAAAATAAAGTGAGGGTGGCTGACGTCATAATAAAAAACAAACATACCTATCCATGTCAAAACCACAATCCCAATGCAAAGTAAAGCAAAGGTGGAGTCTTGTAGACCGGATGGGTAAGCATCCCCTGTTTAGCCACGCGTGTAATTAAAATTGTCGGGGAAGTGAAACAGGGTGCTCCGGAAGTGTAAGCACATCCTGTTTTTCTAGCTTCACCCGCCGAATGGAAGGAACATGCAAATTTGGGACGCCAAAAATTTCCAGAGTAATTTTGGACACAGACACATCGTACTTATGAACAATATTGTGATATCTGCCATAAACGTTTTGAGGGCCTTGGTAACCCTACGCGTGCAACACCCTTGCGTCAACAATTTATCCGCAAGCAGCCTGCCTTGCAGCACAAGCTTGATAATTAACATATAATTTTAAAATTTCTATGTTATTGTTTCCCAGAAAAATTTGAATTGGTATTAGCAGGAATCGATTTCTGATTTTGGTTCAAAAGTAAGCGTCTTGCGCCATAATCTGACAATAATTAATGTTTGACATGTTTTTACTATCAGTTTATGAAAACAAAAGTGGATGTCGTAATCAATCCAGATGTTTCAACCCATATAACTAAAATAAGTCAAAGTTCTGTCAGATTTTGTCATTGCTGAGCATAGTTAGTTTGTTTGTATGATATTTTAAATACAACATAGACATTTTTTTCTTTTGAGTCTTATAAGATTTAATTTATCTTCAAGAATAATTGGTGAATTTCTAAGCATTGTCTTGCTTTATTGTGAAGAAATTTTCCGAGAAGCCATAACCCGGCACATATAGTCTAACTCTAAGCTAGCAACTGTATAATATAACCATTGGTGTAAAAACAGCAATTTATTTCTCATCTCAAGAAGAGAGCAGGGATTATTTA
This sequence comes from Anadara kagoshimensis, assembly GCA_021292105.1. Taxonomy (NCBI): domain Eukaryota; kingdom Metazoa; phylum Mollusca; class Bivalvia; order Arcoida; family Arcidae; genus Anadara; species Anadara kagoshimensis. Next base: position 59,225,198 of record CM037873.1, on the reverse strand, counting down.
TTTATTTATTTATTTATTTATTTATTTATTTTTATTTGTCATATACTATTTTTGGAATGTATTTTATGATTTAATTAAAAAATGGTATACATATGGCATATTATTTAATTAATTTATTAATTTACTGACAAAGTATACGTTTGATCTTTTTATGTTCGACTATCCTGAGAACTGTAAGCACTGAGGTTAATTTTAGAAATATATTTAGAAATAATGCATTTTGTTCTACTCGACGATGGGATTCTCCACTCTTTGATGGGTTAACGACGTCGAAAAATGTAAAACTTAACTTCACTTAACTAATTCCCACGATAACGTATTCATATCTTGCTAAAATTAATGGGTCTCAAATATGTTTGGTATCATGTGAAACGATGGCAATTCTAAAAATTGCACAAAAGAATGTATTTTTCCGTGGAATAAATCTTTCTGTGTTTTTAGTATACGGATTACTTTAAAAAAACAAACAAATAAATAAACAAGATATGCATGCAGAGAACTAAATTTATGTCCCAAAAGTATTGTTGGAAATCAAGCAGTTATTTGTACACTACTTAATAAAATTAGCTTCCCAGCGTACAACCTGATACCACATGGTGTGTGTGTGTGTGTGTGTGTGTGTGTGGGTGGGTGGGTGGGTGGGTGGGTGTGTGTGTGTGTGAATAAATACTAGAGATATATGACTAATTATCACCACGATAGATATGGATACAATATGTTCTATTAACCCCAGGACCGGACCAAAACCATTTTACTATTCTTTTTTTATATTTCATCGAGATTTACAAAAAATGTACTCCTATTTTAGTCAGTGCGGCTGAACTTTGTCATAAAAAATATTTATGAAAACATATTATCATGATTGTTGTTTGAAGTCAAAATATAAATTCAATCAAATAATTCAATTCGTATAATCGTATAAGTATGATATAGCTCGTAACGTCATTCAATACTTAAAACACCAAAATGTTGATGGTGCAACTGATTATGACGTCACTAGTCTATATTACATCAAAGACATTTCTTTCCTGTTTGTGGATAAATTAACCAATCATAGAACGTTTATTTATATACATGTGTTTACAAGGCACCATACATTTTGTCAAACAAAAGGATATAAAATTAATCTATAGTATGATTTAGAAATGGATTTGTTTGTTTGTTTTCTTGGATATACAGTCAAGCCTGTCTATAAAGGCTACCCAAGAGAACCAGTAAAGGTGGCCTTTATGGACAGGAGACCTTTATATACAATTTCAAATAATATGATAAAAAAGAATAATTGGGATAAAATTTTAATGGCCTTTATAAGCAGGTAGCCCTTACATTCAGGTGGTCTTTAAGGCAGGTTGGACTGTGCCTTGATCATTCCTCTTGTGAAAATGATCTATAGAATGATTTGGAAATGGATTGGTATGTTTTTTATATGCCTTGGTCATTAATCTTGTGAAAAATACATAGAACATTTTTGTCTTTTTTGTTGTCAGACTGAAATCGTTACCAGTTTCTTTTTCCAAAATAATTGAAGGGACTTGTAGACCAATTGGATTGTAACATCGGGTTATTACTTTAGACCTGGGCATACCTGTTATTGGGATTTCTTTCTCTTACTAAACAAATTGTCTCGATATAAGTGAAATGATTTTATTTGATGTACGAAAAACAGTCATATAATGCCACAAAAAGAAGTTGAAGTGATTGACGTACGACTGATAATAATGTACGTCCGGTCGTACCATGTGCCTCTGATACATCGTAGTTACGTGACATCATCAGAAGCAGGTGCTTGCTTGTCACCATGGCGACAGAATGTGCTAATTACCCCTGGACTTTACGTGATTTCTGCCACAGGGGGCATTAAAGATAATAAACAATCTATCGTTGTTCTAACGGTTTTGCATGTGACGTCATGGCATCTTAAGTTGAAATAAAAACGTTTTAATAGGGGTTCAGTTGTGATATTTACTATAATAAATCCCTAAAGTTTAAATGTATTTTATAGATACGCACGGGTTTATCAGCTAAAACTAATTTTAACATTAATACATGTATTAACTTATAGATGGCATTCCAATGGACCAAATGTGCACACATTTTTTATGTTATTCTCCAATAGTGCTTAAAAATCATAATGTATTCAGTTTTATAGATTTTTTTCAATATTTTTGTCTAGCAGACCATGTATAAAGAAATTGAACTTGTTTCCGTTTTTTTTTTCATTTATTTACAACTCGCAGTTCACCTCAACTAAAACTGAAACTTTAATCAATCATGCCATTTGAAGAGCCTTCTCTAAAGTAGATAGTCAAAAACAAACATACCAATCCATGTCCAAATCACAATTCCAAAGCAAAGTAAAAACAAGCATTCCAATCCATGTCAAAATCACAATTCCAAAGCAAAGAAAAACAAGCATTCCAATCCATGTCCAAATCACAATTCCAAAGCAAAGAAAAAACAAACATTCCAATCCATGTTCAAATCACAATTCCAAAGCAAAGTAAAAACAAGCATTCCAATCCATGTCCAAATCACAATTCCAAAGCAAAGTAAAAACAAGCATTCCAATCCATGTCCAAATCACAATTCCAAAGCAAAGTAAAAACAAGCATTCCAATCCATGTCCAAATCACAATTCCAAAGCAAAGAAAAAACAAGGATTCCAATCCATGTCCAAATCACAATTCCAAAGCAAAGTAAAAACAAGCATACCAATCCATGTCCAAATCACAATTCCAAAGCAAAGTAAACACAAGCATTCAAATCCATGCCCAAATCACAATTCCAAAGCAAAGAAAAAACAAGGATTCAAATCCATGTCCAAATCACAATTCCAAAGTAAAGAAAAAACAAGCATTCCAATGCATGTCCAAATCACAATTCCAAAGCAAAGTAAAAACAAGCATACCAATCCATGCCCAAATCACAATTCCAAAGCAAAGAAAAAACAACCATTCCAATCCATGTCCAAATTACAAATCCAAAACAAAGTAAAAACAAGCATTCCAATCCATGTCCAAATCACAATTCCAAAGCAAAGTAAAAACAAGCATTCCAATCCATGTCCAAATCACAATTCCAAAGCAAAGTAAAAACAATCATACCAATCCATGTCAAACCACAATTCCAAACGCAAAGTAAAAACAAGCATTCCAATCCATGCCCAAATTTCACGTCACTTTCGGTCGAAGATGGAAAAATAGAAGTTAACCATCTAGGTGTTGAAGATGCTTGTAATCGCTTAAACGATATCGTAAAAAGACATAAAAGTAAATATATCAGTGAGTTAACCGAGGAAAACGGTCTTTAACACCCCAAGGATCGAAAAAAGACTTTTAGGTCCAAACCAGAGTGGCTTAGACCGGATGTGACAGAAAAAACGGAAATACAGCACAAAGTTTTAAATAAACAAATGAGCCAAAGAACATGCATGTAGTTCAGAAGAAAAGGAAAAGCTGAAGGAAACAATATAATGATAGCAGCACAATACCGACGATGACAGCTCCACAACTACCAAACAACAGAGAATAATGGCAACATAACACCGACAATTGCAACATCATATACACCCGGCCTCACTTCCCTGGTGGAAGTTCACGTGTCTAACCTAACTTGTCAGTTCCAAAGTTTTTACTTTGCTTCTGGATTATGATTTGGACATGGATTAGTATGTTTGTTTTTGATACACCAACATCATAATTATGAATAATAACAGTACAACATCGACTATTGTAACGCCACAATCAACAACAACACACAAACAAGTACAACACTATCAATTGTAACGCCACAACCAACAACAACACACAAACAAGTACAACACTATCAATTGTAACGCCACAATCAACAACAACACACAAACAAGTACAACACTATCAATTGTAACGCCACAACCAACAACAACACACAAACAAGTACAACACTATCAATTGTAACGCCACAATCAACAACAACACACAAACAAGTACAACACTATCAATTGCAACATCACACATACCAATAAAATATTGATAAAAAGCACCAACAGCGACATTATAAGATCTAGCTGCAAAAATGTCGCCATTTCAATAAATTATCATGTAGTTTTATTACTAATAATATTACTGTCTAGCCAGAATTGAGTTTCAACGACTTGGTTATTCTCAGAATATACCCTTCGTAAAAATTAGTCGACCGTGGAATACGTCGTGAATATCCGCTATGCCACACACATCAATGTTCTGCTCAGCAACGGTCTCGTCCTCTTGTTGCTGAACCATGTCAATGTTTGTTAAGATTGACGGTTATTTTTGACGTTTTGGGTAAAAGTTTTGGTACCTTATGTAGTGTGCTGGTGAGGGTTGGTATTGAGTCTGGTATTTGTCGGGACAGGGTATAACCATTTGTTTAAAAATAAAAATAAAAAATCACTTTACTAATAAAGTAAAAATCGTCCATCAATATTATCTCGGCCAACTTCTGTGTGAAATATGAAAATTTAACAACTTAAAATGACTGAGTTATGGATAAAACAGCTCAAGATTATTCTAACCAATATTGTTATCACCTTGATATTTAACGGATATGTATAAGTTTTGAATAGTATATTTACGTTTTAATACATTTTGGTTGGAAGAGGGGTTACCCAGTTTAAATAAAATTAACCGCAAACCAAAACAACTGGTACAGTGGGTTTAACTGAAGTACGAAGCAATCATAAAGTCATTTAGTATCGATGGACATGACAGGCGACACTTGAAGTATTTAAAATTAAAAATTAAAAATGAATTTTAAGGTTCATGTAAACACTTTTATTTTCAGTATAGTCGGTGCTCGGTTCCTCTGTTAGGTCGTTTGATTTTATCAGTAATTATTTATTATGCATTGACAAAAACGTCGCTGATTAAAATTTAACTTGATGGTTAGTGTCACATTAGATGTTATTAGTTGAAAAATAAACATTGCACAGGAAACAACAATATCGAACAAGAACACGCGCACATAAGAAGAAGAAGAAGATGATGATGACGATGATGATGATGATGATGATGATGATGATGGTGATGATGACGATGAACAACAATAACAATAATCATAATACATGTAATAATAATAATAATAATCATTATCATCATCATCACCATCATATCATTGCCATGACCACCACCATCATTACTATCACCATTGCCAGGACCACCACCATCATCACTATCATCATTGCCAGGACCACCACCATCACCACTATCACCATTGCCAGGACCACCACCACCCCCATTATCATCACCACCATCGTTATCAATAGCTAATATTGTCACCTGTGACCTGGTCAATTAGTGGATTTTTTCAGTTTGATATAAAACCCACGACCTGTTACACAACCCACTTTTAATTTATTATAAACTAGACCTTATAGTTACATTACATACTTAGTAGGTATAATTCGGAGTATAAAAAACAATAGTAAGTCTTAAAGTGCAAAACAAAAATGCGATCATACATGAATTAAAAAATATTTAATATATAGGCGATGTATTATTACTTAAGTCAGGATTTAATTTGTCTGTTAAATAAGTACAAAGTTTTCATTTTCTTTTCATAGAATAAAACCTTCAAGTGGGGTATGGTTATTAAGACTATTTCCGTACACATTATATACATGTATATTGTATTACAACTTTGTACTTTTAAGGTACAGGAATTAAACCAAAACTTTATTTTTTCTATATTTTTGTGTCATGCGGCTATGGAACATGTATCATATTTTAGATAAAGCGTATTTAAATTTGACACATATCTATGAACAAAAGTCTTATTTCGCTATTGAATAAGTGTTTAATTCTAAAACTAGATGATGTAATGCATACGCAGAAATCGAGGCCCGATCTGAAGGGTTATCTGCCCCTACATTAGAAGGTTGTCCTATACTGACCATCTCAGGTGTGATATACTTTACAGTTATAAAGGTAGTTCAGTCGAGCGTGACCTGTTAGATAATTCCAATTTGGGAGAGCAATAAGTGATTATACTTCAACAAAAATCCAATTGGGGATTTATATGTCTCTGGCTAAACTTCAGTATTTAGACACTAATGACCTGAATGCATCTCGTAATGAAATGAGGAAAAAAAAATTAACATGCATAAGTACTAGCTTATTGGAAATTTGCACGAAATCATAATTTTATAAATGTTTCAAGTATTTGTTTTAAATAGGTTTGTCGGGGTCTTATATGCTTACTCCAAGTTTAAATAAAAATTAAATCAGCGTTTTTAAATATTCTATTCTAGCTATATTGATGTTTTACACAAATAATAACTAAATAAATAAATAAATAAATAAATAAATAAAAATTGAGATATTTTCTCAGCATCAACAATGCAATCTAGCAGAGATTTAAATAATAAATCTTCGTTTTTTTAAACATTTCATTTTAGCTTGATTATAAATAAATAAATAAAATAAATAAATAAATAAATGAATAAATAAAATGTATTTAATAAAAATATAAATACTATGATTTTTCTTATGTTTATTTTTTATAACTAGATGATTTGATATTCATCTAATTGAACCGACAAATCCAATGCTGAATAGTTAACTGCAATATTTTATTTTATTTTATTTTATTTTATTTTATTTTATTTTATTTTATTTTATTTTATTTTATTTTATTTTATTTTATTTTATTTTATTTATTTTATTCATCGACCTGAACTGTGAAAAGAATGCAACATAAACCTGGCAATGGTAAGGACAAAGCCATGTTTAACGTTTTGGAGAGAGAGAGAGAGAGAGAGAATTATCACTCTCAAGTCACAAATATTGTTCAATAAATATGATCAATATACAATAATATTATTTTTTATTTTAACAATCAGGACATGATCGGGACATGGTCAAAATGCGATATAATAATCTAAAAGTTCATGAGAACTTAAACAAATCCAGTGGCGGATCCAGCGGGGGACACAGGGGGCCCGTGCCCCCCCCCCCCCTCAGTTGCCCCGACTTTTCCCTCTCTCATTCACAGCTAATTGTCAATCAACTACCGTACTGACCAGTTAATTAGTGGTACTGATTACTTAATCCCTGTACACAGGTAGGAAAGTGCAATCAGGTGATGATGTAATTTACCAGTTCGCTGAAGCATGAAAGAATCCAGGTAGTACTGACCAGTCTTAGGTGAGAATGTTTTTTACCTGATCGCTGAGGCGTGAAAGAAGTAGATAACGTTAATTAGTAATACTAATTAAGAGACTTCCATGAAGAGTGATTTCATTAATCATACGTGAATTCATTTAATTTACCTTTTTTAACCAAGGGACATGGCCAAAGAGAGAGAGAGAGAGAGAGAGAGGGAGAGAGAGAGAACTAATTTTTGACACACAAGATTATCTTTTTTGTATATTTTTGCGCGATGTTCAGTCCAAATGTTGTACATTTTTATTTTTTAATTGGTTTTGAAGGGGAAAAAAATCTGTCTCATTTGACTTTTTATTCTATTCGTCCTTTTATCGGCTTTACGGAACAAATCCGTCTTAAATAATCAGTGTTTTTTTTTTTTTTGTTTGTTTTTTTATCCTAGTGACAATATTCTTGTGTTCGGTTGCACCTTTAATGCGCATTATACAATGATGAAACTGACTACTAGTCATTTTAAAACTAATAATATATTAAAATTAACTTGAAAGTTCAGATGGATGTCATACAGTTCATTTAAAACAAGTGTCGAAAAGGGGTGGGTGTAGTGGGAGACCTACCCCTTCGGTATATGTAGCAGGCAGGTCAGTTGGTAGCGGTTGGTCCGTAAGTCAAGGAGATCGAGGGTTTCGTCTCTGGTCAGGTCTGACCCAAGAATTGAAAAAGTGCAATGACTGTAATTTTATCACGGACCGTTTGAAAATCTAATAAATATTAGTTATAAATTTATTTTCGTCACTCTGTTTTGTTTATTTGAGTATAATTAAAACAATTTTAAATCCGTTCAATAGACAATTATTTAAATGTAAATGTTAATTTTAATTAAGTCATCTTCAATGTTGTTTCCTAAGAATGATAACATGGCTGGGAATAATCATGTTGTATTTCATTTAGGGTTAAATGTTTTATGGCATTGATTACTTTTGAAACTTGAATAAAATAGATATTATTATTATTATTATTATTATTATTATTATTATTAGTTAAATGAAATATAATAAATAAAAATGTGCATATTTTTTCTGAACGTTTGTTATTTTAACGTCTCATACTCTATTAGTTAAATAAATAAGAATTATAATAAAATGGAAAATAAAAATGTGCACGTTTCATTACTTCCTATTTTTTCTAACTTGATTTAATTCTTTAATAATATTTTAAATAGAAAAGGGCACAATGTTGTATTAGATCCAGTAGTCTAGTATTTGACCATGATTGTCTATACATATCCATAGTATATACATACCGGTAGTCTATCATATTGGCCCTTATCCACTGACTGAAATATTGATACAAATATTGTACCACCTAAATTTCAAATTAAAAGTGGAATGGATTTTTTTAAAGGTACCACAAAGATTTTTATAACTGAATTTTCATCACGATATGAACTTTATCATGAAAACCAGACATTTTCACTTTTCTATATCTTTAACGAGAAAAATGCTGTTTATAAAAACAGTGCTGTGCACTTTCTAATGAGTTTCATAGGGAAATTAAGTAAAATGTCACCATATTTTAAATCAAAAAGTGGAATGGATTTTTTTCAAGATATTTTAATCATTTTTATATTTGAATATTCGTGACAATATGTACTTTTCACTGAGAACTAGACATTTTCAGAAAATAAAATTGTTATTGGTGAAATTTAAATTTGAAAATCGGGTATATCTAGTTCCCATTATAACTTAACGGGCTGGCGATCGCACAGGTGACTTAATACAGGTGATGAGACCATCGTCTTAAACGCATCAATGGTTTACGGTCGGACCTCGATTTCTGTACATGGCCTACCTGTGAGAGTTCGATCTGAACCCGGACGTTGTTCTCTTCTACCCAACTGTTTTCTTTAACAAAAGACCCGGCCTCTCTCTCTCTCTCTCTCTCTCTCTCTCTCTCTCCCAACTGTTTTCTTTAACAAAAGACCCGGCCTCTCTCTCTCTCTCTCCCCAACTGTTTTCTTTAACAAGACCCCCTCTCTCTCTCTCTCTCTCTCTCTCTCTCTCTCTCTCTCTCTCTCTCTCACACACACCACACACACACACACCGTATTCATATTGCCATGTGCTACTTTTGAATTTTAATGAAAAAATGCATTTAAAAGTAAGACATTTCAAAATTGTACAATCCTATACGTGTATGTTTATATGCTTATAGAATAAATGAAATGAGCAACAATTTATGTACATTGCTAATGCAAAAAATGAAATACCATTCCATTCAAATAAAATCTGATGAACAAAAAAAAAAAACAAAATAGACTTCATTGAATCTGGTCCCGGTTTCACAATCATTTCTTAACCAAGATTTTCCTTAACTTAGCAAATGTTGACAATCTTTTTTTCGGAATAACACATTAACATTTTTTACAAAAACAGAATACAAATGTTATAAGCTTGAAGTCATTTTCAGATTGAGACCTTAAATAGCTCAATATCTTAAAAATCAACAAATTATTAAATTTAATCTTAGTAAAGGAATGATTCTGGAGCGTTTTGCTACTTTTGAATGTATTATTTCATAAAAGAAAGTAGTACATGACAGATGTATAATGTACAATATTATTACTCGCTATCAGAGAGAGAGAGAGAGTTTTAAAAGTAACAGTTATATCAGAAAATTGAGGTTTTTCGTTTATTTGTATCTATTAAATGCGTTACGGTTTTAATGCGTCTATCTTTATCTAAAACACTAAATAAATAAAAACATGACGAAATACTTTATATAAATATAGAATAGGTATTATTGTTATACCTACGTAATGTCATCTGGGAGACTGTTACATACAGACACGACCGGCAAAATCACGGTGACATCCTTAAAATAAATATATGTGTGTGCTTTGTATCTAGTTTAAACATTTATTTGTGGTTAATATTTACAACTTTAATTAGATTATGTCTGAAGATTGGTAAAAATAGGTAAATAAGTTCATTTTTCATGCAAACCAGATATGAATGGACTCGTGCATTGGCATCTTTAAAAGTTGGAAGTGGGTTTGTGTAGGTGATTTTAAACTAAACAAGTCCACAATAATCATTTATTAAAGAACTTTATATCTTAAAAAAACGGTTTATGCTTACAATGATCATGAAAACCGCATTAAAGTCCGACAAATGGCAAAGATCGAAGCGGGAATACTCCCGTGACATGTAGACTACTGGACTACAACACTGATAGTATTAGGCCCTTGTTTCACAATCCTTCCTTGGCTAAGATTTTCCTTAACTTAAATTAAGCAAATTTTGGTAATCTCTTTTTTAACTACTGGTGAATATTTTTGTTAAAAAAATGCAAATGGTTTAATCTAGAAGTGATTTTAAAAATGACAATTCCTGAATAACTTGAAAATTAAGAAAATTCTGCAAAATTTAAGTTAAGGAATAAAATAATTGTGAAACCGGAACCAGAGGTAAATTATGCCCGCCTGATGTGATTAATGGTATTTGGCCATGACCATATCCTTTCTCTAGACATAAATTGTGAATGGCATCTTCGAAATCCCTCTTTCCGTCCATTGTCTGAAGATTTTTGCATTTTCGCGTTATTAATTGTCTCTATCATTTCGTATTTTCGCGGTTAAGTCCCTATTGTTTCTTATTTTCGCGTTTTAGTCTCTATCGTTTCGTATTTTCGCGTCATCGTCCGGCTATCGTTTCGTATTTTCGCGGTTTAGTCCCTGTTGTTTCGTATTTTTGCGGTTTAATCCACGGTTTGTTTCGTATTTTCGCGTTATTGGGCCTACCGTTTCGTATTTTCGAGGTTTCTTCCCTATAGTTTCGTATTTTCGCGGTTTCGTCGATATGGTTTCGTGTTTTTGCGTTATCATCCTATCGCTTACGTATTATAGCTATTTTGCCGTTAGTTCGATCAAAAGGGATAATGGAAGTTAGAATTGTTTAAGAAAATTAGAACACTAACCGAATACCACAACGGAGCAGTACAGATTCCCAAACCTGGCATGATACTCCTCCATATTCCGCTATGGAGGTACCAGACAAAGAGATTTTTAATTTTCTTAATTTTTATTTTTATTTTACATTATTTAAAAAAAACACGATTAAATATAAGGTTTTTATGGTATAGTATAACGTTTATTGTGAATCAAGGCAAACCATCTCATAATAAAGTGGACCGTCCCAACCCTTCTGTTATCTCTAGATCTCGCCTTTGTGTTGCAATTAAAAAAATAAGTTTCTGGTATACTCATCTTTCCTATTACTCTCATCTTGTCGGCGGTGTACAAAATATTTAATACAAACAACACTGTAAACGGTAAATTATATCTACATAAGTTAAATATTCATACACATATCATATTTCGCCTCAAGTGCTAAAATTACCATAAACGGCGAAAACAAAATACATCTTATAGAAATATTTGAGATGGTTTTGTATAAATTAACGTCATAACGGTATGTGACTCAGGTAATTATTAACGAGATAAAAACAAAGAAGTCGGTCAACCATGAGGGTATACAGTATATTATAGTATTTTTGTTACGTGAGGCGTAAATAATTCCTAGAACCGAGGCCGATGTGTCATGTTAATACGTCACTGTGGTAATTAAAACGAGTACTTCCGATTTTTACCGACGTTTAAACGCCTTAAGTGAATTTTTAGAACTTCCTAATTTTTTTCAGGTAAAAGAAATCTTTGTGGTTGATAATGATTGGTGTTTTACGTCGAAAAGAACACGTATATCTATCTCAATGATTTAATATCAATAATGAATTTATGACACGTATGGCGGATAAAAGTTTGTTCGATAGAAAACTCCAGTCTTGTCAGATACATTAAACAAGCACCACACTGATACTTAATATCGCCTAAGTGTATCGGTTCCCTATACCAAAGAAACCTAAGCATTGACAACAGAAAAATGACCAAGCTCCTGGTCCCGGTTTCTGGTTATAGTTGGATAGACTAATTTGCCAGGTCCCGGTTTCACAATCATTCCTTAACTAAGATTTTCCTTGACTTAAATTTAGCTTATTTTGGTAAACTCTTTTTGGAACTACGAATAAATATATTGCAAAAACTAAATGCAGATGTCATAACCTTGATATAATCTTTAAAATGACACCTTAAATTCTCTAATATCTCAACAATTAACAAAATTATAAAGGTTTTTAATTTGCCAGATTTACGTTAAGGAAAATCTTAAGTTAAGAAATGATTTGATTTGAAATTAGTCTATCCTTAACTAAGATTTATCTTAACTATAATCAGGTATCTTTTGCTAACTGTTTATGGTAAAACTCAAATGTTGAACACATCTGGAGTATAGATGCAATAAATTTAGGAGAAATCTTCAAAATGACACCTTATATTCATGAATATCTTAAAAACTAACAAAATTATTCAGATTTTAGTTAGGGAATGATTGTGAAACTGGAACAGTAACATCATTAAATCACATTCAAACAGAGACAATTTATTGACCATTTTGAATCTAATACAACGAAATTTGTAAATGAAAAACATATACTTTGTAAAACCCGAAAAACCAAGACCAAAAAAAAACCAAGACCAAAAAAAAAATATTTGGAACAAGAAAACCAGAAGACGAACCAAGAAAGAACAGAACACGTATATATTAGGACCACTAATTATAAATCTCCCCGACTTTGGGCGGGTATTGGACTACATAAAACTACATTTTTATCGGTTGTATTCTTGTTTTTCTGGTCTGGGTTTAACAAAATTTCTCAATACTTTGTTAAACGCGAAGCTTGAATACGACATGATGGAAGGGAGGTAACTCGTACTTGCAGTGTAAAAGAGCTTTTGGCAGGAGTAATTTTGTATGACCTGACCCAAGTTTCACAATCATTCCTTTACTGACATTTTCCTTTAAATAAATGTGACAAATTGTAAGTCTTCACAATTTTGTTTATTTCCAAGATATTCTGGAGTTTGAGGTGTCATTTTAAAAATTATATCAAACTCATGGCACTTCAGGTGGTTTTATAAATATGTCTCTAGCAAAAACGAGTATTTGTAGCTTCAAAACTTGAAGAGTATGCCAAAAATTGCTCAATATAAGTTAAGGATAAATCTTAGATAAGAAATGATTGTAAAACTGTGCATGTATAAGTTGTTACATGATCTCATGTACCCTGTCAGAGAGTTTAAATATACCCTGAGCCGCAGTCAATTTAACCAATCGATATGCGAGATACATACGGTGAAATACGTGGCGGACACTGGTTATGTACAATGACCAAATTGTACTAAACATTCATATAGAATCGTTACCATCCCATGACGCTTATTATACAAAATGAGTGGTCAATGAGGAAGTAGTCTTTTAGCAATGAAGTCCAACTCTTAATGAAGCACAACGTCTAATGAATTTCAACGCCTAATGAAGTTCAACTCCTAATGACGTCCAACGCCTAATGACGTCCAACGTCTAATGAAGTCCAACGTCTAATGAAGCCCAACCGTAATGAATTCCAACGCCTAATGAAGTCCAAAGCATAATGATGTTCAACTCCTGATGAAGTCTCACGCCTAATGAAGTTTAACGCCTAATGAAGTCTCACGCCTAATGAAGTTTAACGCCTTATGAAGTCTCACGCCTAATGAAGTCCGACGCCTAATGAAGTTCAGCTCCTAATGAAGTCCAAAACCCAATGAAGTCCAACGCCTAATAAATTCCAAAGATATGGGCTCAAGACGAGAAGACTTTTTGGTATTTAAATTATTCTCAGAATTGAACGACTGTATTTGACTTCTCGTCGGACGACCCTATCTTTGAACTTCATTAAGCGTTGGACTTCATTAGGAGTTGCTACATTGCCTATATATAGAAAATTAGTCTTATTTTACTAAACCGTGAAAGATGAAAGATAAAAGGATTGTGAGGTTTTGATAAACATGATTTCTTCACGCCATACGGTATGGAAATATAAGATATAGCAAACATTCATTGGTCGGTGTCATCCACAGTGGTGTTGTATAGGCGCCTAATTTATTTGGTAAAGTGTCATTCAAGTAAAGCTTGGTTAATAGACTCATCATTGAATAGTACAAGTATGATACAAAAGACGGAGGCTACTAAATCACATCGAACCAATGATTTTTCGATTTCTGTTGTATTAATGATAATTTATTTTTGCACAAATACAATCATAATAGATCATGGCAAAAGTAATAATTGAAAAGACAAAATACAAGCATATATTATCAAAACAAAGATACTAATCCCAAATCACAATCCAGAAGCAAAGCAAAAACTTTGGAACAGGTTGCTCCCGTGTACCTACCATTTGTGTAATCAAAGAGAAATAACTCAAATCAAATCTAGTGACAATAAGGATTTGAATTTTCTCGCTTTGACCTAAACTAATCATACAACATTTAGATATTATTAACAAAATTAATGCATAATTCATAATACATGTATTTTTTTAATTAGGGCTATATTAGAGTTATTCAAATTTAATAAAAAAAAATAAATAAATAAAAAACAACCCCAAACATAGCTATACAGCGCTAGCTAAAGTGGTATAACAGTGTAGTAGGTACAACGTGGTACTAGTAGTATTCACTACAAGTAACATCTACTTCAAATTAGATATAAAGAGTACAGTGATTGTGTTTTACGTCACGGTCAATATTATTTCGCTTTTATCGAGGCGGGGAGTGGATGTTGAAGTACCCTTAGAAAACAACCGAATTGACAAACTTCCTCATATACTTGGATCTGCCCGAGAGAATAGAGAATGTTATCTGTAAGCTCTATTTAGACCATTCAAGATCCAGTTCACAGTTATTATTAACAAAATGCATAATTTATAATATTCTTATTTTAATTAGGGTTATATGTCCTGATGTCCGGAGACTTTTCTTGACCTTAATGACCCTTGTCCATTATAATTGTCAATTTAAATCAAATAACGCTAACAAACCGAATGGCCATAAAGAGAAAAAATAATAATCCCCGCAATAATTGATAATAATGCGACATATATATAGCTGTTGTTTGGCTGTCGTCGATTGTCGTTATCATCGTCGTTGTTATTGTTATCGTCGTTGTCCTCGTCGCCGTTGTGAATATTTTCCAAAGATTGTGGTTAAAATGTATCTACTAGTAAGTCACAGATATGTTATTTTCTATGTTAGGAAATCTTTTGTTCGGTTAAGGTAACGTAAATGACGTAACGGACATCAGGTCTAATTTTGTCCAATCTGTCAAAATGGACAAAGGAAAACCTATATCCGGTACTTATATGACAAAATGGATGTTTTTTCTGAAACCTCGAGCCATATTTTCATCCTTGGTCGACCATCTATATAACGACGAAGCACATACACACTATAGTTACAATAATGTATTTGAACTTCTGTCTAGCTGGTAGGATAATTGACGCCTCATCAGCATTGTTATGTGCTACTTTTTGATTTATTATTTATTTATTTATTTATTTATTACACACGTGGTTGGTTGGTGAAGCTAGAAGCAGCATGTGCTTACCCTTCATTTCCCTTGTCGAAGTTCGCATGTTTAACTAATTAATTTGACAGTTTAATAGTTTTTACTTTGCATTTAGTATTGTGATTTGGACATGGATTGGTGTGTTTGTTTTTACTTGGCTTTGGGATTGTGATTTGGACATGGATTAGTGTTTTTGTTTTTGCTTTGCTTTTGGTATTGTGGTTTGGACATAGATTAGTGTGTTTGTTTTTGCTTGGCTTTTGGTATTGTGGTTTGGGCATAGATCAGTGTGTTTGTTTTTGCTTGGCTTTTTGGTATTGTGGTTTGGACATAAATAAGTATGTTTGTTTTTACTTTGCTTTTGGTATTGTGATTTGGACATGAATTAGTACGTTTGTTTTTACTTGGCTTTTGTGATTTGGATTTGGACATGGATTGGTATGTTTGTTTTTTCTTTGCTTTTGGAATTGTGATTTGGACATGGATTGGTATATTTGTTTTTTCTTTGCTTTTGGGATTGTGATTTGGACATGGATCAGTATGTTTGTTTTACTCTGCTTTTGTTATTGTGGTTTGGGCATAGATTAGTGTGTTTGTTTTTGCTTGGCGTTTGGTATTGTGGTTTGGGCATAGATTAGTGTGTTTGTTTTTGCTTGGCTTTTGGTATTGTGATTTGGACATGGATTGGTATGTTTGTTTTTACTTTGCTTTGGGATTGTGATTTTGGACATGGATTGGTATGCTTGTTTTTACTTTGCTTTGGGTTTGTGATTTGGACATGGATTGGTATGTTTGTTTTTACTTTGCTTTGGAATTGTGATTTGGACATGGATTGGTATGTTTGTTTTTACTTTGCTTTGGGATTGTGATTTGGACATAGATTGGTATGTTTGTTTTTACTTTGCTTTTGGGATTGTGATTTGGACATGGATTGGTATGTTTGTTTTTACTTTGCTTTGGGTTTGTGATTTGGACATGGATTGGTATGTTTGTTTTTACTTTGCTTTGGGATTGTGATTTGGACATGGATTGGTATGTTTGTTTTTACTTTGCTTTGGGTTTGTGATTTGGACATGGATTGGTATGTTTGTTTTTACTTTGCTTTGGAATTGTGATTTGGACATGGATTGGTATGTTTGTTTTTACTTTGCTTTGGGATTGTGATTTGGACATAGATTGGTATGTTTGTTTTTACTTTGCTTTTGGGATTGTGATTTGGACATGGATTGGTATGTTTGTTTTTACTTTGCTTTGGGATTGTGATTTGGACATGGATTGGTATATTTGTTTTTACTTTGCTTTTGGGATTGTGATTTGGACATGGATCAGTATGTTTGTTTTTACTTTGCTTTTGGTATTGTGGTTTGGGCATAGATTAGTGTGTTTGTTTTGCTTGGCTTTTGGTATTGTGGTTTGGGCATAGATTAGTGTGTTTGTTTTTGCTTGGCTTTTGGTATTGTGGTTTGGACATGGATTAAAGTATAAACAGAAATGGATTACACTCAGTTATTTGTCACTAAAAATTATTTCTGAAAATATTTTATTTTTTCTTAATAAAATATATTTATAATCAACCGGCCTAATATGCACTTTAGGCCTCCATAATGTATAGTTTGCTATAATTCAGCTTTATTGAGAAAAATTTCACAATTTCGGCAATGATGAAAAATTAACAAAGTCTATTTACTCCGTCTTTTTTCCATGTAAGGCATAATGATAGTTCATGACCTTTTTTCATATAACCAGTTTATTATGCAAGGAAGACTAATCAACTATGTGTTCTGCCCTGTTTGTTTTTACTTTGCTTTAGGATTGTGATTTGGACATGGATTGGTATGTTTGTTTTTACTTTGCTTTGGGATTGTGATTTGGACATGGATTGGTATGTTTGTTTTTACTTTGCTTTGGGTTTGTGATTTGGACATGGATTGGTATGTTTGTTTTTACTTTGCTTTGGGATTGTGATTTGGACATGGATTGGTATGTTTGTTTTTACTTTGCTTTGGGTTTGTGATTTGGACATGGATTGGTATGTTTGTTTTTACTTTGCTTTGGAATTGTGATTTGGACATGGATTGGTATGTTTGTTTTTACTTTGCTTTGGGATTGTGATTTGGACATGGATTGGTATGTTTGTTTTTACTTTGCTTTTGGGATTGTGATTTGGACATGGATTGGTATGTTTGTTTTTACTTTGCTTTGGGATTGTGATTTGGACATGCATTGGTATATTTGTTTTTACTTTGCTTTTGGGATTGTGATTTGGACATGGATCAGTATGTTTGTTTTTACTTTGCTTTTGGTATTGTGGTTTGGGCATAGATTAGTGTGTTTGTTTTGCTTGGCTTTTGGTATTGTGGTTTGGGCATAGATTAGTGTGTTTGTTTTTGCTTGGCTTTTGGTATTGTGGTTTGGACATGGATTAAAGTATAAACAGAAATGGATTACACTCAGTTATTTGTCACTAAAAATTATTTCTGAAAATATTTTATTTTTTCTTAATAAAATATATTTATAATCAACCGGCCTAATATGCACTTTAGGCCTCCATAATGTATAGTTTGCTATAATTCAGCTTTATTGAGAAAAATTTCACAATTTCGGCAATGATGAAAAATTAACAAAGTCTATTTACTCCGTCTTTTTTCCATGTAAGGCATAATGATAGTTCATGACCTTTTTTCATCATATAACCAGTTTATTATGCAAGGAAGACTAATCAACTATGTGTTCTGCCCTGTATTAAGGCCAAACCAAAGTTCTGTTTAAAGTTATTTCACCATAATGCATTCTAAAGAAATTACCGCTATGATTCAGATGGGAAAATGCTTATATGAGCGAGGGAAGTTAGGTATGTATCTGGAATTCATTTTTTTTAATTCTCAGAAATATACAGAGATGTATTATATATGTACATCTCAAACCTAATACTACATTTTTACCCGTAGCTTAATTAAGCAATGGATTAAAAACAATTAGTGATACGCTTATGCTTTTGTAAACAGTTAAAAATAAACATGTATTAATTGCATTCACTTCAAATGCAAGTCATTTTGCAATTTACTTGACAGTTGTTGGATCTATGTTACTCTCTCCATAACCTTATACACATGTGTTTATTTTCCTTTGGCCTCATTTTGGTGTCATCAAGCTGTTGTCCAGTCTGTAAGTCAATCACCTGTGACACTTTTTACACTTTGAATGAAACTCATAGTAAAAAGGGTTGGGTTTGTAAAAAAGGTGGAGTCAAAAAATTTACACTATAAAGAGGCAAAGTCTCAAGCGATAAAAAACTTATACCATTCTGATAAATTAGGCCGAGTCTTGTTATATACACAGCCAAATTTCTGTTTCTCATCTTGAACTGGTTTTTGAGAAAAATCCATAAAACTGAGTGTAATCCATTTCTGATTATACTTTAGTGTGTTTGTCCTTACTTGGCTTTTGCTATTGTGGTTTGAGCATGGATTGGTTTGTTTGTTTTTACTTGGCTTTTAGGATTGTGATTTGGACATGGATTGGTATGTTTGTTTTTTCTTTGCTTTTGAGATAAGGATTTCGACATGTGTTGTTATGTTTGTTTTTACTTTGCTTTGAGATTGTGAGTTGGACATGGATTGGTATGTTTGTTTGTTTTTTTTTTTTTTTTTTTTTTTGCTTTTGGGATTGTTACTTGGACATGGATCAGTGCTTATGCTTTTACTTTGCTTTTGGGATTATGATTTGGACATGGATCAGTACGTTTGTTTTTACTTTGCTTTTGGGAATGTGATTTGGACATGGATCAGTACGTTTGTTTTTACTTTGCTTTTGGGAATGTGATTTGGACATGGATCAGTACGTTTGTTTTTTCTTTGCTTTTGGGAATGTGATTTGGACATGGATCAGTACGTTTGTTTTTACTTTGCTTTTGGGAATGTGATTTGGACATGGATCAGTACGTTTGTTTTTTCTTTGCTTTTGGGAATGTGATTTGGACATAGATCAGTACGTTTGTTTTTTTCTTTGCTTTTGGGAATGTGATTTGGACATGGATCAGTACGTTTGTTTTTACTTTGCTTTTGGGAATGTGATTTGGACATGGATCAGTACGTTTGTTTTTACTTTGCTTTTGGGAATGTGATTTGGACATGGATCAGTACGTTTGTTTTTACTTTGCTTTTGGGAATGTGATTTGGACATGGATCAGTACGTTTGTTTTTTCTTTGCTTTTGGGAATGTGATTTGGACATAGATCAGTACGTTTGTTTTTTTCTTTGCTTTTGGGAATGTGATTTGGACATGGATCAGTACGTTTGTTTTTACTTTGCTTTTGGGAATGTGATTTGGACATGGATCAGTACGTTTGTTTTTACTTTGCTTTTGGGAATGTGATTTGGACATGGATCAGTACGTTTGTTTTTTCTTTGCTTTTGGGAATGTGATTTGGACATAGATCAGTACGTTTGTTTTTTTCTTTGCTTTTGGGAATGTGATTTGGACATGGATCAGTACGTTTGTTTTTACTTTGCTTTTGGGAATGTGATTTGGACATGGATCAGTACGGTTTGTTTTTACTTTGCTTTTGGGAATGTGATTTGGACATGGATCAGTACGTTTGTTTTTTCTTTGCTTTTGGGAATGTGATTTGGACATGGATCAGTACGTTTGTTTTTACTTTGCTTTTGGGAATGTGATTTGGACATGGACTGGTATATTAGTGTTTGAATTTTGGGATTGTGATTTGGACATGGACTGGTATGTTAGTGTTTGACTTTTGGGATTGTGATTTTGACATGGACTGGTTAGTGTTTGACTTTTGGGAATGTGATTTGGACATGGACTGGTATATTAGTGTTTGAATTTTGGGATTGTGATTTTGACATGGACTGGTTAGTGTTTGACTTTTGGGAATGTGATTTGGACATGGACTGGTATGTTAGTGTTTGAATTTTGGGATTGTGATTTGGACATGGACTGGTATGTTAGTGTTTGACTTTTGGGAATGTGATATGGACATGGACTTGGTGTTTGACTTTTGGGAATGTGATTTGGACATGGAACAGTACGTTTGTTTTTACTTTGCTTTTGGGAATGTGATTTGGACATGGACTGGTATGTTAGTGTTTGACTTTTGGGATTGTGATTTGGACATGGACTGGTATGTTAGTGTTTGACTTTTGGGAATGTGATTTTGACATGGACTTAGTGTTGGACTTTTGGGAATGTGATTTGGACATGGATCAGTACGTTTGTTTTTACTTTGCTTTTGGGAATGTGATTTGGACATGGACTGGTATGTTAGTGTTTGACTTTTGGGATTGTGATTTGGACATGGACTGGTATGTTAGTGTTTGACTTTTGGGATTGTGATTTTGACATGGACTTAGTGTTGGACTTTTGGGAATGGGATTTGGACATGGACTGGTATGTAAGAGTTTGACTTTTGGGAATGTGATTTTGACATAGACTGGTATGTTAGTGTTTGACTTTTGGGAATGTGATTTTGACATGGACTGGTATGTAAGAGTTTGACTTTTGGGAATGTGATTTGGACATGGACTGGTATGTTAGTGTTTGACTTTTGGGATTGTGATTTTGACATGGACTTAGTGTTGGACTTTTGGGAATGTGATTTGGACATGGACTGGTATGTAAGAGTTTGACTTTTGGGAATGTGATTTTGACATGGACTGGTTAGTGTTTGACTTTTGGGATTGTGATTTGGACATGGACTGGTATGTTAGTGTTTGACTTTTGGGAATGTGATTTGGACATGGACTGGTATGTTAGTGTTTGACTTTTGGGAATGTGATTTTGACATGGACTTGGTGTTTGACTTTTGGGAATGGGATTTGGACATGGATCAGTACGTTTGTTTTTACTTTGCTTTTGGGAATGTGATTTGGACATGGACTGGTATGTTAGTGTTTGACTTTTGGGATTGTGATATGGACATGGACTGGTTAGTGTTTGACTTTTGGGATTGTGATATGGACATGGACTGGTTAGTGTTTGACTTTTGGGATTGTGATTTGGACATGGACTGGTATGTTAGTGTTCGACTTTTGGGATTGTGATTTTGACATGGACTGGTATGTAAGAGTTTGATTTTTAGGATTGTGATTTGGACATGGACTGGTATGTTAGTGTTTGACTTTTGGGAATGTGATTTTGACATGGACTTGGTGTTTGACTTTTGGGAATGGGATTTGGACATGGATCAGTACGTTTGTTTTTACTTTGCTTTTTGGACATGGACTGGTATGTTAGTGTTTGACTTTTGGGAATGTGATTTTGACATGGACTGGTATGTAAGAGTTTGACTTTTGGGATTGTGATTTGGACATGGACTGATATGTTAGTGTTTGACTTTTGGGATTGTGATATGGACATGGACTGGTTAGTGTTTGACTTTTGGGATTGTGATTTGGACATGGACTGGTATGTAAGAGTTTGACTTTTGGGATTGTGATTTGGACATGGACTGGTATGTTAGTGTTCGACTTTTGAGATTGTGATTTGGACATGGACTTAGTGTTGGACTTTTGGGATTGGGATTTGGACATGGACTGGTATGTAAGAGTTTGACTTTTGGGATTGTGATTTGGACATGGACTGGTGTGTAAGAGTTTGACTTTTGGGATTGTGATTTGGACATGGACTGGTATGTAAGAGTTTGACTTTTGGGATTGTGATTTGGACATGGACTGGTATGTTAGTGTTTACTTTTGGGATTGTGATATGGACATGGACTGGTTAGTGTTCGACTTTTGAGATTATGATTTGGACATGGACTGGTATGTAAGAGTTTGACTTTTGGGAATGTGATTTTGACATGGACTTGGTGTTTGACTTTTGGGAATGGGATTTGGACATGGATCAGTACGTTTGTTTTTACTTTGCTTTTTGGACATGGATTGGTATGTTAGTGTTTGACTTTTGGGATTGTGATTTGGACATGGACTGGTATGTTAGTGTTCGACTTTTGGGATTGTGATTTGGACATGGACTGATATGTTAGTGTTTGACTTTTGGGATTGTGATATGGACATGGACTGGTTAGTGTTTGACTTTTGGGATTGTGATTTGGACATGGACTGGTATGTTAGTGTTCGACTTTTGGGATTGTGATTTGGACATGGACTGATATGTTAGTGTTTGACTTTTGGGATTGTGATATGGACATGGACTGGTTAGTGTTTGACTTTTGGGATTGTGATTTGGACATGGACTGGTATGTTAGTGTTCGACTTTTGGGATTGTGATTGGACATGGACTGGTATGTTAGTGTTTGACTTTTGGGATTGTGATTTGGACATGGACTGGTATGTTAGTGTTTGACTTTTAGGATTGTGATTTGGACATGGACTGGTATGTTAGTGTTTGACTTTTGGGAATGTGATTTTGACATGGACTTGGTGTTTGACTTTTGGGAATGGGATTTGGACATGGATCAGTACGTTTGTTTTAATTTTGCTTTTTGGACATGGATTGGTATGTTAGTGTTCGACTTTTGGGATTGTGATTTGGACATGAACTGGTATGTTAGTGTTCGACTTTTGGGATTGTGATTTGGACATGGACTGGTATGTAAGAGTTTGACTTTTGGGATTGTGATTTGGACATGGACTGGTATGTTAGTGTTTACTTTTGGGATTGTGATATGGACATGGACTGGTTAGTGTTCGACTTTTGAGATTGTGATTTGGACATGGACTGGTATGTTAGTGTTTGACTTTTGGGATTGTGATTGGACATGGACTGGTATGTTAGTGTTTGACTTTTGGGATTGTGATTTTGACATGGACTGGTATGTTAGTGTTTGACTTTTAGGATTGTGATTTGGACATGGACTGGTATGTTTGTGTTTGACTTTTGGGATTGTGATTTGGACATGGACTGGTTAGTGTTCGACTTTTGGGATTGTGATTGGACATGGACTGGTATGTTAGTGTTTGACTTTTGGGATTGTGATTTGGACATGGACTGGTATGTTAGTGTTTGACTTTTAGGATTGTGATTTGGACATGGACTGGTATGTTAGTGTTTGACTTTTGGGAATGTGATTTTGACATGGACTTGGTGTTTGACTTTTGGGAATGGGATTTGGACATGGATCAGTACGTTTGTTTTCACTTTGCTTTTTGGACATGGATTGGTATGTTAGTGTTTGACTTTTGGGATTGTGATTTGGACATGGACTGGTATGTTAGTGTTCGACTTTTGGGATTGTGATTTGGACATGGACTGATATGTTAGTGTTTGACTTTTGGGATTGTGATATGGACATGGACTGGTTAGTGTTTGACTTTTGAGATTGTGATTTGGACATGGACTGATATGTTAGTGTTTGACTTTTGGGATTGTGATATGGACATGGACTGGTTAGTGTTTGACTTTTGGGATTGTGATTTGGACATGGACTGGTATGTTAGTGTTCGACTTTTGGGATTGTGATTGGACATGGACTGGTATGTTAGTGTTTGACTTTTGGGATTGTGATTTGGACATGGACTGGTATGTTAGTGTTCGACTTTTGGGATTGTGATTGGACATGGACTGGTATGTTAGTGTTTGACTTTTGGGATTGTGATTTGGACATGGACTGGTATGTTAGTGTTCGACTTTTGGGATTGTGATTGGACATGGACTGGTATGTTAGTGTTTGACTTTTGGGATTGTGATTGGACATGGATTGGTATGTTAGTGTTTGACTTTTGGGATTGTGATTTGGACATGGACTGGTATGTTAGTGTTTGACTTTTGGGATTGTGATTTTGACATGGACTGGTATGTAAGAGTTTGACTTTTGGGATTGTGATTTAGACATGGACTGATATGTTAGTGTTTGACTTTTGGGATTGTGATATGGACATGGACTGATTAGTGTTTGACTTTTGGGATTGTGATTTGGACATGGACTGGTGTGTTAGTGTTTACTTTTGGGATTGTGATTTGGACATGGACTGGTATGTTAGTGTTTGACTTTTGGGATTATGATTTGGACATGGACTTGGTGTTTGACTTTTGGGATTGTGATTTGGACATGGACTGGTATGTTTGACTTTTGGGATTGTGATTTGGACATGGACTTGGTGTTTGACTTTTGGGATTGTGATTTGGACATGGATTGGTATTGATTGGTACATTCAACACCGGACAATAGAACGTTGGTCACTCAATGTTACCATGGCGTTCATTGGTCATATTTTGGACGGTGTGTAGTCGGAAAGTCCCACCCACCGTCCAAACGCTAATCCGGTATAAAATTCTATGTTCGCGGCAAAGATGGTATCTTGTAATCAACAAGTACTTATTAAGTATAAGTTAAGTCATGTTTACCATTATTTTATTTAAGAGTTTGGAATTTAACAAAGTTAATAATAAAAATAACATTTTTTTCATTTTTGAAATTTTCTCATAAATCAGTTTCCACATTATTTCATTTTGTCGTCTTCTCCTTGTACAGGAGTAGGCCTCACCAATGAGTGTAGAAATACTCCAGAGCATGGCAAGACAGCTAAAATCCTTCTTAGGCATATTTACAATTAAAACTAGAAAAACTGTGAGCCACAAGCTCTCAAAAAATACCCCCCGCTTCCCCCACATAAAAAAATCCATCGGATCAAATTTTTAAATAGGAGGTGCACATCTACATTATATCACAAAGATTGTGTGAAAAATTCATGAAAATCCATTGAAGGATTTAGGAGGAGTTGCGGATAAGAGATAGGTATCTTAAGGTGTAACGAAAGGACGGACGGACACCCCTATCACTATATATCCCCCACTTTTTAAGCGGGGAGTATAAATATATAGGCATAAATTTACTGTGTTACTGGTGGACAAAAGACTAATAGTCAACTAGTAGCCTGTCCAGCATGACCCTAAATTCTTCTGGTGAAGTTGTTGTTGGTGGGAGGCAGTTCCACTGTCGTGTGGTTCGTGGGAAGAAAGCGTTTTTGTAGCATTCTCGAGCTGTTTGTAGTTGGCGGTATTTGTGGGAGTCTCTAGTTCTTCTATCAGCAACGTTCAGGTATTTACATGTAGGGATGTCCACCAATTCATGGCTGATCTTGTACATCATGGAAAGCCTGCTTTTAGTTCGCCTGTGTTGTAATGTTTCCCAGCCTAGGTTGTTTAGCATACTGGATACACTGTCACTTGTGTAATCTTTGTAGTTAATTACAGACGAAACGTGCTGCTCTTCTTTGGACTTTTTCGATTGTGGTGACATGTTTCTTTGACATGAGGCATATTCCAGAGTTGGTCTTACAATGGGGTTCGCCGCTGTACCACGTGATACCCTCTAACGTTTGTGCGGAACACTTATTTCCAATGGATATGGAATAATATGAGATGACGTTTTCCCGCAAAATCGACGTCATTCCGGGAATCTGTGACGTTGACGTTTTTCAAAACGTTCCGCACAAACGTTAAGAGGTATTGTTCACGTGGTATAGCGTCGAACCCCATAGTCTGGTAAGCAGATGATTTTGTAAATAGTGCCAGCCTCTCAGATTTCTCTGAATAAAACCCAATGAACAATTTGCTTTCTTGGTGATGTTTAATATGTGTCTATCCCATCGCAGATGTTCGCTGATTGTCACATACAAGATATTTGCTCAGCTGTTATCATCTCTGTTGAGTATGTGGTCATAAAGCCTGTACTTGCTGATGAGAGGAGTTTTTTGCTTGAAAAAAGTTAAAGTTTGCATTTCTCAGGATAAAAAGCCATCTCTCAAGTGTGTTCCCAGTTTTCGAAAGCTGTTAGGTCCTTTTGGAGGGTCTGTGAGTCCGAAGGACTGCTGATCTTACGAAAAAGAAGAGAATCGACTGCAAATAGGCGTAAGTCTGAGTCTGTTTCTTCAGGCATATCATTAATGAGTTCAGAAAAAGTAATGAACCTAGCATTGTCCGGACGGTAACGCATAAAAAATAGCACGAGTAGATATTAAAATTGTTACTTAATAAATTTGATGAGTAAAACGCTGCATAAAACATTGGGACGAGTAAGTATAAGACGTTGAACGAGTTACTCTAGTTAATGTTGGTTATCCAATCAAGGCTGGAAATCCACTGAAGAAAGAGAAGAAGTTGGCAAGTTGACCAGACACCTTATGTATAGTTATTTTTGGATGACAGTGAAATGTTTATTTTCTGTAGCCGAACATATAGCGTCATGTCATTGAGTGAGGAGATACACCCCACAAGTCATTTTTTCAAAAACAAAGATACCTTTATGCTGTATCGAAATAAAAAGAATAATTCAAAAAGAACGAAAACTCGGCCTGAATTGTGGCGTTTAATGACGTCACTGACACTAGTACGTCATCAGTTGCCGTGGCGCTGCTTTGATACCGGGACGCTGCGATACGTGTAAGGGAAATAATTCTACTTTCTTTACCTTATCATTCATTGGTAAGTTTTTAGGTATAATAATGATATTTACATCTAAAACATTTTATTCATACATCACCACTGTGGTACAGCGTATACGGGGTATTAAAGCATAAATTGAGCAAAACAGCCAGTGTAAACAACACCAGCGTGAGTCGAAAGCCGATTTTTGACTTATCTGTTCATGTGTATTGGGGCATCAATCGGACACATAAACGTTTCTATTGAAATAGTTAACTGCATCTGATACACTGTTTAAACTTTGAAACAAATTGATAAAGCGCAAGTGCTCACCTGTGATTTTGCCTTCCCCGGGAGTTTCTGTTCAATATTTCAATTTTCACTTCTTAATTAAAACTTCTGAAGCGTACATTCCTCTAGGATGTTAAGACCTACATGTTGACCAAATTTCAGCTCAATGTATTGCGAAATAAAGGAGCAGGAGACGTTGAAAGATCGACGTGGTGTACTGGGAATTGATTCTCATCATTGTTTTAGTGTACTGGGAATTGCAAAATTACGGTTACCGGGAATCGTGTATAACATTATTTTCAAGTCCAATTTTTAAAGATATCGGGGATTGCGAATGTATGATACAGTTTGTATGCATGGTGCATACAATAATAAATAAGTTTCACGGTGCAAGTTAATATTAGGTGTTCATAGAAAAGGCTCTAACCTTGATTTCAAAATTGAATTAGGTAGATTGCCAATATTAAGAGACATAAAGTGATTCAATAGTTTCATAAAAATGTTTAACACTTAAAGATATCCAAACTAATATGGTATCACACTAGGAAAATATGACCTTCAAATTTAAAAGTAAAAATGTGGGTCGTGGGATTTAAACGCAACAGAAAGGCCCTTGTTCTAGAAGGTCGGCCATTGATGCGACCCCAGAAAAGGTCAATAAAGTTTATGATATTGTTACGACTGACAAGCGAGTTACAGAATGGTATGTAGCCAGTTAGCATTTCACAGGAAATACATGTATTACATTTAATTCTGACAGAAAATCTTGCATGAGAAATGCTTTCAGTTGGGTACCAACTTACCAAGGCATCTGACAATTGGTCGGAAGCACATCAAGTGCACTTTGTTGTGTGCTTTTTCATAGATTAGTTACTATGATGAAACGTGGGTTCATCAATTAACCCCAGTGGCCAAAGTTTACACTTTATCACCCTGAAAAAACCAATACTGTTACATCAGCTGGAGAGGGTATGACCTCGGCTTCCAGTGATGCTGATCATAATCTGGTGGTAGGTTATCTCCAAAAGGGACAAACAATCAATGACACATACAATTCATCACTTATGATGCAGTTACGGACAATTATGTATTAAATTCAAGAAATTGGGGAAAGCTCAGTAAAGATGTGCTGTTCCACCAAAAGTAGCCTATTTAAATCAGACAAATCTTAAGAAAAGTTAGTGAAACTGCAGCCAGTTGGTGCTTGATATATGTGTAATACCTTATTTTCATTATTATTAGAACTTGTTCTTGTCTATAAAATGATTCAAGGTAAAATATATCACGTTTTAAACAGCATCACTTATGAGTGGCCGGAATTGTGCACGTTATCAGTATTATGAGTATGTAGGTTACATAGAACATACTGGCTTCAATACACAAGCTGTTCTTATTAAGGGGTGGTCTTTACGTTAACGTCACTAGACTCAAAAAAGACAATATAGCATTATAAAAACATTTATGTAGAATGTGTAGAGTTTTTTATATCGCATTTTACGAGGGACCATCCTATCCCATTTCCGATTGAGAGGCCGCGGTGGCCTAATGAATAAGACACCAGTCTACAAATCCAGGGTCTCTCACCGCTGTGTGTTCCGAGTCCCACTCAGACCACATGTGGGAAAGTGATTTTTCCTTGTCGTTGGCCTTTACTGGTTTACCTATTATCAGTATAATGTGCCTGGGGAGTGGTACGCTTATCTGCGGCATACTGACTCTGTGAGCTAGCACGTTAAAGTCGCCCTGAGTGGGCCCTAGTACAAAGCAGTCCATAAAACACACCCGCACTTCACGTGCATACACGAACTTATTTATAGATTAATAAAATTAATAGTTCTCGTCGCGAATAGCTGGAAAATTGCTGATGCGACGTTAACTAACCAACCAACCAACCCATTTCCGATTGTCTGACACGGTCATTATTTTTGTGCCTTGTTTCAATACATGTTTAATACCCGGATACAAAATTACACGCGTATCGAGGTGTCAGTATAGTTTTAGGCACTTTTTTGCAGAGCGTAACGGAATACATATTTTTGAGTTGCACATCCGATACTAAGGAATTAAAAAAATGTATATAATATTTTACCAAGTGCATTATTTCTGAAATGCTATGGTTATTCGCGTAGTAATATGATAAACTAACAGGCCTAAAATCGCAGGGTCTAAAAACTGGAAATTTTGAATACATGTACATGAAATTTGAGCTTTCATCGTGGATTTGCAGAAAATTGAATCGGTTGACATTAGGATTTTTTCTATATTATTTGATAAAACTATATTTGCTTTCTGAACACATGAATTTAAAAAAAATCTATCGAGCGGATTTTTGACAACCAAAGCATCAGTATACGGCGCCTTGTTGAAGCGTTTATGTCAAAAGATTCTAAAGACTGTATACGAGATTTTGGTACAATAATATGAACCAGACAATAAAACACAGAGTCGTCAGTGGATGGGGCCTGGGTCCCCTAGGTCAAAGAAGGTTAAGAAGCATTAGTCTACTAGCAAGGTGATAGCCACAGTATTTTGGGACACAAAAGGTGTTATTGTGTGTGACTTTTAACCAAAGAGAAGTACAATGATAACTTTAGTGTACTATATGCAAACTTGCTAGACCACCCGAGAACTGATATCCGTGAAACCGCCGCAACAGGAAAACGCAAGAGTACACAGTTGCAAAGTTACAATGAAGGCTGTGGGGCGAAATACCACATTCTGCCTAGCTCGTAGCGACTTCTTTTCCCAAAATTGAAAAATGATACCCGAGGACGTCATTTCAGGTCTGACCAAGAAGTCGTGAAGACAGTTGAGGAGTGGGTCAATGGAACTGTGGAAATGATCCTGTCTTTTTCAGTTCTGGGGTGATGGACAAGTGCATCACACTAGAGGGCACTGAATTACATTAAAGAGAGAGAGAGAGAGAGAGAGAGAGAGAGAGAGAGAAGAGAGAGTAATGGTGTTTAACGTCCCAGTCAAGAATATTTCACTTATATCGAGACGTCGCCAGCTATAGGCTAAGGTGCAGAAATTTTGCCTGTGCGTTGCGCTGATGGCATTATACAACAGGGTTCTTTATCGTGCCAAGCCCACCGTGACATTAAAAAGAAGAGGTGGATCTAATCTAGAAAAAAGGTTAAGCTGGTTTCTTATTGATTCGCCGTCGTAAATAAAAATTCAAAATAAACACATGACAAAAAAATGAAAAAATGTTATATTGTTAAAACTTTTTATTTATAAATCAGTTTCAAGACGTTTACTCTCGTCACATTTTGGATCTGTTTTACACTAGATACCTCCTTCCGACGACTGTCTCATGTTGTATTGACCTTTGATATAAATAAGTCATATTTTAGCTGGTCGATTCGATCTAATGACATTAGGTTATAAAATATTTAAAAAATTTCTCAAATTGTAATCTTCATTTTCCTGCTCAGTTCCAAACTACAAAGTTTTTTCTCCTTTACTTTCACTAGTTGCATTTGCTATGACACTGTCAAACTTTAACCATTTAAGAACGGATTATATTTTGACATTACACATGGGCCTTTGTAATGGTTTGGTAACACTTAGATTCTCTCAATCTACATATATCGGGGAAATATGTGTTTAAGATGTGGTCTATGTATGTTTCATCTTCATCTCGTCTATAATGCATGATTCATAATTACAGATGTTGAAGATTTTCACTAGATAATTAATTGTTTTGTTTGTCATTGAAAAAGAAGTATAGATTTGTATACAAATTCATTAAAACATGAAAATCGCACAGCTGGCAAGATATTTGACTTCTCAATTCCCACCTATTTGCTCCTTAATTTCCAATACCCAGTACACGTTTTTGCAATTCCCAGTACACCGCATGTTATTCCCACGTGTCTGCTCCTTTATATCTCAATACATTGAGCTGAAATTTGGTCGACATGTAGTTCTTAACATCCTAGAGGAATTGTACGCTTCAGAAGTTTTAATTAAGAAGTGAAAATTGAAATATTGAACAGAAACTCCCGGCGACGGCAAAATCACAGGTGAGCACTTGCGCTTTATCAATTTGTTTCAAAGTTTAAACAGTGTATCAGATGCAGTTAATTATTTAAATAGAATCATTTATGTGTCCGATTGACGCCCCAATACACCATCACATGTTAAAATGAACAGATAAGTCAAACATCGGCTTTCGACTCACGCTGGTGTTGTTTACACTGGCTGTTTTGCTCACTTTATGCTTTAATATCCCGTGTACGCTGTACCACAGTGATCATATTTGTCACATTTTCAATCAGGCTTGTCCTCAATTTCAACTACCGGTCATCGTGCGGTATCTGTTACACCTTTCCGACAAATACAGACAACACTTGTACAGTAAGTGACGGCAAATAACTTACTTGTACCTCTGAATTCCCCGAGGAACCACCGGAACCGCAACAACACCTCTCCATCGGATTAATAGAATCTATCACTACTTGTGGTGCCAGATAGGGAAATCTCAACTTGAGTTCTAATATATTTGAACAAGGGTTGAGATTTCCTTATCTGGCACCGCAAGTAGTGATTGATTCTATTTCTTGCATCAGAAAGTACAATTTTTCAATTTAAAATCAATTTCAACTTTCGATACACCTCTGATTTTGTTGATAAATTTTTGCGGGAAAAACTGCGTGTAGGCTATCTTGCACAGGGGGGTGCAAGATGGAATATCTTGCACCTCTATTTTTATGGATTTTTCTATCTGGGGTGCAAGAAACCATTTTATGACATATTCGGCTTTATCTCGCCGCTATGTCGAAATATCTGTCTGTTTTTTCCGGCCCCCTCTTCTTCTTTCCTCAGTGTGAATTCCAGCAGAGTGTCTGGTGATATTTAAATTTTGATGCCGACTTGTTTAGTCAATCTATCACTATAAATAAATAGTCTAATCAATCGTTTTAATTTCTCTTTTTTTATTATAATTTTTAAATACGACGGATTCTTAAAATTATGCTTCGTATTTAGACTTATATCTCAATTATGACCCCACGAAAGGCTACATTTAAAACTGTTTGACAAACGTGACGACTCCATTTTCTATTGTCAAGTTTCCTTTTCTATGCAGCATTGCCCTTCAAAGACATTCTCCGCAAAGCGATTGGTTAACTTGCCAGGTTACATTATTGGTCAACTTGCCGGGGTACAATATAAGTTATACAGGGCTTTGGCAGGTTACACGGCCCCATGTACCCCGTCAAAGATTTATGTACCCTGAGCCGCAGGCGAAAGAACTTTGAAAAAAGAACTTTGTCACCCTTCAAAGAAATTTCTCGCATGCTGATTGGTTAACTTGCCGGGGTACATGGAACAATGTTCGGAAATCTGCCGGGGTACATGAAACCACGCGACGTTTAGCGGTAAAAGGAAAGTAACTCGTACATCGCTGACGTCTAGTTACGGTAAACAAACATGGCGACAACATACAATAGTCACACAAAATACGAAATGAAAGTTAAAAAGATCCAACTGGTTACGCTTTGAAGGGTGACAAAAACGTTATACAGGGCTTTGGCAGGTTACACGGCCCCATGTACCCCGTCAAAGATTTATGTACCCTGAGCCGCATATAATGTTCGGAAATAAACGCACGCGACGTTTAGTGGTAAAAGGGAAGTAACTCGTACATCACGGGCGTCAAGTTACGACAAACAAACATGGCGACAACGGACGCAAGTCACAGAATACGAACTGGAAGTTAAAAAGTTCAAACTAGTACCGCTTTGAAGGATGACAAAAACGCTATATACTGGCGGTTTTGGCAGGTTACACGGACCCATGTACCCTCTAAAAACCCTGCATAAATTATAATATACCTGATTCTCTTGCTTAAATGGTATATTAGTTTCACATATTACTAAAAAAAAGTAGTTTTATGGCCGTCATTACAGTATTGTTGATAAGTTTGACGTCTCTGTGTCCAGGATTGCCCTGGATGACGTCCCATAGTTCCATGTTCCTTTCACACATGTGGCGGGTGTAGCTATCTGTCATGGGCTACTTTTGAATGTATTATTTCATAAAAATTCGAAACCTTTGATTTTTCTTTATTTCAGAAAATTCTTATTTAAAACTTGCAAAACATTTCTTATTATAATACATTCTTAATTAGCACATAAAGTGACATATGGCTTTGGTCTGGGAATTTAGATTATTTTTCGAAAAAAAAACAGAGGTACGTTAATCTTGATTTCCGACTTAATTGAGAAATTTGTTGTTTTAGGGATTCATTCCCCCGACACGGCTCTAACATTTTCGTCTTTCTAGCCATCTTAGGTGTTTAATTAATCTTGAGTAAGTAATGCCAGTAATTTAAGCTTAATTGGAAATGAGTGTTTCCAATTTAACTCCGAAACCAAAAAGATTTGATTCGTTAATTTAGCACAATGGCTAATAAGTAGAATACATGTACTGACCATTGGTCAGGTAATGAAGAAAGTTCACCCCACCCATGCTAATCTGGTATAAAAAGTGATCGGTCTCTTATGACTCGAAATAATAAAGGCGAAAACTTTTAATTAAGTACCTGTCTTTATTCTTATTTTAGGTAAGTTCAACATTTTATATTTCATTTACCAATTTAGTAACTTTCCTCCTTTGTATGGAGCGCCTTTTTTAAATTAATATAGTGGACTCGGTATGTAAATTACTCAAGATCGTATTTCATATTACAAACTATTTGTCATGTGATACTTTTGATTGTATTATTTCGTAAAAATTTAAAAGTAGCACATAACATGTCTAAACCAGAGGTGCTTACTCTTCCGGACCACCCGGCCTCACTTCTCTGGTGAAAGATCACGTGCATAACACATTCTAACAGTTTCTAGGTTTTTAATTTGCATCTGGATTGTAATTCGGACATGGACATGGATTAGTAGGGCTTTTTTTTTTTTTTTTGTTATTTATTTATTTATTTATTTATATATTTATTAATTATTTAATGATGCTTCTTGATTTTATTTTCATCATTATTCCTGTCTTTATCAATCGGATTTATAACCAGGTATAAGAAAAGTGTTGGTTTCACAATTTTGGTCCAAACACTACTGATTAGGGATTGTATTTTAAAACAGCTGTCTAGATCTAGTGCTGTAAAATTAACACTGGTATAATATGTAATTAAGCATGTATTAAGACGTTTGGGATTAATCCCGCGAAAACTGTGTTTGTTTTTAGCTTCTGGTTGCTCTGCTCTAAATATTATCTATATTTGTGTAGTTTTACTTGTGTATACCTACTCAACAAGGTCACAATATGACGAAAATACTGAATCTAAATGTGGCGCCACTCACATCACACTTCAACTTTACAGATATGGCTGCTCGACGCATGATTTTTTTAAGCACGGTATTTTCTGAATAACTGTATAAGTTCCAGTAAATGTCGTCATGACTTCACTCACATTTTGTTGTTGAAGCAGTTTTATATATGGGGCATCGATGGCCAAATGGCTTAGTTTAAACAGTATTTATTTGATAAATTAAATACAATAGATATAACATTATAAATAATTAATAGGATTCTGGAACTAGAGAATATCTCTAATATTAACCAGTCTCCTATATCTTAAACAACTTAAACGTCTAATAAAGGTGTATAAATAATTACATAATAATAGTAGTAGTAAAATATGATGATGATAATAATAATAATAATAATAATAGGAAATTGTGGTATAATAATAATAATTATAATAATAATAATAATAAAATTGTGAATAATAATTATAATAATAATTGTGAATAATAATTATAATAATAATTGTGAATAATAATTGTAAATAATAATAATAATAATAATAATAAATATCGGTGGAATGATTATGATTATAATATTACTAATAGTATAAAAAAAATTGTTATAAATAATAATAATAATAATAATAATAAAAATAATAATAATAATTATAATTTAATTAAAGATAATAATAATAATAATAATAATAATAATAATAATAATATATAATATAAATACAAAGTGTGTACATGTGCAAAAAATAGATGCATGGGTGTATTCATAATGTATTCAAAATGGCTTGCAGCTCGCGCTTACAGATCACAGTGCCTCTTACTGTCTTGGCTCGAATCATCCTAGTGCGAGCGCTTGCCGAAGGTCGGTTGTATTCTCCTGGTATTCTGGTTTCCTCCGCCTTACTTTAACTGAACGCCTCGATTTAAATGCAAAATTCTTTACATATTGCGTAAAACCCTATTCAAGAGATTTTAAAAATCGCTGATAAA
Organism: Anadara kagoshimensis; assembly: GCA_021292105.1. Lineage (NCBI taxonomy): Eukaryota > Metazoa > Mollusca > Bivalvia > Arcoida > Arcidae > Anadara > Anadara kagoshimensis. The sequence continues at coordinate 59,189,672 of CM037873.1, read as the reverse complement.
AACCAAGATTCGTTTTGTGTATGTTTTATTTCACAAACATGTAGTATGCACGGTGTCGCGTGATACTTACGAATGCTATCAATATTTTGTAACACATGAAAACGGTACCAACACTTAAAAAATTTAATTTAAAAACGAGTGCATTTAATTCCATACAATTCCACGACACGGAAGTATGTAGTACCCTGTATTCCCGGTATTTGAGATTCATACAGTGTCCACGTTCAAAAGGAATTCGTTGCGAAATTACCAACATTACGCAAAATGTGTACATATCTTGTGATTTTTATTATTCTTTAAAAAAAGGGAAGCATAAAAAAAATTCGAGAGTTTTTTAAATGTTCAATTCGAGTATTTAATTCAAGAGAGTAAGGCAAAAAAAAAAAACAGATTCTAAATGAGAGCCTTGATTTTTATATGCACAATACCAAAAAGTGACGTGGGTTCCGAACAATACAAAAACAATACAATGTGTGATTTACTAATAATGACCGCAGGCCTATTTCTGACATGATTTGGACATTAGGGCCAGTATTAATGACAAGTGGAGGTCAACAGAACAAAAAATGACCAGATGACCATTGCCAATAACGTACATACTAAAAATAAGCTTTGTGTACGGAGATAAACCGAACTTGAAAACAGGAAAACAGTGAGAAATTAGTGAAGTTATTCCGTAATAATATTAACTTAATTTAATTAAGGAGTTGTGTTATTACAAATTTGTATTATTAATTATTTTACACCTTGTGGAAGTAATCATATTTGCAGATGTGATTGTGTGTAATATTTATTTATGTGATACTAACTGCTGACACGCGTCTTGTGTTTAAGTTAATTTTATATTATAATGATATTAGCATTCAGAGACACGACGAATTCGGACAGGTAATTATTATTACAAGTATTTGGTCATTTAATTAAATTAATTAAGTCGTTGGAATACACAACATTGATCCTCATGTTTTAGCCAGTTTAAACTTAACTTTAAACAAACATAGCTACATTTTTGTAAAAGAAAAGAAAGTGACCAATATCACGTGACCACGTAAAATGACCAATGTCTTATAGATTTTATAAATGTTGAAATAATTTCCAATGACTTTTTAGGAATGAACCTTAGTGGTCGTGTTTTAATATACTCGACGAGAGAACTGTTATTTTGTACCTTGGTTAATTAAAACACACCATTTACTACTATGACAATTATACAAGGTATGTATGATTAGGGGGGGGGTATAGTTAGTATTGTCGTAGATATCTTGGAATATTTGCAATAAACAAACGTTTTGGTAAATACAGCTGATAGCAAACAACGTTTTTACTTGTTTATAGGGGGCGGTTAATAATTTTAGCAATGAGAAGCAAAATTGTCAAATTCCATACATAGCAACTACATGTGGTTTATATATTATAATATATATATATATATATATATATATAATTATATATATATATATATATATATATCTTAAATAATTGTTAAAACTAAGAATTTTCAAATTGGATCATGGAGCCGTACACATGGATGATGAGTTTGGTTTGTCAAAAATTTACTTCTATAATGGAAGTATTGACATATAAAATTACGTCACTTAACATATACCCAATTTATTTCACGAGTTTTCATTATATGTGCACGGGTAGCTATATAGAGTGGAGAATTGGATATGATTTTTGCGCCTAAATCAAGATTCTTTCACATATAGCTAAAAAAAAATTGGGTCATGAATGGTACTAGATAAAACTAGAGTGCACAGAAAACTTGCAAACTTTTACCGAGCGGGATTCGAACCAAAGCTAAAACTAAACGTAAGCACGCTATTATAACCAACCGACCACATAGACCCACAGTCCCGATTTTATTATGAGGATGATAGCCGTGAATTCCTGGAAAAAAATCGGGGACCAAACTGACCACATTACACAGTGTACTAGTATTACTTTATCTGGTTGTTATTGTTGTTACCAAGTGATTTGGGGTTAATTTTGCCGGGAAAATGTGTGTTATAGATCAAAAAGTACAACACCTCATTGATGACTTTATACCTGTCATGTTGACGACGTCAATTAATCACGGAATGTGACATCTTATTACAACGTGTTCCCAGAAATCCTGGCCAAACAATGGCGTAATACATTTCACAATCATTCCCTTAATTGAGATTTTCCTTAACGTAAAGTTAGGGCATTTTCACATTTGTTTTAATCAAAGAATAAACATGTTGACAAAACTAATTGCAAAAGTTATAAACTTGAAGTGATCTATAAAATGAAACCTTATATTCTAGAATATCTTAAAAATAAGCAAAATTAATTAGTATATCACATTTGCCAGATTTAATTTAAATTAAGAAACATCTTATTTATGGAATGATTGTGAAATTGGAACCTGGTCCACAGGTAATTATCATATTTTGGAACGCTAAATATATTTCTGATTTTGTAAATTTATGATTTTAACTGTATTTTTCTTATTTGTATTTTTACAGAAAACGTAATAATGATTAAAAGCGGAAGTTGTTTATTTTATAAAAGAAAATCTTCATTGTAAGTTATATATATTATTTTTAGGATGAGTGAGATGGTTATGTAACAAGTTTCCTTATTAGGGTCATTAACCTTAACTGAATTAAATTATTAATTTGAATAAGAAATTGAAGTCGTAAAACGTAGGTTGAATTTAACGTCCCGGTCAAAATATTTCACTTATATCGAGACGTCGCCAGCTATAGGCGAAGGTGCAGAAATTTTGCCTGTGCATTTAGCTGATGGCATTATACAGCAGGGTTCTTTAGCGTGCCAAGCCTACCATGACACGGGACCTTGTTTATTTTAAATTCCCATCCGAAAGAACCGTGACTTTCATTTCGTAATTCCAAGTGCTTGGCGAAAGAACAGACACTACCGACTTTCAGGTGTTGGGTCAGACCCGGTCGGGGTTTGAACCTATGACCTCCTACTTACAGAGCGAGCACTCTACCAACTGGCAGGCACATACCGACCATGATCTGTGGGAATAAAATTCATACGCATGCGCTGCTCGTCTCGGGTCATGGTACACCACGATGGTCACAGCATTCGACACCGTGGGTCATTTTGTTTATTTTCTGTTATCGACTGCGTGTAGTCGTGGTTTTTACCTTTAAACATATTTTCACATAACTTGATTTTCACAAAGACTTTGCCGCAATTCTTGTCTGCTGTTTGCATAATAAAGTATATTGAATCAGGGTCTATTTCAATTTTTTTTAAATGTTTTTTTTTTCATTTCAGGATCGGCTTTATCGCAGGTTTTAGTATTTTAGCATTTTTTATATCTTCACAACATGTAAGACAAGAGACAATATACTTGTCCAGTCAGGATATACATTCTGTTGATGGCTCTGTTTTCCTGACGAATAAATACACTGAATATAAAAATGATGGTGCAAACATTTCATCGACTTCAGTTTCCAGTTATCACGTGACAAAACCATTACACCATTCAACATGTAAAGAGAAAAAGACAAATGCTGCATTTTTGAAGGTGCACAAAGCCGGAAGTACAACTGTTATGAATATATTCCTCCGCTTTGCTGTTGGCAATGACTTAAATATAGTTCTTCCAAAGAAGTGGCAAGGAAGCGGGTTTAATTACTTAGGGTATGGAAAAACTTTGTCTCGTAAAAATATAGTCCCTCTACCATCAAATGAAACTTACAACATATTATGTAATCACGTGATTTATGATAAGGCTGGTTTTGATGACGTCATGCCTGCTGATTCTGCGTACATCGGTATCATAAGAGAACCTGCGTCACATTTCGTATCGGCATCAGTGTATTACGGATTCTACAACCATGTAAGAAAGATAATGTTTAACAGGTATAAATTGAATTTAACTGATTCTTATCCTAAAAATAATAATGTGTTAAGCGAATTCTTAAAAAATCCAAATGACTTTAATGTCTCTACTGTCTACGTCAGAAATAGAATGTCGTATGATTTCGGAGTTAATCCGAGCCTTTTTAACAATAAAGTTTTCATGGACTATTACCTTAAACAGCTTGATAAAGATTTTAAATTGGTTATGATTATGGAATATTTTCTTGAATCGCTTATACTGCTAAAACGAGTTTTATGTTGGGATCTGAAAGATATTTTGTACGTTCCCCTTAATATCAATTCTCGGAAGAGTACAAGTAACGTATCTTTATCAGCAGACGATTTACGAAGGTTACGGCGCTGGAACTACGCCGATTTCCGACTTTATAATCATTTTAACAGAACCTTCTGGAAACAAGTAGAGAAAGAAGGAGAGGGATTCCACGAAGAAGTGAATCATTTTAAAGAAGTTCAAAAAAATGTCACACAATTTTGTCGGAATTTGGATCAAGACAGATTTTTATATGTTGAAGAATCCCGATGGAATCAAGATTTCACTGTCGTCCATGAAGATTGTGTGTTTATGACACTGAGGGAACTACCTTTAATAAAACATTTGGTTATATCGGCATGGGGGAAGTACTATTCTTGGCTAGGGTACCAAATGAAAGATAAAACAGTTATACAAACGACCACAAACACTCCAATGAACGTTGACCTGGCAACTATTCCATTTGTTATATAGTGATTGGCTGTCTTTTGTTTTACATTGCATTGATTGGTCAGTTTCACTCTGGCAGTGATTGGCTGATTTTTTTTATTCATTACGTTGATTGGTAAGTTTCACTCTGGCAGTGATTGGCTGATTTTGTTTTTTTTTTATTCATTACATTGATTGGTTAAATTTGATTTTTTTACAGTACTGTCATGTGCTACTTTTGAATTTTTATGAAATAATATATTTAAAAGTATGTCATGTGTTACTTTTGAATGCATTATTTAAAAAAATTATTTTATAAAATTTCAAAAATAGCAAATGACAGTACAGTTGGGTAGGGGATTTATTGGGTTCACTTAATTGATTGGTTGGTTTCAATCCGGTAGTGATTGGCTGATTTTATTTTTACGGTACAGTGATCAGTCGGCTCCCACCTTACAATGATTATTAAGGTTTTTTAAACACGTCATTAATTGGTCGGTTAAAGTCCGATGGTGATTGGTCAACCAATAGCCTAACTGTGATATTTGTGGCGATAGTTGATGAAATTTGGGTTACTGAGCATTGATAGGTCAACTTAGTTTGAAAGTCACTAACCTAAGTTGTACCTTGCATTGATTGATAAACTTAGTTTTACTGATAGCTATAGTGGTTTGATTATCAGAATAAATTTTAGTATTAAGCGAATTAAACATATTTTAACTAAGATCGATTACCTGTAATTATTGGTTAATCTAATTTTATCACCAAAGTGCATTTTCTGAGCTTTACTTTTATGAACCTTTTGCATGTTGTGTCGAATTCGTTGTTTTTGTCGAGTAAATTTCAACTAATTAAATTTAATGTCTTATTATTACCCGGTTAGAAGCTTTAAAATAATTTTGGGTTAAAAGACCAGCACTGATTGGTTGAATCGGATTTTAAATTACGGTTACTAGAGCAGTGATTGGTCAAATAAGTTTTAAGTCTATAATAGTCATAATGCCATTCCAGTTTTATACATATCACCATATATAGGCAAGGAACTACAGCAGTGGATTGAAAATATTTTTTGCATGACATCATTTAGCCACCGTAAAGAACTGTATATTTATTGGTGTTGATATTTTTAATATGGAGCGAATTTGTTTTGTTGAATCTACATGGCCGTTTATTTTCGAATATGTGTAGTAATTACTAGTAAATCAATCATTAATTTTGTTACAGAACTGGTTTAAAACTGTTTTGGATAAAAACCATAGATTCGACACAGGTTTTAGTGATACAAATTCGCTCCTAGTGTATCAGTATTTTAATTTATATTTATTTGTTAATTTTAGTACTTGTTGATGAAAAATATTATATTTTGCTTTAAATGCTTAAATAAAAGTCATTTATTTTATAACTGTGTCAGTTTTTTATTGTCCGTTCATTATCCATCGAAGAAAGAGGAGGGTATTAAATTCGAGTTTTTGTCCTTCCGTCCGTTCGAAATTTTTGTCTGCGCTAATTCTCCAAAACTATGAAGCACTATTTCACGAAACTATGTGAAAAGCATCAGCATAGATATAGGAGGTACGCATTGTAACGCCACATAGCGGTGTTGCCGCATAAACGCACCCGACACGTCTATGCGGGGAATTTCAACGCATAAATAGGTCAGCCACGTTTATGTGGCGGCGTTCAACGCATAAAGATGTGTTTCTTATATGCGGCGCAATGTTGCCTTTTTGACGCATAAATAGGACAAATTTTAACGAATCTAAAAAGAGCTTATATCTCGACAAAAACGGTGGTGGTGACATTAGTGATGACGTGGTGGTGGCAATCCCATACCATTCACCACCATAATGAATCAACTGACCAAGTTTCAGTTCATTCGGATGTACGGTTTTCTTTAACATGCACGAAAACCAAATTACACACACACACACACACACAGAGAGAGAGAGAGAGAGAGAGAGAGAGAGAGAGAGAGAGAGAGAGAGAGCGGTATTGCAGTACCCCCCTCATCCCTCATCCCTGAGGGCGGGGGATAATAATAATAATATAATGATGATGGTGTTTTAATGACGGTGATGAAGGTGTAGGTGATGACAGTAAAGGATATTATAGTATCTTGCTTTATGCGGTGGAGTGTAGCATTTTTGTCGCATAAAAGCGTCCTCTTTATGCGTTGAAATTCCCCACATACACGTGTTGGAACACGTTTATGCGGCAACACCGCTACGTGGCGTAACAACGCATATCATTGACCCGAGTTGGTTTGTTCATCTTTCATGGAGTTATGTCCCTTTGACTGAAACATTTTCTTAAATCTGTGAATGTAGCAAAAATCTGATTTGATATTTGGCTTCTCTATAGTCTTAAACTGAAAGAAAACGTCTCTTTATTCATTTTGTGAAATTTGCTCGAAAAATGGGTAAGCGTTTTTGAGTTAAAGGATGTCTTCGGTTTTTGTGAGCGATCGACCCACAGGAATATTCCTCGTGTGGCTTTAAGATATTACCTGTATGAGACCACTGTTATATAAAATAGTGTTTTTTGTCACTTAATCGGTGATAATGTTTCAGTTTAATTCGGTAATAAACAGTGGATGTACAATGCATAAATATACTTTAAATCGAAAGTAAATTATTTTTGTGATTTACCGATGCCGCAGCAACATTTTTAACTCGTTGTTCCAGATTACAAACAAACCTACAACCATGACACTCTTTTGTTATACAACAACGTAAACAAGCACGTTGTTGAGACGGCATGTTTAAAACGAGACTTTCACTTTGCTTTGTCTTGTTATATACATGTAATGACGTTAGTATATTAATATCAATGCTTATACAACTTGCTTAGCCATTAACTTTTGACGAAAAAAGAATTATTACTTCTTCACTTACAATTAAGTTAAATATAATTTAGTAAAAAATGTGTTTTGTTTTGAAGATACAAAAATTAGGATAAATCTTGAAAAAAAATCCAGTGCAATGTATGGGATTCGAACCCACACATTAAAAGAATAGCATTTCGTGATATTTTAGTAGTCCAAACACTTTACCACTGAGCTACCAAAGCTTACTAACGCTTTGTATGAGTGACGGACAAGGATAATGGTTTAATTTTTAAGCGTTTTTCAGTTTTTCACCATGATGGCAGGCATGCCCGTGGATAATCTTTAGGTCAGTGAAAACTACATGAAATACCTACATTTTAATGTCGGTTTTGTTCACGGACAGGCCTGCCATCAGTATGAAATTGCAATATACATACAGTCAAAAGTTTTTGCTTTGAATCACCGTTTTCATGTACATATAGAAATACTTATCCGTTACCAGAGATATATTTTTTGACATGACACTTTAGAACATACTTTATTCAATAGATAGGAAGTACTTTTGAAAATTTTTATTAATATAAATTTTGACATGCATGAAATTTTCCTATGAGTCATTTCCTTATATTTTCCGAAGACATCTTTTCTCCAAACTTTGAAGCACTATTTCACGAAACTTGGTGCAAAGCATCAACATTGGTAGATGCGCATATCAATAACCCAACTTTGTTTGCTCATTTTTCTGGGAGTTATGTCCCTTTGGTTGAAAAATCTTAAATGGTAAAACTTCTAAAACGCATGACTGGAGCCAAAATTTTATGTCTATAATCTTAAACAAATAATTCATTCATTTCGTGATATTTAGTTGAAAAATGGATGACGCAAAGCATCAACATGGACTGGAGATGTGCATATAATTAACCCGAGTTGGTTTGCTTATTTTCCTGGGAGTTATTGCCCTTTGAACACAAGTGCAAATCACTAAAAACCTGCTGGCGGGGGATCCTAATTCACTGAATTTGGTTGGATTTTTTTTTAGAAAAAACGTCTCTGCCATGTTCACAGAATCTGCTAAATAAAATTGAAGAAAATATGAATTACGGAAAATATAGATCAATAGATCAGTAGGGTTGCGTTTTCCGTTGTGTATGTTACTATTTTAAGCCAATTAAGGAGTGAAAAGACAAATAAAATAGGCCATTATTCGTGTCGAGAATTAATGCACCTTTACACTATTTTGAAATATGGGTACATGACACAAATAATGAGCAATTTAGTCAACCAATTATCGAAACCAAAGTAGCTCTAACCATGCCAATATTGCAAAGTACTATCTGGCAAATTTAAATGAGCAGGGACTAAGTAAACACCTCTACTACTTTTGAGCACCCAATCTGACAGATCACAACTGTGTCTAGCTATCAATTGTACTTCAAACGAAAAAAACTGGTCCACGTGGCAAGCGTCCCTTGACAAGCAGTTGTTCCGGAAGTACGTTTTGTCCAGTCTTCCGCTTACGAAATGGATAGTTGACAACCCCAGTACTAGCAGTAGCGGATTTATTGGGGTGGGGGGGTGGGGGGGGGTGGGGGGGTGGTGGGTTGCAACACCCCCCCTCCTTTGAAAAATATTAAAAGAGAGAGAGAGAGAGAGCTATTGACATATGTGACCCCTATACAAAAATATGTTAATATAACAAAATTATTTTACTGGCCCCCATCGGGGCTCTGCCCTAGACCCCTAGGTATCTGGAAGCTCGCGCCTTCGGCGCTCGCACCTAGCATTGATATAATTCTCAACCCCCACCTCCCCCCCTTTAAAAAAACCTGGATCCGCCCCGACTAGTATTGCCCGTATTGTGATTTTATAAAACTTTAAGACGTCCATAATCATTGCTAATTTAGATGTTACAGTCACTTCAAAAGATTTTACAAATTCAGTTGTTAACACCTTTTACTGTTGAATTTTAAAACAAGTTTTATTCCTTATCGTTGTAAAAATACCTGTACTTTTTTCTTTCAAGTCTTGATTGACCGTTTGTATGATTGTTTTGTTTTGTGTTTGGGCTGCATTGATGGAACTGCCAAGTAGATATATCTATATTTACAGTAACATATCTATATTTAACATGGGAAGTACTTTTGGGACTCAAATCGCATGTAAGGAAAATAACTCTACTAGATTTAAATATTATTTGTGTTTGTCACAAGTAATTTGTAATTTGTATACGGCGACACCGAGCACATTTATTCAAATCGCATACTTACGCTAAAGTTAATGCCTGCTCTTAAAGTGTTGGCTGCTTTATCTAGTAACTCATCGGATCGATATTAATTTGATTGTGTTGGTCGCTGTGCTAATCACAATTTGACTACATGTATGAAGTGTTTAAATCAGTCTAACACAAATTTTGAATGGCATGGTAATCCCCCACCCTTTATGGAAACAACTGACTATAATAAGTTTTATGTCTTACTGGAGGTGGGGTGGGGTGGGGGGTATTTTTGTGTTTGTTCTAAAGCAAAATTTTGTATTTCTCTTTTAAAGGGAACTTTTTTTTTTTATTTTCCATCGTAAGGAAACATTTTACATTTTTATTTTAAAGACAACATTTTGTAGTACTGGTACTAATCTAACTTGTGACAACATTTTGTATTCCTCTTCTAACAATGTAACAAACAACATTTTTTGGGTTGGCCTTAAACTTTACGAGTTTCTACCCATTCTTCGTTAAACCGTTGTCAAGGCAACAAGAAAAATCTTTTATTACACGTGTGATGTTTGCATATGGTTATTTATTAAATCATGACAGTGAAGTAATTCGATTAGGCTACTACAGACCTGATACAAAGTAATGTAGACAAATTAGACAACATGGCATGAAAAGGTAGATTTTTAAACAGTATATTTTAATGTAAGTAGAATGGATCTGGGGATGAAGAGATCATGTGTTTAGTCTGAATAATCAGCCCACTAAACAATTAACCGATATCGATGGATTTTAATCATTCGGTAGAATTATATTTTAGGAAGTGTTCCATGTTGCCAGCAAGATCAAGGTGAAGAAATACCGGAAGCTATCGCGCTTGTTTTCGTTTCTCCGGAAACTGTCAGACCACAAAACCACAAAAATTAAAATGGGAGTTTAGTGGGCTGAATAGTCGGTTTCCATAAATATTTTTCGTCAATCAAGACTCTTTTACTGATACAGTATAGACCTGTCGAAAGTTTAACACTGACGAAAAATTAATCGAAATTCGGCTGCCGATCGAACGAGATACATGTATAAATAACTAGTTTACGAAAAGCTGCCAATCGAAAGGCAGATAGATGGCAGCTGCCGAGATACAGCTAACGAGGAGGGAATGAGCTGCCACTCGGCATGAATTCGTTCTACTAGGTCAGTGTAAAACTTTCGTCAGGTCCGTACTGTACCAAGGCGATTGTTTCTGGTATAGTAGGGGAAACTGGAATGCTCGGAGAAAAACATCGACCTTCCGAACTGTCTTACACTAGGATCTGCCCCAAGTGGGTCTCAAACCTAGGCGGCTGAAGCCACTATTATCCAAAACCCAGTGCTTAGGACCATTCAGCCATAGAGATCCTTAATTTTCCACATGGTAACAAATGTTGATATTGTTCCTTGTGTATCTTTTTATCTGCAGTAAGCGCCAAAGAGATATAATTTTATTATACCTAATTAGAAAAAATACGATACGATCTGTTATTTGATTGGATAGCTGGATCATGTGATCAGGGTGGAGAAAACATCGTGTATCCCTCTGGAAACATCATATCCTACCCCTTCGGAACACACCATGACGTCCCAATGATATTTATTATACCTCATTAGAAAAATTCGATGCTATCAGTAATTTTGATTGGATCGTTGGATCATGTGATCAGGGTGGAGAAAACATCGTGTATTCCTCTGAACATCATATCCCACCTCTTCGGAACACACCATGACGTCACAATGATATGACGTCATTGATGGAATCGGTCACGACGTTCTAGCGTTTGCCTCCGATGAGTTCCGATAGGAGAAAAAGCAATGAATCGGAGAAGGAAAAATGTTTTCAGGTTGTCTTGTTTAAAATATTTTTCTTTCTCTCTGTCTTTCTCTTTACCATGGTTATGTGGTAGTGTGTTATTTTTTATAAACATTATTTTAAAAACAAAGATTATTAATTTAATAAATAATTCACAACGCTTGTGGTTGATTATTTCAAACGACGACACTGTTACAGTTATCTTTCGGTATAATAAATAATTTATTGGCTTTGAGGGAGATATGAACATTTGTTCACCCGCAACAAGTCAAGGGCAAACTTAAAGGCAATAAATGTATAATATACTTCGGCGTCTGTGTCGGCGTCAGTGTTCAATGCCCTAAAACCAGTTATTAATGAGGAATTAATTACCATGGGGTGTAGCAAAACCAACCAAGTCAGTGGAATGGACGGTGGAGCTACTCCTGGTGGTATGACTTAGCAAGAAGTGACATCACCGATAAATCCAATTTACCTACATCACGTGACATGTACAACTGATCAGCAAACACAGGTCTTCTGAGGAAACCCAGCTAGCGGTTTAAAAATCATGCAACTTTACAGGTGAGCTAGCTGGTTAAGTCTCCGTCTGAATAAAAATGCATTTTTGTACATCTATGCACTACTTTGAAGTTGAAGTGGCATCGTGTATGATTTTGTCTGAAGATCGATAACTAGGTTACCTTATGTGAAAAACTTATGATACACGTTACATTAGATTGTTATAAATTCTTCAGTTCTAGATTTGATTACGTTTAAGATCACTGAGCTAGGTATAAAATTTTAAAAAAGTCAATGTCACCTGCAACCGTCTCTGACATACATGCAGTACATCTCTATGAATAAAATATTAAATACTTGCTAGCTCAATCAGAAGATCTTACACACACTTTGACTTTAACAAAATGTTTTGAAGCAGTTTTACATGAACAACATTTTTTCTTTTTGTCGTGTCAGAATATGTAATTCTACAGAGAAGTTAATCAGAAACCATGTAAAAATAAATAAATAAATATAACGATTGGGGTGTTACACAGGACCGAATGAATGTTTTGTTTAGATTATACAGGTTTTTATTTTAAACGGTTTGATTTCACAAATACACACTGTAGATCAGTTTACACATGTTCCAGTTCAAGATTTAATTTGGTTTTTAAAGATTCCACTGTATAAAAATAGACAAGTTTTCCGTTTACTCAGAGTTCGGTTTTCACTGTAGTTCAGTTTTCACTGTAGTTCAGTTTAGACAAGTTTTCGGTTTATTTAGGTTTCGGTTTTCACTAGTTTCACTGTAGTTCAGTTTAGACAGGTTTTCGGTTTACTCAGGGTTCGGTTCACGGTTTTTTACTGTAGTCCAGTTTAGACAGGTTTTTGGTTATATAACGAAGCAAATTGCTAACAAAAAAATGTTGATGTTGCAAGCCTGGTCTTATCAGGACCCTCAAAAATTTACGGACGTCATCACAGTATTGTTGATAAGTTTGGTGTCTCTCTGTCAAGGATTTGACTCATAGTTCCACGTTCCTTTCACTCAATTTTGATAACACACATTGTGGTTGTAGGGGTTGCTTACCCTTCCGGTCGGGAGCACCTGGTCTCACTTCCCTGATGGAAGTACACGTGTTTAACCTAACTTGTCAGTTTGAAAGTTTTTACTTTGCTTTTGGAATGTGACCTGGACATGGATTAGTATGTTTGTTTTTGGATTGAGTATCAATATTTGGGATATCATTAGTTGATGATACGTGGGGAAGGCGCCTCTTAAGGTCCCAATATTTTACACGTTCTCTCTGTCTTTTCTTTCGTTTGATGCTTATTAATTTTTGGTTGTATTAGATGTTAAAAATACCTAAGCACATGTATTTATTTATAGATTTGACATACAACGAAATAGAGCGAAATAACTCAAAAGATTGACATAATGATACGACGCAAAGAAACATAATGGACTGACTATAGTATTATATTTACAGACTTAGTTCTTCTGTATCCACTTTAAAATCACTGTCTTATTATTTCACACTCCAGTTGAAGGTCAAAGGGACACAAGGATGTAAATAATTAAATGTAATGATAGTGTATAGGATGGTGTCATCTTTCTGGTAGTTATGAGAACATTGAGGTTGTTTGAGTAATCAAAGAGAATATAAAACATAAACCTTTGTAATTTAAACACTATCATTTACATAAAACTCAAACTCGCATACAGGTGCACACTGAGAGAGAGGGAGGCGAGCCTTCAGCGTCGATTGTTTTCTTTGCAACCACTGATTCTTACGATGGTCGATATCACCATGTGTCATTTGTTGTAGAAGAAAAGGGTTTTTTGTTGTTGTTTATATAACGTTATTGAAAGTTGCCGATAAAATTGTCACTTTTCTCATTGTCACATTTCCTTCTAAAATAAATTATTCAATTAATTTTTAAGTTTTGTAAAGGAATGTGACAATAACAAAAGTGTCAATATTGTTGTCAACTGTCTAAAATAGTAAGAATAACGTTGGAAAAATATGAAAATGACAACAGAAACTTGACAAAATAAAATGTCCACAAAGGAATGTGACAATGAGAAAAGTGTCAATATTGTTGTCAACTTTCTAAAATGGTAAGAAATATGACAATTGACAATAGAAACTTGACAACATAAAATGTCCACAAAGGAATGTGACAATGAGAAAAAGTGTCAATATTGTTGTCAACTTTCTAAAATTGAAAGAAAAAATAACTATATAGAAATATGAAAATTGACAACAGACACCTGACAATGACAGAAACACTATCATTCCACGACAAATGACAACTTGACGACTTATATCGACCCTTGAAGATATTAGACTGTTTGACAGACATTTCATTCCCGATTTGTTTGCACGGTAGCGATATAACACTAACACTGACTTGTTATAGTTTTCAGTCAATATTGTGACTGCATTGCTGTATAGTTTTCAGTCAATATTGTGACATTGTATTGCTGTATGTATAGTTTTCAGTCAATATTGTGACATTGCATTGCTGTATAGTTTTCAGTCAATATTGTGACTGCATTGCTGTATGTATAGTTTTCAGTCAATATTGTGACATTGCATTGCTGTATGTATAGTTTTCAGTCAATATTGTGACATTGCATTGCTGTATGTATAGTTTTCAGTCAATATTGTGACATTGCATTGCTGTATAGTTTTCAGTCAATATTGTGACTGCATTGCTGTATGGTGTTCAGTCAATATTGTGACATTGCATTGCTGTATAGTTTTCAGTCAATATTGTGACATTGCATTGCTGTATAGTTTTCAGTCAATATTGTGACTGCATTGCTGTATAGTTTTCAGTCAATATTGTGACATTGTATTGCTGTATAGTTTTCAGTCAATATTGTGACATTGTATTGCTGTATGGTGTTCAGTCAATATTGTGACATTGCATTGTTGTATAGTTTTCTTTTAATATTGTGACATTGCATTGCTGTATAGTTTCCAGTCAATATTGTGGCATTGCATTGCTGTATAGTTTTCAGTCAATATTGTGACATTGCATTGTTGTATAGTTTTTAGTCAATATTGTGACATTGCATTGCTGTATAGTTTTCAGTCAATATTGTGACATTGCATTGTTGTATAGTTTTCAGTCAATATTGTGACATTGCATTGCTGTATAGTTTTCAGTCAATATTGTGGCATTGCATTGTTGTATAGTTTTCTTTTAATATTGTGACATTGCATTGCTGTATAGTTTTCAGTCAATATTGTGACATTGCATTGCTGTATAGTTTTCAGTCAATATTGTGACATTGCATTGCTGTATAGTTTTCAGTCAATATTGTGACATTGCATTGTTGTATAGTTTTCAGTCAATATTGTGACATTGTATTGCTGTATAGTTTTCAGTCAATATTGTGACATTGCATTGCTGTATAGTTTTCAGTCAATATTGTGACATTGCATTGCTGTATAGTTTTCAGTCAATATTGTGACATTGCATTGCTGTATAGTTTTCAGTCAATATTGTGACATTGCATTGCTGTATAGTTTTTAGTCAATATTGTGACATTGCATTGCTGTATAGTTTTTAGTCAATATTGTGACATTGCATTGCTGTATAGTTTTCAGTCAATATTGTGACATTGCATTGCTGTATGTATAGTTTTCAGTCAATATTGTGACATTGCATTGCTGTATGTATAGTTTTCAGTCAATATTGTGACATTGCATTGTTATATAGTTTTCAGTCAATATTGTGACATTGCATTGTTATATAGTTTTCAGTCAATATTGTGACATTGCATTGCTGTATAGTTTTCAGTCAATATTGTGACATTGCATTGCTGTATAGTTTTCAGTCAATATTGTGACATTGCATTGCTGTATAGTTTTCAGTCAATATTGTGACATTGCATTGCTGTATAGTTTTCAGTCAATATTGTGACATTGCATTGCTGTATAGTTTTCAGTCAATATTGTGACATTGCATTGCTGTATAGTTTTCAGTCAATATTGTGACTGCATTGCTGTATAGTTTTCAGTCAATATTGTGACATTGTATTGCTGTATAGTTTTCAGTCAATATTGTGACATTGTATTGCTGTATGGTGTTCAGTCAATATTGTGACATTGCATTGTTGTATAGTTTTCTTTTAATATTGTGACATTGCATTGCTGTATAGTTTCCAGTCAATATTGTGGCATTGCATTGCTGTATAGTTTTCAGTCAATATTGTGACATTGCATTGTTGTATAGTTTTTAGTCAATATTGTGACATTGCATTGCTGTATAGTTTTCAGTCAATATTGTGACATTGCATTGTTGTATAGTTTTCAGTCAATATTGTGACATTGCATTGCTGTATAGTTTTCAGTCAATATTGTGGCATTGCATTGTTGTATAGTTTTCTTTTAATATTGTGACATTGCATTGCTGTATAGTTTTCAGTCAATATTGTGACATTGCATTGCTGTATAGTTTTCAGTCAATATTGTGACATTGCATTGCTGTATAGTTTTCAGTCAATATTGTGACATTGCATTGCTGTATAGTTTTCAGTCAATATTGTGACATTGCATTGCTGTATAGTTTTCAGTCAATATTGTGACATTGCATTGTTGTATAGTTTTCAGTCAATATTGTGACATTGCATTGCTGTATAGTTTTCAGTCAATATTGTGACATTGCATTGCTGTATGTATAGTTTTCAGTCAATATTGTGACATTGCATTGCTGTATGTATAGTTTTCAGTCAATATTGTGACATTGCATTGTTATATAGTTTTCAGTCAATATTGTGACATTGCATTGTTATATAGTTTTCAGTCAATATTGTGACATTGCATTGCTGTATAGTTTTCAGTCAATATTGTGACATTGCATTGCTTTATGGTTTTGAATCAATATTGTGACATTGCATTGTTGTATAGTTTTCAGTCAATATTGTGACATTGCATTGCTGTATAGTTTTCAGTCAATATTGTGACATTGCATTGTTGTATAGTTTTCAGTCAATATTGTGACATTGCATTGTTGTATAGTTTTCAGTCAATATTGTGACATTGCATTGCTGTATAGTTTCCAGTCAATATTGTGACATTGCATTGTTGTATAGTTTCCAGTCAATATTGTGACATTGCATTGTTGTATAGTTTTCAGTCAATATTGTGACATTGCATTGTTGTATAGTTTTCAGTCAATATTGTGACATTGCATTGCTGTATAGTTTCCAGTCAATATTGTGACATTGCATTGTTGTATAGTTTTCAGTCAATATTGTGACATTGCATTGTTGTATAGTTTTCAGTCAATATTGTGACATTGCATTGTTGTATAGTTTCCAGTCAATATTGTGACATTGCATTGCTGTATAGTTTCCAGTCAATATTGTGACATTGCATTGCTGGGTAAAGCATATACAATACAGATCTGTCTAAAGTTTAACACTGAGCTAATGAAAAGGGGTTGAAGCTCGACTACCGAGTGGCCGGTATATTGATAGCTGGTGGTCAATAATTAAGCTGCCGAGAGGTAGATAGCATATTCGAGATATAGGTAACGATAGAACCCGAGATGAGCCGCCGGTTCGCCCCTTATTCGTTGGCTTAGTGTTAAAACCCGAGATGAGCCGCCGGTTCGCCCCTGATTCATTGGCTTAGTGTTAAAACCCCAGATGAGCCGCCGGTTCGCCCTTTATTCGTTGGTTTAGTGTTAAAACCCGAGATGAGCCGCCGGTTCGCCCCTGATTCATTGGCTTAGTGTTAAAACCTGAGATGAGCCGCCGGTTCGCCCCTTATTCGTTGGCTTAGTGTTAAAACCCGAGATGAGCCGCCGGTTCGCCCCTATTCGTTGGTTTAGTATTAAAACCCGAGATGAGCCGCCGGTTCGCCCCTTATTCGTTGGCTTAGTGTTAAAACCCGAGATGAGCCGCCGATTCGACCCTAATTCATTGGTTTAGTGTTAAATTTTAGACGGATCTGTACCGTATACAATACTGCATGTAGTAACAAGTTTAATGTAGATAACAACAGAACTGATATCATGTATAGGCAAACAACATTAACCTGTCCGCTTGATCTTTGATTTAAATATTCATTATGGACGAGTGAATTTAAGTAATAGGGATCACTCTTGTAGATGTGAACACTAATCATTGACAATGTGTATATGTATTAACTGTGAATCTTAACGTTACCTATGTATTGGGTGGACCCTCCTATATGAATATTCCTAATGAAAGGTCAAACGGACAGGTCAATGTTGTTTACCTATACGTATCTTAGGTAACAATTGTATGGTTACATGAGAAGATGTTTAAACACTTACAATAATTCCTCCTTATGGAGCCCAAAAGGATATCAATTCTTTATTTGTGCAAATTTGAAACCTTTAACCCGATAATCACCAAGTTTCATAAAATTTGGCTAAGTATAGTTTTATAGGAGATGGAATTAAATGCGAAATGTTGACTTACGACGGGGCCGTTGAATCATCGCAATTGCTCAAGAAAATACAAAGGTTGACAATACAGAAAAAAACACCCAATTGGGTATCAAGATTCAAGTTATACTTGATATAAACGCTGAAGGTAATGATGGCTGAAAGACAGCCTTGGAACTAAATATTGCAAATATTAAGTCAAAAAATTACAACAAGACATCATATTTGTTTTCAGTTTTTATTAAAAAGTAAATAAAAATATCCATTGATTTTGTCTTGGCAATATTAATAGTTACACATTGATAAAACTTGGAATATTAAAACTTCAAATAAATGAGACATGTTATAGTTATCATATAGACGTCACGTAAATCAACAAGACCGGATCAAGATATACATGTCTCCACATAAATTTCATTAAAACTTAGGTACATCAATCCCTGATTTAGGCCAAGAAAAAAATCCTGTGTTTCCACTCCCACCTAATAAAAAATAGGCCATATATATTGACTTTTTATTATTATTTTTTTATCAAATTAAAACTAAATTTTTAACAGGTCACTCCCATCTAAAAATAGGGTAGGTATTTAGAAATTTTCTGTTATTACAATTATTTTTATTTTGGATCTAAATAAAATGTTATTCTTAACAGATCAAAACTCTATCGTCCTATGGCCTTTATCTACTTGTTTTAAGTGTATCAATGTGACCGTTATAAACTATTTGCTACATTGGCATATTGCTAGTACACACCTACTATCTTAATTAATTCATCCACTTAGTCTATTATTGTTCTGAAGTTTTAAGAGTTTGGTATATGTCAGTTCATATCTTTGTATTTATTTGTTAAGAGACTGGTATATATTTTATGATGAGGTGAACCCTAAGAGTATCACTTTCCAGGCTTCAATTTCATGATTATTCCTTCAACTTCACTTAAGATTTCTTTGACTTAAACCTGGCAATAGTTGACGGCATAGTTCATGGTATAACAACGTAAAAGTTTCAACAAAATTGGAATACAGATGTTACAAGTTTAAATGATCTTTAAAAGCACACCTTAAATTTAATAATATCTTAAAATGTTACAAAATTGTTCAGATTTCAAATGCCAGATTTAACTTAAGGAAAATCTTCGTTAAGAAATAATTATGAAACTGGGGTCAAATTTATAAATTTCGTATAAACTCTGTAACGCATTATACTTGATTATTACTGAATAAAACAGTTTATTTTTCATCAGCTCTGTATAGAAGAATATATTAATTTGACGTTAAATGGCCAAAAAATAGCATTAAAAACTTGACGGATGGCTTAAATTTTTGGGTAGTTGGCCGGGTGGGTATATTGGAAACACACAATTTTTTGTTTTGACCTTATCAAAAATTTGAAATCATCAAGCTAAGAAGAAATGTCCTACTTGTATATCGTAGATAGATAACGTCAGCGTTTGTAAAATCAATGGGAGGTGTAGCGGAGTGAGACAGTCATAAGTCTTTCAATTATATCGAGGCCATCAGTTCTGACACTGTAGAGGAAACCGAATTAGCTTCCACTTCCCCCGCAAAAACCCCTCTACCTTCAACAAGCGAACTCACATTTTTTCCAGAGTATAAGATTTGTCCGAATAGGATTCGAACATTGGTAGTAAGAGACGTTATAATCCACAAGCCGATGTTTTAGACACTAGGTAACAGACCCCCCCCCCCCCTTTAAAATAAAGAGACAACAAATAAAACACACGTTGTTGACATGATAGTCATTTGTAAAAACAGAAAAATAAATTAAATATAACTATTAAGGGTTTTTTTTCTAATTCGTTCGGTAAAATTTAAATCGGTACAAATATTGGCCTTAAAGTCATGTGAACTTAACAATATTACAAATATTTCTCGAATATATACACATATATAAAATGAAAACATCAATAAAAGTTTGCGCGTTAGTAAAGTTAAAATGAACACACTTTCTAAATTATACCTTCGATGCACCCATGTAAATAAAACAAGAGACCCAATATGGCCTGTAACGCTCATCTGGTGTACAAATTAACATGCTGATTCTTTATATGAAGTTTTTTGGGTCATTTTTGCACAAAGGGTCACAGTGACCTTTGATGCAGGTCAAGGTCAAATCTATTCTTAACTGAGCTACAAACATTAGTAAACCATAGTTCCATAACTGAGCTATAAACATGGGTAAATCATAGTTCCATAACTGAGCTACAAACATGGGTAAATCATAGTTCCATAACTGAGCTACAAACATTGGCAAATCATAGTTTCATGACTGAGCTACAAACATGGGTAAATCATAGTTCCATAACTGAGCTACAAACATGGATAAATCACAGTTCCATAACTGAGCTACAAACATGGGTAAATCATAGTTCCATGACTGAGCTACAAACATGGGTAAATCATAGTTCCATAACTGAGCTACGCACATGGATAAATCATAGTTCTATAACTGAGCTACACACATGGGTAAATCATAGTTTCATAACTCAGCTACAAACATGGGTAAATCATAGTTTCATAACTGAGCTACTAACATGGGTAAATCATAGTTCCATAACTGAGCTACAAACATTTACAAAACATAGATTCATAATTAATACTGTATATATACTTCAATCTGGTTAAAGCTTGCATTATAAACAAAATATTCCATATTAGGGCAATCTTGAAAGACTAAAAAGCACAGGTATCATCATACAGAGGTCATAGTACTAACAATCACTGGTACCAGTACTAATGCTAATGAACTCCTGGCAATGCTTAAAATGGTTTTGATAATACTTTTGACAATATCATTTCATTCGTGTATATGTATGTGTTTTTCACCATTACAAAATATATTTCAAGAAGGAAATTTGCATAATAAAATTTTGATATAACAAAACTCCCAACACTACACAACCAGAAATCCTTTTACATGTATAATAATATCGTCAACAACTCACTTTGGCACGTTTGACTGGCGTGTTACTCTAGGTTTCTTTTGTGAAGTTTTAAAATGGGGTTCACCACTGAACCACGTGATCAGTACTTCTTGGCGTTTGTGTAAAATTTTTAAAAAACATTAACATCAGAAATTCCCGTAATTATGTGTTTTTTATGGGAAAACGTCATCTCATGCGATTATACTAGTATCCATTGTAAAAAAGTGTTCGGCACAAACGTTAGAGCGCACGTGGTACAGCAGCGAACCCCATTGTGCACGATGGCCAACAACCAATACCCTGGTACTCCACTTTCAATACTGATAAAATGTGCATTGTCTAGTTTTAAACTGTGTGCTACTTTTGAATTGTATTACTTCATTTAAAAATAATAAAAGTACAACATGTACCACTACAATAAATAATCACAAAATACACTTCTATAGAATCCACTCCGCTTTTTAAGTACACTAAATACAATCGTCAATTAGACTGTTAGAGATGTATAAATATGGAGTTTTCAACTCAGATTCCATTCATTTTTGTTCTACAATTTAACATATTTATATATAAATGAATTATTTTAAGTGGTTTTTGGTTTTGACGGCGTAAATTCTTTCGTGGTACAGATTACTGATAAATGAACACACAATTAAAACCATTACTTGTACAGCTATTCCATTGGAACTTTTACACTAACATGCTTATTCCCTTAGCATAAAATTACGAGTGGATTTATTCCAAGTATCAAAGTAGGAGATAACTATGTTACATTTGAAGAGTTCCGACCGTAAAACGTGGATTTTACTGTCGCAAAATGAGTTCTACCTGGCGACGCTTGCGGAGCCAGGTAAACGGTATTTGCGACAGTAAAATCCACGTTTTACGGTCGGAACTCTTCAAATGTAACATAGTTATCTCCATTCTAATGCAAATCAAAAAATAATACTCAAATTCATTTTATAAATGAAGATTCCCGTTGCTACATGTACAGTTACAGACGCATCAATGTAGACCTGTATCGTTACGCCACAACACATAGTTCTATCACTAAAGCACTGATATCCATAGGTATAATAATTTTATTCCTCGAAATACAAATGCCAAATAAATATCGATGTTTAAATATAACAAAATCTTTGTTTACAAGGATGAATTATGTCATTACGTTTGTAAACAAAAGCACGTGTACCGGCGTGTAGGAATACATGACGTTATAGTAACCTAGACAGCACGCGACGACATAACTCCGACCGTAAAACGTAGGTTTTACTGCGGTCGGGGTCCAATCAAAACCCTGTTTACAAACTCTTTGCATTAGAATACAATTTTTTGGAATTGTATGGTTAAATTCAATGGTAAATGACACATGGCGATTTTTTCCCTTTTGGCAAGAATGTCCTGTTGGAAAGAATTCAATTTTCCTGTTAACTGTTGTGGAACTCTAATACTGCAAACATATAAGTTTAAAAAAGCTCTAGTCTACCGACTGACCTCAAGTTCTTAAAACATTTATTTCCTTTTGGCAAGAATACCCTGTTGGAAAGAATTCAATGCTCCATTTAAATGTTGTGGAACATGTAAGCATATACGTGTATAAATTTAAAAAAGCTCTAGTCTACCGACTGACCTCAAGTTCTTAAAACATTTATTTCCTTTTGGCAAGAATACCCTGTTGGAAAGAATTCAATGCTCCATTTAAATGTTGTGGAACTGTAATACTGTACATGTAAACATATACGTGTATAAATTTAAAAAAGCTCAAGTCTACCGACTGACCTTAATTCCTTAAAAAGATACAAACTTTAACATATTAAAAACACTCCTGTTAATAAATTCACCTTGGATATTATATAGTTAAGTATGTTCGACTTTTGACAATACTGTATCTATTTCAAAATGTTTCATCTTGGCAATGCGGGAATCATGAATGAATGACTGAAATACTGTACAGACCTGTTTATCAGTCAGATTGGCACTTGGTTCCCATTATCTTAGGAGCTATTCCTTTCGGTAGGAATCTCTATCATTCGTTATCCATTCCCTGACCAATCAACAGCCTAGTTTCGACTCTTTCTCGTTATCTCAGTGTGTCACGATCAACAGACCTAGACTGTGGATTAATTATCGGAGGAATGGAGATAAAATTATCGACAATAACAATACTCTTTGTAAGTCTTATCTGTGATACAACGAGACTGGTTACCGTAAGTATTAGTTCTCGATATTTGTCCTATAAAGTCCATGGCCCCGTCCTGTTTGTAATCAACAGTAGCTTCAAATAATCCGTTACCCGGAAATGTCTCTACCAGCACCAAGTAACGTTTTACATTTTCAACATCCGGTTTTGAAAAGAAGCGTCTGAATGTAAAAGTCTCCGCTTGTTCTACCCTTTTAAACCCTGAGAGAATTGATTCAGCATGTTTAATTTCACGTAAAGTTAATTTCTGACATTTTTGTTGTACATCACTAAGTATTTTGTTTATATAATTCACAATGATTGGTCCGATTTTTTTCACACCCGGATCATCCGTACTGATATTGGATGAGGAGTAACACGCACAGTGTTCATCCGGTATTCCGGCTTGTAAACATGTCCGACTTGGCGGTATTTTACTAAACAAACTTATTCCACGTGGAATGTTTTGAACATTAATTTTCTGTGGAATAAAGTTTTTGTTCAGAATGTCTTTTATAGTTTCGTGCGCATCAAAAACGGTTGTTAACCTCCGGGTGTTGTCTTGAAGGTTCTTATGAATATCCGGGTATTTCCGTTTTATATGCTCTGGTAAAACTATTGAAAAGAATGGCATCCTTTCCTCTATTCTGCCGATAAATGTATTTCTAATGGCGCTAAAATTTGGTCCATGATCTCCCATAAATATCAGAATTGCGTTGTCTAAATGTTTGTTCACTTTCAACCATTTCAAAAATTCGTAAAAATCATTATCCGCTAAGCGAAAGAAATTTTGAAAATTATGACCTAATTCTGTCAACCAAGAAAAAGCAAATTTACTTTTCCCTGTGTATGTGGTCATAAATTTCTTATAATATTCAATTAAGAGCGAATGTTTAGGAAGGTTTCCATAGCAAAAAGAAGATTTTCCAAATTTAATGTGTTTAAGTTCAAGAAAATGTAAATAATTATTAATAGCATAATCATATAATACTGGGTTCATTTTTTTCATGGCTAACCAAAATGGTCGCATGTAGTGATCTGTCGGCTGCTTCTGAAAGCCATCATTATCGTTATTAAAAATGGCTAAATCTGGATCATCTTCCGAGAAAAACGTAGCATAACCTTTACGTGAAAAATTGTTCCAGATAAAAGGAAAGTTGGTGAAATCTGTGGGAGGTCTCACTTTGAATGACGCTTGTGTCCTTCCGGTCATAAGAGGAATGATATTAGGTAATGTACTTCCGCCAACTTTTGTTTGACCTTTAAATATGTACCCGTCAAGGTCATTCTTTAAGTAATGAAGCGTTTTGTTCAGTGTTCTAATTGCAGTCAAACGTGATAAAGAATCGACGCCAAATATTATAACACTTAATTGATCTTCAGATTCTGAGGTATAATTCTTCTTTTGGAGAGCAGATTTAGAATCTATCGAGTTATGCAACTGTTTATGAACCGTCACAGACTGTTGATTACTGCATGTGATCAAAGCAAAATCCGATTTGAGGTATTGTGGAAAATGCATTTGAACTTCCGGTTTGAAAATCACTTGGGTGTCACTGTTTCCAGTTCGCTCTAGAGATGAATATGTGCAAGAAATATCCGAGTAGCCGTAATGTTTAATTGCAGATTGGTTAAGCTGAAATGCACCATTGGAGTCCATATATACAATTTCCGGTTTGTTATAACAATCCAAAGGCGGAAGTGGTCCAAAATAGACCATAACAGATTTATCAAACGCATCAACATCCGGTAAAACACACGTGGTATTTGTATTTTTATGAACATATATATAAAAGTACGTTTCCGTGTACTTGTAAAAATAAAAATAATACACAACTCCGATTGATATTAAAGTAAGGAACGTTTTACATGTCCTTAGTGGGTTACATTGTTTTGGTTTGAACGGACTTGGTTGTTTCTGTCTGAAAATATTGCAAATCATACTTAAAACACGCATCTATAAACAAATCCCTTTTCTCAAAAGTATTCTTAGATTCTATTAAATAACTTTTCCTTCAAAGTAACGTAAATTCCTTTAAATTCGCTTTCCCTAACGTAAAATACTTTTAAATTCTAAAGTAACGTAAAATTCTTTTAAAATCCAAAGAAACGTAAAATTCTTTTAAATTCCAAAGTAACGTAAAATTGTTTTACTTCCAAAGTAACGTAAAATTCCTTTAAATTCCCTATCTTAAAAAATAATGAATAATAGAAATTTTAATCTCCCAAAGTAAAATTCACCTTTATCTCGCAGGTAACGATAACCTCCAAAGTCTCCGGTCAGCAAGGTTCTATATTTGAAAGATAACTTAAAGTTAAACACGCCTTTTTTCTTTCAAATGTAATTCTCCGATCAGAAGAAATCACATTTCATTGGAGTTAATATGATATGTATTTCCAGGTCAGAATGACTGTTCACTTCATTCAATGCTTTTGGCAATCGATAAACTGACATCTAACCAACGGTAGTGTGCAAGGTGATGCAAATATTTTTACGAATTAATCCAGTTTTTTTTCTTCTTGATATTGGCGACATTCGTTTGTAAATCCGTTACCTATCCCGTGTTTCTGTTTTTATCGTACATACACAATGTTCATACAGCATCACAACCTGGTACAGTTCTCTGAAAATCAAAAATAAAACTTTATTTAATATAACAGACAATACAAAATTTGTTAACCGGGGGTGGGGGGGGGGGGGGGGGGGGGGGCTTGGGCTTAATGCTCACCTGATGATACGTCCCATATTTCCTGCAAGGAGTTCAATAGATATTTTCATTAGTTGCAGGAACTATAAGGAAACCAACATTTTGGGTCCAGCTGTCAAGTAAATGGTAGTTTGTTGGGATGATTAAAACTTTAAAAGTTAACTTAGCGACACACGTCGGAAGGTGCACCATCTATCACAACTTCAGTCAGGCGTGGTCATTTTAACAATTTAAGTTGAATTTTATAGATTCTTTTCGGTTGCAAAAAATTCCAGGAAGTTTTAACTCATGTTATAGCCCAAGAGCTAGTGGGGTTTGAAATATGTGTCAATGGCCAAAAGCTTTGAAGGTTGTTTCTGATAGAAAAATGTCTGTAGTTTTCGAATTTGGGCGTCTTGTGAATGAACTCGTTTCCGATTTTTTTTCAGACGCGAGTTTTTACACTAGAATCGCATTTTTCAGCCGGTTTTTCGGTAATTTGATAATTCTGCATTATGGACGCGATATGGCCTTAAAATGTCTTATTACTGATGCGGTTATCAAGAATTATGATCATTGTTGACATTTAAGTTAAAAACTTCTTGATACATTTCAGATTTTTTTTTAAAATAACTATTTTAGGAAAAAAATAGACCAAAAATTTTGCGTTTTTAATATTTTGCCCTCTTTTATGTCTTATAAAAAAATAATAAAAGCATTTAAGTGAAATGTTTTACCATATTGTCACAGCCTAATGTGTTTTGCATTCAATAAAAGTAGCTGCATATCATTTGGTAGGAAATTGCGGCACCCACAGTGGAAAAACTTTCCCCTACCCCAAAAATTGCAAATTTCTCAAAAAATCGATCTTTACTACAAATTTTGCTATTAGTTGCCATACTGATTGTTATACCGTGTAAGCTTTAATACTTGGGTGACAACATTGAAGACCTCTAACTAAAAACTTCTTGTTAAGCATTCAATCTCAATTTTGTGGCCAATTTTAAACAACCGAGTTTTGCGTTTTTACTTAATCTTTATTCGTTAAAGTCTTGTAGCGCATTCAAAAAAAGCCTGATTATCAATATACTATTTTATTTAGAATCCCTGATGTGTGTGCTTTATTGTGCAAGTATAATGTGTAACAAAATCGTCACATTAACCCATTACCCACGATTTATTCTTCCCCTACCCCAATATGCTAACGATATGCGAATTCACGGGATATACTGTGTTAGTGCTCTTAGACAGGCTGGTTCAAAATAACTCGTATTCATTCAGAATTATAATTTCATTCATCATCAGTGTCTTCACTATCACTACTGTCGGATTCACGTACATCCTCATCTTCTCCCATGTCATCCTCTGTAAAAGTTGTACTGTCCATCTTCAGTCTTATATCTTTCGGAATCTGTTCACCTTCAAACCAGTGAATCGCATACTTGTTATTTTCTTTTTTCCATCCATTTTCTTGTGGAGTATTTAATGTAGGACAACTGCAATTGGCATGTTTCCAAAAATATGCAACATATTCTGTTCGGAGGATTTTCTGAACAAGAACACTTTTACAAGGAGGTAGTGAACTCGGATCGGCTCCTTTGAGCTTTTCTAATGGGTCAGTTTGATTTGTTGGAGCGTATTTCTCTCTGAAAATGGCAAATCGTGCCTCATTTACTGTTTTAATGTTTTTTTTGCCATACATTTCACAGACAAAAGATTCCATTACCTTCATATCTCTTTCATTAACTCTTTGATTTGTTCCAATATTTGAGAAAACGCTTCTGAAAGTTGCACTTTTTTCAACGATATTATAAGGCCTAATTTTACCTTTTCTAAGAAATGCTGCAGTATAATCACATCCAGTGAAAGCATGGATAGCTGGAAGAACTTGGCACATTTCGATCCCAATTTCATTGGACAGTTTTGTTAGATCAATAAATCGCCTAGTATTGGTGCCGTCAGTGCCTGAATCCATCCATATGTTTGCATGTATTTGGTGACAATGATACAATAAAATAACCATTACATCCGTGTCATTTGCTCTAACCACTACGTTAGGAGAATCGGACCTTGAGGCAATGTATTGCACATGTAAGGTGATCCTGGTATCTGCCTCCTCGTGGGTACAGGCAAGATTGGACACTTCACTGCACACTACTGTTGCATCATTTTCGCAATAGAATTGATGGCAGTGGTCCTCTGTTGCATAATATAATGTATGGCCTGCAAGAATGTCAGCATAGTTATCATTCTTCCATTCTTGTAGCAAAAACGATAGTAATGACCTCTTGAAATTAGCAGATTTCAAAGCTGAACGGAAATCATGAGGTCGCTTTTGTTTTGGGCCCATTACTACAATATCTGGTCCACTGCTCTCTCCTCGCATATCTCTTTCAATATCTTTGATGGATGGATGGACATATGTGTCACAAACAAAGTGTATTTCTTTTGCCAGTTTACATAATAGCTTGAGAATGGTTTTGGCTACACCTTCAAAAGTATCTGGTAGGTTTGACAGCAACTGTATAAGGAACATGGCATCAACGACATAAGCATCAATTTGATTTGCAGCTGGAGGATCAGAATGAGCCTTGCTCTCTAACATTTTCATAAGTATTGATTTGTCGGTTTTATTCATATTCCCGTCAATTTGTGCAAGAGCTGGCGGCACGGGAGTGAGAGGATATTCAAAAACTTTCTGCAAGTTTATATCTGTTGTCGTTGCCAAAAACAAAAGCCTACCAAATAGATCACGTGAACACTGTAGCTGTATGATTTTCTTTGCTTTCACCTCAACCCGAACCTTAAGTGCCAAAGATGCAAAAGTGCGCAATTTGTTTCTTGTAATAGGTTTTTCAAATCTAGAGGGATCTGCAAAACAGCCATTTCTAAAGTCGTGAAAAGATTGCTCGCCATATTTTACACAACTAAGTATCTCATTTTTCACATCATCTTTGACTCTGTTACCAGTTGATATGCACAGGAGATCCTCATTTCTTATCTCTGTATCAAACGGATTCTTAGTTGCTTTAATACAGTCGATCAAACTACTTACATCTTTATTATCTCTCTGAATTCGCGACGGCTTGAGCTCTTGATTCACATCCCCCTTTTTCCGGATTCCAGTTTTTGAGAGAAGAGCACCAACGATAGCACTGCGGACACTTCGTGTAATCATCCATCTTCGCCTGGCCGTATATGACTGGCTGAATGCAGAAATGCCAGTTAGACGAGATGCAGCATCAGCATTGATTGTCTGCTCAAGTGTCATGTCCACTGGAATTCTGGAAAATGATTTATTCGAGCGTCTTATAGACAAACCACCATTCTCAAGCATTGCTCTTGCTTGTGGATGACTTATATCAATGTTAAGTAAATTTAAGTGATAGCGTGTCATCCATCTTGCATAGTTTGGTCTATTAGCTGCAAAAAATACTGGACACATTTTTCCTAAGCAGTAAGTAAATAAAGGTAGATCGTTAGTTCGACAAGATCTACTGAAAAGTAACAGAAGTTCAACTAATTCAATATACATAAACCAATACTGTGCTGTTGATCCATGGTTTCCAGTTCTTGTGTCATTGGAAAAGGCTTCATACATATCAAAAATAGATTTTAAATTTTCTTGCTCTAGAACGTTTTGCATTTCTTCTGAAGAAGTATTTGTAATGAATTGTTCTAACTGCTCGTATAAAGATTCAGATATCTGACCATGCTCTTCCAGAAAAGACCGAAAATGGAGAATACGGAAAGAAAGAGATAATATAGTATGCATTCTCTGACATCTGTTATAATGCTTCCCTTTTATGAACCCATTTAGAGACCCTTCTGCCAGAACTTTGGTCTCGGTTAGCACATATGGTCCGCCAGAGCCCTCAATTAAGTGACCAAGAGCGCCAAAATATGCCAACATTATATGGAAAGGACCAAAACATATGAAAATATTGTCGTACTTTGGTGATTCTTCCGATTGTATCTGCATCGCTGGTTTAGCTATGGCAAGATCATAGTGGACAATTGCTGTGTTATCAGAACATTCCCGTGCCACAATCTGCGATCGACGTAATGTTTCCGACACCACATCTAATCGGGTCGGTGGCAAACTTATATTGTCCATATAGCCTATCACTTGCTCTGGTAGATGATCTACTGTGATTAGAGAATTCCATCCTGACCACATGGGTATATTAGAAAATAAATGGTGACAAATCACCCATGTTAAATCCCTTTTTCTGGTCTCATTTAAATTAGAGGGGTCCGAAATTGCTTTTACGGGATATTGAAATTTTGTTATTTTTGGACGCTTTCTGTAAGATTCTAAAATAGGGTCCTCAATATCTAAAGAGCGTTTACGTTTCAATGACTTTGTTTGTGTAGTGGATACTTGTGGAATTCCTAGAGAGTCCCCCATTGAATGTTGTTCGTCGGGAGTGTTCTGGTAACATATTCCAACTGTGTCGTGCAAAGTTCCGCTTCCAGACAAAGTCTCGGTGTTTTCATCATAATTATCCCAAGCCGTTCCGGTTGACAAGTTTGGAATTTTCAGTAATCCATCAGGAGTTAGCTGATTCCTGTCTGATATTGTCATTGCAAGTTCAGTTTCAAGTGTCTCCGCAACATGGTAACTTATTGAGTGCCCTAAATGATTTAGTACTTCAATAATTTTCCTACTACCAGTCATACTTTTAAAACCCAGTCCAAGACATAAATGTTTTGATGGCTTTATTTCGCCATTGGTTACAGCAAACAAAGCATCATCTGCTGCTGAACTGATGCATCTATTCATTCTTTCAGAAGGTTCTTTTGTTGAAGACCCTGTATATAGAGTTTTAAAAAACTGCATAAGTATGTCTGGGGGGTTAGCTTGGCCTTTCTGTATTTCATTTACAGTCAATGGGTTCTGTAATTGGGGACATGTCTTTGACATTTCTAATATTGTATTTCGCAACTGGTATGCAGCTTCAGTGACTTTGGAATTTAATAAAAACGTATTATGGAAACCTATAATCTGATCTGTATCTAGAAAGCTTGGATATAATATTTTGCCTTGTCGTTTACCTATTTTACTCATGCAAATATCATCTTTGAAGTGATTTAGAAGTTTTACTTCTAAAGTCTGGATGGTATATGAGGAGCAATCAAGACCAATGTCCATCAGCATTGTAGTGTAATATTCATACAAGGAGGCAATTGTTACAGCTTGACCTTGTGCTATAACGTTTTTATTTATGTATTCGGTCAACCATTTAAATGCTTTTTCGTGTCCTAGCCTAATGTTGCCATATTCTGTCTTAGCAGACCCGGGTATACACCTCTCAGAAAGATTTAAGTAATGTTTTCGGCAGCTATGGTGATATTTAACCTCTTTAGCAACAAAATCTATATCACAAACTCTGGCAATCATATCTGTATCACCCAGAACCATTGCAGCATTTTTTATTTTTTCTCCCGCTTCCAAACTTTCACAATTGCCTAACTGTTCCCTTTTCTTACCCTTCGTCAGGAGGCCACAAAACAAACATACGGGAAGAAAAATACCGGAGGAGGAAGTTTCGTCCGATAAATGTTCAGTGTGGGATCTTAAAGTGTAAGAAACTTCTTCTACTTCTACAGTGGAAAAAGACTCTAGTTCTTTTTTTGAGACAGCAGTGAAGTTCTTGTAACACATTCTGTGATAACCATTGGTTTTAGGATCAAAGTTTTGAGGAAGATCTTGACAAATTTGTTTATATTTGTGGGATTTTGTTTTCGAAAGACGATATTCAGCAACTTTTGCCACTTTACTCCATGTTGTTTCATCAAAAGGTTTAATTTCTATATCTTGGAAACGTTTATCGACATGAAGGCAACAAACAAGATTTGTTTCATCTGTGCTATCGCCCTGTAATATCTGTTTCCCCTTAGATGTATCCAGCCGTGTGCTGGCCATTTTGCAACACTTCTAATTGAAATGACAATGAGTTATCACAAACAAATCGCAAAATATTATTTACAGTGATTTTAATTCAGTCACGGAATCAAATAGAATTAACAAACAGATTACTTATCTGCGTCAAAACTTCATTGATTCTATTGTGAACACGGATTCTTTTTAAAAACAAATATTAAATAAAATCAACTTGTTCACACGAAATATAAACGGTAACAAAACAATAGAAAAAAGGGGTGAATAGTTTTTTCTTACTTATCATAAACAACAACCATATGAAAGTATCTATAATTGCAACCACGTGTGATTTGCAATGACAGAAAACGTAACACAAACGCTTTGCGCAGCGCCATCTGCCGAGTCATACAAAAGGGCGTGGCACTATCATTGCTTAATAATACAAAAAATCAAAGCATTGAATAAACAAGCTAACAGCGTAATTTACTATATGTTTCAAGTACAAATTTACGTTATAACACTCTACCGTGTTTAAAATCTCACTGCCTGAGAACGCACAAGTGTAAAATCAATATCTCGCGAACTCGCTTATTTATTGCATATGGGGTAGGGGGAAGAATAAATTGTGGTGAAAGGGTTTGTGTGACGATTGTGTTATACATTATACTTGCACAATAAAGCACAAACATCAGGGATTCTAAATAAAATAGTATATTGATAATCAGGCTTTTTTTGAATGCGCTACAAGACTTTAACGAATAAAGATTAAGTAAAAACGCAAAACTCGGTTGTTTAAAATTGGCCACAAAATTGAGATTGAATGCTTAACAAGAAGTTTTTAGTTAGAGGTCTTCAATGTTGTCACCCAAGTATTAAAGCTTACACGGTATAACAATCAGTATGGCAACTAATAGCAAAATTTGTAGTAAAGATCGATTTTTTGAGAAATTTGCAATTTTTGGGTAGGGGAAAGTTTTTCCACTGTGGGTGCCGCAATTTCCTACCAAATGATATGCAGCTACTTTTATTGAATGCAAAACACATTAGGCTGTGACAATATGGTAAAACATTTCACTTAAATGCTTTTATTATTTTTTTATAAGACATAAAAGAGGGCAAAATATTAAAAACGCAAAATTTTTGGTCTATTTTTTTCCTAAAATAGTTATTTTAAAAAAAAATCTGAAATGTATCAAGAAGTTTTTAACTTAAATGTCAACAATGATCATAATTCTTGATAACCGCATCAGTAATAAGACATTTTAAGGCCATATCGCGTCCATAATGCAGAATTATCAAATTACCGAAAAACCGGCTGAAAAATGCGATTCTAGTGTAAAAACTCGCGTCTGAAAAAAAATCGGAAACGAGTTCATTCACAAGACGCCCAAATTCGAAAACTACAGACATTTTTCTATCAGAAACAACCTTCAAAGCTTTTGGCCATTGACACATATTTCAAACCCCACTAGCTCTTGGGCTATTATTAAACACATGTACATATTGAATTTGTTATCATTATAAAATGATATGCCGTCCGATTTTTTTACCTTAAAGTTTTAAATTCAAATTTCATGATTCTGAATAACGAAAATAAAATAATTTACATAATAAACACTTCCTGGAAGGATATACCCTATGTGTAAGATTGAATTACACAACTTGTTCTATGTTTAAAATATAATCGAGTTTCATCACCCCATAGTACGCAACAAAATGTATCAAATAAATACATATACAAAACACCATTTAAATAAATCAACATAACCTGTTTTAAACTGTGCATATTAATGATTTTGTGCTCATCACTGATAACTCTATAGTGTTATATTATACACTGTACAAATAAAAAAAAAATAATAAAAATTAAAAAAAAATCAGTTTATGTCCAAATCCCTATCGCACAGCAAAAACTTTGAAAACTGGCATATTAAGTTAAACCCTTCAACTTCCACAAGGAGAAGAAGTGAGACCGGTTGTTCTGAAAGGATAAGTACAAACTAAAACAGAATGCAAATATTTTACACTGGCTAACGTTCATCGATATTATGTCGTCTCCGAACTCGAGTCGTCTGCACAAAATATCGCGAGGGTCTCTGAAGCAAGTTGAACTTTGGAAAATTTGAAAGAAAGTAATTTTTTGTACTTCAAAAACACTATTAATAATCAATATGATGTAATTGGTTTGCTCATGTAAAGTTAGTATCTTTGACATCAATATGAAATACGTACAGCTTTTTAATGGGGCGAAAAAACTACAGATTATGATAGTCATTTAGACAACCAGGCTGTAAACATGCGAGTGTTACGGGTACAGAACCCAAATAACAGAAATATCCTTTTAAAATCGGTCAGACTTTTCACAGAGTTGTCTATCTTTGACCAAAATGTTAGTTAAAAGGCAACACTTAGCTCTATTTATGAAGCAATTATCTAACACAACAGTTCGATTCCAGAAAATTATAATCCTAACAGGTTAAACACAAAATTATATTTTTAGGGCTATTTTGCCTTCAGATTGGGTGAACTAAATATAAACTTGAAAACAAACAGCGCAACCAATCGCGAAAACACCAAAAACAAGTAATAAAGGAGACACCGGGACAAAGCAAACACTATAGAGTCGACCGACTTTGGACGGACCTTAGAATTAACGTTCAGTTTTTCAAAAACTTTTTCGCGAACACTATTTTCTGCGAACACAACTTTTCACAGGTACTATAGTCTCCAACAAAATGACATGTTGGTGCCTTGCCAAAAGGAATGACTTACTAAGCTTCATAAGCTGTACTATATTATATATATTATGTAATTATAGATTGATAACTTTAAATGTTGCAAAATAAATTTAAGACCAGTCCTCGATAATGTCGCATTATAAGTGGCTTGTACATAGTAACGGCACAACAGATACACTATAGATTAAGTAGAAGTTTGGTGTAGCAGTGGATACCGAACTTTAAGTCGCACAAATTTTGAGTCTAGCTCGGTATAATGTCATTTTTTTTATAGTGTCATGAGGTTTGTTCAGTGCCAAGCCGATTCGTGACCCTGTTTAACAAGTACATGTAGTTATCGTTATAACTCATATAGATCCAAATTTTAAGTTCTTGATTTTTTTTGGGGGGTGGGGGGGGGGGGGGGTGGGGGGAGGGGTGTTCGTATCGAAAACGCCGTTCAACAGACAACGAAGGTTGCCAGCGTACTACGTACCTACCACGATTATGCATTTTACTTTTGGATATGGAATGCGTTTCAGGAATGACGCCATTTTACAGAAAAAACGTCAAATATTATATGCGATTCCATTTCCGTTCCACGCAAAAGTTAACGGTTACGCATCAATAATAATCTAGGGAATTCCGTTCATTTAAATGAAGTTAATTCTACTATACCTGCAAATGTAATAAACCATGCACGTGCTTAAGTAAGATCTATTGAAATAAAAGACGATAATGAATAGTCCTTTCAAACCACCCACAATGGACTTTGTAAATTATAATGTGACGTCACCTCCTTACCACTCAGAATGGACTCAGATTTCTATTGTGACGTCACACACATCAGTGACGTCAAATTATAAATTCTTCGTGACCTTTTTGTACCCATTGACCGACTTTCTATATAACGCCATTTCGAAAATCTTATCATTTATTGTAGAAATCGGAACAAGATGACAGCCATGGTAGCATATTACAAGTAAAGATAGTCTGTTAGTCTCGTCACCAGCGAGAATTTGTGAGTTCCACACAACAAAAGGCATGAATAGAAACCGCATTAATTAACAGAAGTCAAGACAACAAACAATGAGCATACTAAATTGACGTAACCAACGTCAACGGCCTTTTCTGACGTCATAATTATTGTTAAGAACACAATCATAACGGACTACAAAATCAAGGATACAGAGTGTACAGTCAAACATGCCTTATAGGTCACCTAGAGCTATATAAGAGTCATCTGCCTTATAGGTCACCTAGAGCTATATAAGAGCCATCTGCCTTATAGGTCACCTAGAGCTATATAAGAGTCATCTGCCTTATAGGTCACCTAGAGCTATATAAGAGCCATCTGCCTTATAGGTCACCTAGAGCTATATAAGAGTCATCTGCCTTATAGGTCACCTAGAGCTATATAAGAGTCATCTGCCTTATAGGTCACCTAGAGCTATATAAGAGTCATCTGCCTTATAGGTCACCTAGAGCTATATAAGAGTCATCTGCTTATAGGTCACCTAGAGCTATATAAGAGCCATCTGCCTTATAGGTCGACTAGAGCTATATAAGAGCCATCTGCCTTATAGGTCACCTAGAGCTATATAAGAGTCATCTGCCTTATAGGTCACCTAGAGCTATATAAGAGTCGTCTGCCTTATAGGTCACCTAGAGCTATATAAGAGTCATCTGCCTTATAGGTCACCTAGAGCTATATAAGAGTCGTCTGCCTTATAGGTCACCTAGAGCTATATAAGACCATCTGCCTTATAGGTCACCTAGAGCTATATAAGAGTCATCTGCCTTATAGGTCACCTAGAGCTATATAAGAGTCATCTGCCTTATAGGTCACCTAGAGCTATATAAGAGTTATCTGCCGTATAGGTCACCTAGAGCTATATAAGAGTCATCTGCCTTATAGGTCACCTAGAGCTATATAAGAGTCATCTGCCTTATAGATCACCTAGAGCTATAAGAGCCATCTGCCTTATAGGTCACCTACAGCTATAGAGTCATCTGCCTTATAGGTCACCTAGAGCTATATAAGAGTCATCTGCCTTATAGGTCACCTAGAGCTATATAAGAGCCATCTGCCTTATAGGTCACCTAGAGCTATAGAAGAGTCATCTGCCTTATACGTCACCTAGAGCTATATAAGAGTCATCTGCCTTATAGGTCACCAGAGCTATATAAGAGTCATCTGCCTTATAGGTCACCTAGAGCTATATAAGAGTCGTCTGCCTTATACGTCACCTAGAGCTATATAAGAGTCATCTGCCTTATAGGTCACCTAGAGCTATATGAGTCATCTGCCTTATACGTCACCTAGAGCTATATAAGAGTCATCTGCCTTATAGGTCACCTAGAGCTATATAAGAGTCATCTGCCTTATAGGTCACCTACAGCTATATAAGAGCCATCTGCCTTATAGGTCACCTAGAGCTATATAAGAGCCATCTGCCTTATACGTCACCTAGAGCTATATAAGAGCCATCTGCCTTATAGGTCACCTAGAGCTATATAAGAGTCATCTGCCTTATACGTCACCTAGAGCTATATAAGAGTCGTCTGCCTTATAGGTCACCTACAGCTATATAAGAGTCGTCTGCCTTATAGGTCACCTACAGCTATATAAGAGTCATCTGCCTTATAGGTCACCTAGAGCTATATAAGAGTCGTCTGCCTTATAGGTCACCTACAGCTATATAAGAGTCATCTGCCTTATAGGTCACCTACAGCTATATAAGAGTCGTCTGCCATCTGCCTTATAGGTCACCTACAGCTATATAAGAGTCGTCTGCCTTATAGGTCACCTAGAGCTATATAAGAGTCATCTGCCTTATAGTCCCTACAGCTATATAAGATCATCTGCCTATAGGTCACCTAGAGCTAATAAGAGCCATCTGCCT